>VZSJ01005480.1:431832-475636 GCA_013398405.1 Pheucticus melanocephalus | reverse complement strand
GGCTAAAAGGTCTTGTCTTAAAAGAAAGGTCCTGAGGGATTGAAGTAGCTTTTTCTTTAAAAAAATCACCTGTCATTATAGAGTGCAAACAAAACACATTTAGGCCAGTTTATAAAAAACTAAAATAGCATATGCTTTTTATCATATATAGATGCTCTACTGATGTGCATTTCCTAGGAATGTCACTGTCTGCTTGGTCTAAATTTGTTGGCATGAATTCAAATTCCTGCCTAATACAAAACTTGCCCAGATTGATTTTCCATTTTCAAATCAATACCCACAAACTTTTCATCACATCCCCCATCTCTGCCATCAGAATTCCCCTTTCACAACAACATTATTTCCTGATGACTTTCACCTTTCTTACTCTGCCTCTGTCAGCCTGGAAAGGTTTTCCACAGGGAGTGAGCCAGCTGAGGGCAGGGGAAGGATGTGGGGAGAAAATCAGTATTCCAAATCTTTTCCTTTAAATCCTCATCCACTGATCTGGATGGCAGAGTACAAGGGGGCAGAACTTTGCTTCAGATCCTCTTGCAGGGATAAGGGGAGATGGGTTCTCTTTATAAACTGGAAGGATGAAGAAACCAGCACAACCTCTTCAGGTTGATGAGAGGAAAAAACATCTTTATTTCCCCCAAAAGCAAAGGGGATGGTCTGGCATTTAAGCCTTTTGCCATCAGCTGTTTTCAAGCTGCAAATATCAGCCTAGCTGCAGCAGGGTTTGAAATTCACCAAAATCCACACGGTTTGTTAGCAGAGCACATATTTCTGTGGAAGTGCACTTTTAGGAGACAGAGGGGATGTTACCCTGCCATGTACTAAAAATTCCATATATTTTGGAAGTTTTGGTCCTTGGTATGAATTTTTGATCTTTAGTAACCCAAGATCCCTTCAATTCCTGGATTTTGGATCTTGGCTGAGGATTTTAGCACATCTGGAAGCTGCCCTGGTTTAAGCAGAGGTGGAAGAAGCTCCTTTCAGGAAGAGCCAAAGGGATCCCTCATCCAGCAAGCAAACAGCACCATCAGCAATAGCTGGTGCTTCTTCCTCCTTTTCCAAGCTTATTAAGAATATTTATTTTGACAAAGTCATGGTACTTGGGTGACCTCAACATTTATTCTAACTCTAAGAAGACTAGACAGGGATCCTGCTGCCTTTTGCAATAAATCTTCCATCACCTGCTTAGAAAAATCAGTTTTTTTCTTTTTCCTCTTTTTATTTTTTTTCAAACCTGTGGAAGAACGGGGCCTTTAGTGAACACTCAGGTCTGCCACAGTTCTTCTTGTGTGACGTGCCAAACCTCTGCTTTGCTCTTTTTCCCTACCAAGTAGGAACATTACGTGCAATTATCACCTCGAAGGCTGTAAGAAAGACAGGACTTGAATTCCTGCCATTCTCCTGCTACCAGACAACCACACCATTTATTCCCTTCCCCAAAGTGATTGCCCTCCTGTCTCAAAAAGGACTTTTACGGCCTTGCAGTGGTGAGGGGGGCTGCTCACCACTGCATGATGTAACTTCCACAGCTTAATCCAGGCAGCCTTGCTCCTTACACTGCTGCATCCATGCAGGACCTCCAACAGTGTTTGTCTTCCTCTTACTTTCTCCTCCAGCCACCACAGAAATTGGCTGAAGAAATGGCTGCTGGGCCACTTTCAGCTTCATTTGATTTGCCCCACCTTTTGGAAATCGGGAGGCATTTTGGTACTGTCACAAATCTGTCCCTGCCTCAGCAATAAATTCCTCACTCATGGAACTCGAGGTTCTGCTTTTCTGTTTGGCCAGCATTTACACAGTGACTGAGCCTCTGCTGCACTGAAAGCTGATGGCTTCACCACCTGGAAATATTTATTTGCTATGGAAAACAAAATTTCCCATCAAATTGCACAGTAGAAGGCCTTAAGCTTCCTTCCAGGTCTGCTGCTGGAGGGCTGAAATAATACACCTTTTTCTGGGTGATGTTTCTGTCCTTGCTTCTTTTCTCTGCCATGCTAACAGCTTTGTGTGGTCTTCAAGCTTCTGTCCAGGTTTTCTCCAAGCATTGTTTGTATCTTTTTCATCATTCATCAGGAAGAACAACGTGCTCATGGAGTCCTGCACACGTCACTGCTTAAAATCAACCACACAAGTTGTATGTTTTCTTTGGAAAGTAATGGATTTTTCTTTTTGCACCAGCTGTTTCAACCCTTATGGCCCAGGGATGGTCTCTGCTTGGGCACAGGGCAGAGATGTCACCTACAGAAATGAAGAATTTTCTCTTAGAAAAGGGTATCACATTGACCTTAACCATACCCACACCGTGATCCTCAATGTTCCTCCAGCCACTGCCCTGGCAAAGCAATTTCTGATGGCAAAGCCCTCTTGGCAGCAAATCCTTTCCACTGGCAGCCCCCTGCCAGCCTGCCTGCATACTGCTGACCCCACTGCTGCAATTCCACGTCCTACAGGGCTCCTCCATCCACAGTCTCTGACAAGTTGGGATGTCTCAGGCAGATCCCATAAAACCAAAGTTCTGCCATCACAGAAATGTTGCTATCTAATTTCATGCATTTGTGCTTCTGTTAGGGTGTAACTGGAGAACTGGAATGTGTGCCCCAACCAGCTCCTTCCCTTGCTGTTTGAGGTCTCCCAAAGGAGTTGTCCTGGCTGATTTCTGCCCTGTGGGGTGCACCCCAGGGCTTCAAACTCTGTTGGTGTCTGAAGGGACAGGAGGATGTTCAGAGCAGCACTGGGTGCTCTGCAGAGACTGTCACAGGCATGAAAAATGCAAAGTCTGCATTCAGATCATAGAACCATGGAATAGTTAGGGTTGAAAAGGGCTTTAAAGTGTCACCCGGTCATGGCAGGGACACCTTCCACTGTCCCAGGCTGCTCCCAGCCCTAGTGTCCAGCCTGGCCTTGGGCACTGCCAGGGGTGCAGGCGCAGCCCCAGCTGCTCTGGGCACCCTGTGCCAGGGCATGCCCACCCTGTCAGGGAACAATCCTCATTGCCAATATCCCACCCAGCCCTGCTCTCTCTGTTTGAAGCCATCTCCTTTTGTCCTGGCACTCCAGGCCCTTGTGACATCTCTGGTTTTGTCTTCTATGCCTCCACTTCCACCCCAACATTGTTGCCCATACTGGAGTTCAGGGATGCTCCAGGTGAAGGAATGATGGCATTTGTCATGGTAGTACCTTGGCTTCACAGCAGAGCCACCTGTGACACAGGTGTGTGCATTTTGCAGGGTGTTGGGGTTTACATCAGTATTATAAAAATTCTCCAGAGCTGAATAACTTGTCATTCCCTGTCTAAATAAACAAGCATGGGTGACAGGTTTTTTTAGTTTTTTGTTTTTTTTTTTTTTTTTTTAATAAGGAATGTTGTCAGATCTATTTTATTATGCGTAATAGAAGGAGGTGAAAAAAATCAATATAAGCACTGCATCTAACCTAATTAAAACTACAATCACAATGTTATCTGAATGTCTTACAACATTGTTAAATCCAACAAGTAGACAAGAAAACAACAAATCTATGCAGGGTTTTTTATACATATGGTGAGAAAGTTTGCAAAGTGTTAAAATATATTTTCTGTTCTGTGTGTTTCTGGTACAAGGAAGTGATGTGTAGATTAGTGTATATTTAATGAACAGAGCCTTGACTTTTACAAGCAATAATCGACTTCAAAACATACAATGTATATCTTAAAATATCCCCTAAAGCTGCTCATATAAAGTCAAATCCAGCACCTACTAAAGTTCAGCCAGCTGACTCTTTGACTCCAGTGGGCACTTGACCAAGCCCATGGTAATTGTGAAGTATCTGACAGTCTAGTTGTATTCATATGAAAAAAATCACATTGCATAGATTTAAACAGGAAGACATGCAATAACAAGACAAGTCACAGTATAGCAAAACCTTGTTTCTTTGGTGAAACAGAAGCAGTTATAAAAGTTACAAAGATTTTAGACTTTCATTCACAAAAAAAAAAAACAACCAAACCCCAGACATTCACATTATACACTATACAAGATAATAATATAAATAGAAAAAAGTATTATGTGCATTGTTTGGGGGTGAGGAGTGGGGAATGGACCAGCCAACACAAGGAGGTCCTGCCACAAGGGTGGGCAGCAGCCCCTGCCATTCCTCAGGGTCAGGAGATGCTGTCTGAACTCTGCTTTCAGCTGTGGCAAGGTCACTTCATGGGTACTCCTCTGCCCTATTGGCTGTGTTTCAATTCTTCTCCTTTCCCTCTCAGGTTTTTGTCCCCTTCACAACCCCGCGCGAACACAGAGGCGTAAACCTTGTGCCTCCGTGTGTGTTTTTTATGTCACTTTAAAAGGTACATCGTAAGGAACTTACTTTATTTTCAAGGGGTTTTTTTTAAACTATTTTTTTTTCCTTTTCTTTAACCTTTTTTATTTACCTTTTTTTTTTTTTGTCCTGTGCCCAAAGGTGTGCAAGGCACTTTGCAGGAACAACAGTCCTTTCTGTGGAGAAGCCATTTCAAACGTCAACTCCTACACTCACTGTACACATCCAGGTCAGTGGTGGCACTGACCAGGGCAAGAAATCATAGCAGAAAACTCCTACGTACACACTGCACCAAACTACAACCTAGAACCAATCTGTGCACACACTTCTTTAGAGAAAGCCAAGATCCTGATTCTTCTGTGGGTCACATACAGCTCTCACCCATCTAGCCGCCAACAAATTATCCTGTTTAGCAGGAATTTTTGTTCTCCGGGGAAAAAGAGCAAGTTGAACTGGAAGATGGTTCCCAAAGTGGAGCTCAGGGGCTAATACTGCACTGGTGAGCTCTCTGAATCTTCTTTGTATGGGTAAAATAACATCCAATAAATTAAATCAGTATGGCTTACTTCATTTATTTATGTACGCTTCACAGCTGCAGCATTCATACACAAACATTCATTACTTTATAAAAAGATTAAAAAATGGTTATATATACAAAATTATTTACTTTTTTGATTTTTGTTTGTTTTCTACAAAAAAAAAAAATCCCCCAAACACCAGGTCTACCTCCATTTTAGAATGCAGAGACCTGTAATATAGACCTTGTGGTTAATATCATGAAAGTAAATTTTTTCCTTGTTTCCTTTTTTTTCTCTTCTCAAAAAAAAATGAAACCAACCAAACAAAAAAAAAATCTAAACGAAAGGAAAACAGTGGCCCTGGTTGATAAAGTTATTGTATTAGCACTTGGAATTTTACAGGCTCTCCTTGTCATACACAACTCCTCCACACAGTCCTTTCTCACATGTGCTGAAGCTGGAATGGAGAGCAGAAAAAACGTTCCATATTGCAGTCCCTAGTTCATGCTCCGTGCCACTTTTATGTGCTCTGCCTAAACTTTTCATCTCATGGGACACAAACTGTACCTTGGGTGGGAACTGGCACAGCTCCCATTTAAAAAAAAAAAACAAAAAACCAGAAGTCATGTCACTTGTGTGTTTATCTTCACCTGATAATTGCAAATTTCAGTCAGTGAAGTCTTTATTTCAACCATTTCCAGCCTAGGTAAACAACACAGAAACAATGTCATAAATGACTGAAGACCTCTGAGGCCATTCTAACCATAAATATGCCTGAAATTAGTGTGACTTTTCATTTTATATACAGGATTTTAAAAACAACACACAGTCAAACAATATTAAAATCATCTTATTTACATTTTCATTGGTGCTAAAATTGAGCTGTTTAAATATTGCAGAAGGCTGGTACATATCATAAAATGGTCCACACCGATGGCATATAGAAAACTAATAATCTTTATAGGCTGGAAATGGTTTCCTTTTATCCCCATAAGCACTTCTCCTCTTTTTTATTTATTTCTTAAATTTTCTGATAAACACCACAATTTTTTTATTTTTCCTTTTTTTTTTTTTTTTTTTTGCAAAAACACGCTGTGAATACTGCAGTCCGTAGTTTCAAAACAATTCGATAATACTCCTATAAGTGATAGAAAAAGGCACAGAAAGTTATGACTTTGGCTGAAATGGTGGAAATCCCCAATTCACCATTTAGCTCTCAGCGCCTCGAGTCCTGCCACGTCCTGATCCAGCGGTGGTAGTGCTTGGATGAGTTTAATGACGTCCCCTTGCCTGATGAGGAGTGTTTGTAGTAGTATTTCTTAGAGTAAGTCCTTTGGTATGTGGAGGCTGCAGAGAGAAGGGAGAAGGGAAAAAAAAAAGGGGGAAATTCATTTAAAATTAAGCTGTGAATAGGCCAGTTACACTTCACAACACAGTTGTGTTTATTCCTTGTTAATTAGAGGGTAAACAAATGATTAGCTGGAGCTGTGGCAGTGTTACAGGCATACACACAGCTGTAGAAAGTGTCATTAGCATTATTAGGAACCTGTTGATGCCAGGATTTTCTGACTTCAAAATAATCTTAATGCCTTCTGGAATGATGCCTTAAGATTTTAGCCTTTGTGTTTTTCAAATCCTGTGCTGCTCTAGGGTATAACTCTAAACTCCATATGAAGTGTTAGTTACTGTCTTCACAGTTTGGTCAGATAACACAAATTCTAGGCCTGCGGACAGCCTCAGGCCCCAAAACCATAAACAGAAGTGAACTGGGGGGAGAAAACTGGGGGTAAATTGCATCATTACCTGAAGCTGTAATTGGAGGATTAACCCCTGAAATGCAAATGGACCAAACTTATAATTGTGTGAAAAACTCATGTCCATTGTCCATCTAGGGTGCAGCCTCTGGGAGGCTTCTGACTGTCCAAGGTGTACCTGTTGAAGGCCTTTAATAAATACCCACTTTATTCTCTTAATCTTGTCTAGCTCCTGTTCTAGGCAACCACTCCAAGGCATCAGTAGACGC
Organism: Pheucticus melanocephalus; assembly: GCA_013398405.1. Lineage (NCBI taxonomy): Eukaryota > Metazoa > Chordata > Aves > Passeriformes > Cardinalidae > Pheucticus > Pheucticus melanocephalus. Next base: position 468,799 of record VZSJ01005480.1, on the reverse strand, counting down.
AGAAGAGGAAAATATCCATCACTTCTGGAGCCTTGGTGTTTTTTCACCATAATCCATCCTACCAGACTTGCTCCTCTCTTAAAATACACATTCATTACTTAATTATCTCAAATTAGCCCACTGTTTCTGATGTGCCAGTGTTTTTCTTTCAGAGAACTCACGATTCATGCAAGTAATTTTGGGCATATCCCATCGTCCATTCCCCTGGCAGCGGATGGTTGGGATGTGGCGCTGGATGAAGCCATCCTTGCAGTGGTATCTGATGAGGGAGTTGATCTCATAACGAGGCTTCATCTTCCCAAAGGTCTTTGCATTTTCCACCACAGGAGGCTGGCCACAAGCCACTGGAAGGAAGAGAGAGCATCACCCAAAACTTCAGTTTGTGAGCCCAGTTTGAGCTGGGACTGGTCTCTGAGCCCTGGCTAAGGAAGGAGACAAGGGACCTCAGCTGGACTCCCAAAGAAACATCCAGACAAGGACAGGGGGATCAGTCTGTCCTGTAGATCTCCAATCTTGTAAACCAAAACTAATAGTGTTGGAAATTGGAAAATGGCAGACATTGTGGTCAGTATTGTCCTTTTGGATTAAATTCTAAACATAAATTCAAGCCAAAAAGTTGGCATACTCACACAAAGAAATCTGAAAAGCAGTGAAGCTACTACAAGCATTTAAGGAAAAAGTCCTTTTTATAGGGCTCTTCATGTCATCCTCAGTGACATGTTCAAAAGGACTGAAAACTGATGGACCCATCAAGGTCCAGAGAACATGGTCAGAAGTATTGAATGGAATTCAGCAAATTATGCTTTTGTCACTGCAAAGTTTGTACCTGTTCCTTTCTTGCAGGTATAAGTGAGGTGGTAATTGCACGGGACATCATTCCACTGCCCGTTCTCATGCCAGATTATAACAACACAGTCTTCTCCAGCAGAAAAGAAGCTGTCTGGCTGGTTTGGTCTCCAGTTCTCATATTGCTGCAGAAAAGACAAGCAAAACCATTATTGCCAGTGCTGGAGAATATTTATATTAACAAAAGGGCACATGATATCAACTGTGGTGAGAAGCAATCGCAACTGTTTGATTCAGGCTGCTAAGAGTGGGCTAAACAAAGGTAGATTTATAATATCCTCCCACTATATTAAAGATTATCTCTAGGGGAAAAATATTCTGGTCTAACTTCTCATTTACTGTAAACTGATGTCAGGTGAACAAAAGAGACACAAGCAAAAAACTGGATCCTAAGTGTGTCAAAACCACTCTTTCCTAGATAAATATAATGAAGTATAATGCAAGAAAATAGAGTAAGTATCCCATGACCCTCATTAGAGCACATCTACTAAGTGAGAAATTACAGACTAACTTCCCAGACTTGGACTATTTATGACACTGGATGATTTCATTCAGTTAAATGAAGTCATTCCACAGGGATGACATGCAGAATTAGGTGCAACATGAGTGAAAGAGTCAGGATGTGGCCCCCAAAACCACTGGAGATTGGTGTTTCCACTAAAAATGCTAGGTGGCAGTCTGAGCCCAGGCAGCAGCCTCTCAACTTTAGAAATGTTGATTCAAATTCTGCCCTCTGTTGAAAAACCAGTCTCAAACATCTATGAAAATATATGAATAACAGCAGAAAGTACTTATCCAAAATGCGCTACATTTAGAAGTAGAAATATGGGTTTTGGTATGTGCAAAACAAGCAAGCAAACAAAAACTCACAAAAGAACCTTCAAATGGCTGTGAAATATAAGCACAATGTAATTTTTGGGTGAAAACTTGGGAGGATTCAGTGTGTTTTTACAATCAACCAGCAGGAAAAGTAGCAACACTTTTGTCAGAGTGATTGAGACTTTTGCAGCAGTTCTTGTCAGGGGACATACAGCCTCCTGTCCTGGCAGCCAGCACAGGTGGGATAATCCCTCACTTTGCTCCCAAACAAAGCACAGGAATCTGAGATTTGCATAATGTTATGTCAAGAAAAGTGAGAGAATATTTGGAAACCACTTCTAACAATTTTCAATTTTTGCTGGGATTTCTGTTGTGTCACTCCAGGGAGAATTTAGGGAAGGATAAAAATAGCTATCTATAAGAACTGGAATTCACACAAATGCCAGACATTACCCAGGCAGCTAGCCCCTTGTATGGGCAAAATGACACAGTTTCTACACTGCTTATATTTTCCTTAGTGCTTACTTCTTTCTGACTAAAGCTGGCCCGTACAAATGTCATAAAAGTTTAGTTTTCTATTTTCTTAACTTTGTGAAATAACCCCTATTCACTGCCTGGGTGAACACATTTTAGAAATAAAGTTAACATATCCCTCACAAGTAGTATTTACCTTACAATGAATCAAACTATGAAAGGAAAATGAGTTAAATACTTAACCTTTTCCTACCACGTGTCATCTTACCCATCATAGGTTTTAATTATCCAGGCAATTTAACCAGCACAGTCTGAATAAATTTGTTCTGCACTGAATTTATTACCTCTAATAAAACATCCCCCTTTTCAGCTGGAACTAAATTAAATCCATCTCAACTTTTCAGTATTTAACAGTCCTAAATTACAGTGCACACCAACTAATGTACTCAAGTTTAGGATCCATTCACTTTCACGAACGTGTGCATAGGTACAAAAATTAAAGAAAACTGTAAGGTTAGTGGCAGAAAGTTCCATCAATAATGTCCTGAGAGCCAAGGAAAGATTTCAGGAAGCCTTGAAGCTGTTTCTTGTGGAAATAACACTGCAGAGCTGCTTGCTTCCATAGGGATGAGAGTGTGGGAATGAAGGATATTTAGTGGCTGTTGGGGGCGTGTGAGCTGGAGGTGCTCAGCAGCCTGCCAGCTCCCACCCTCAGCACACAGGCTCCATATGCTCTTACTTGCCTTGCCAAAATGACTCCAAAATTTGTGTTTGCTTAGCTGGCAGGGCTGCAGCATAGTGGCAGGGTATTACATCTAGGCCCTGTGGTTTGTTCAGGAATGTCTGATATCCTCCACCATGACTTGCTGTTACCTCACATCTGATATCGTCATTGCACAGATTTATTTTGGCAGAGGAGCTCTGATTCTGCCTGGATCTGGTGCCAGAATTGCTGAGCAGAGGAAGTTCCAGACTGCTGAATTGCTTTCTTAGGTCCCCACCCAGCCCCTCTGTAGCTTTCCAGTTCCTTATTTAGACACTGATAATGGGACAATGATACAAGGAGATTCTCACAGTTTGAGTGGAACAGGCTGCTAGACAAAGAATATTTTGCATTTCTCTTATGGAATAGATCTTTGCATGAGCATAGGCATGAATCAGGTTTCTACTGGAGTAGATCTGTAGATCTCCAGTAAACCCATATCAGCAAAAAATTAATGCGAAAAAATCTTTGGCGAGGCTGCATCATTAATAAGACAAAATCTAAATAGAATCAAATACTTGGTGAATACATGGGAGAAAAGTTGTTGTAAGATTTTTAATCTTTATCAGAAATACTGACACTGGGTGATTGCACAGAGTGACCTAAAAACCATCACTACTCTGTTTTTTAAGCAACATTACCACAACAGACATGAATTTTTTCTCTGTATTAAAATGCAAAGTGCTTCCAGAATGTACATTTTTGGACATATAATCTTAATTATGTACAAGACACAAAATGTACCTCAGAGGAGGTTTGTCTGGCCACGCTTCTCCTCCAGCTGAGGTGGCTGGAGGTCCAGAGCAATCACAGAATCTCAGCATGGTTTGGGTTGAAAGGAACCTTTAAAATCATCCAGTGCCACCCCCTGCCATGGGCAGGGACACCTTCCACCAGAACAGGTTGTTCCAAGCCCCATCTAACAGATACCAAAATCAGCTAAATTTTTTTTTTATTCTCTGTTTTTTACCACAACCCATGCTTGTTAAAGCACAGACTGTAAGTTCTGGCAGACACCACTGCACTACCCACTGTGAAAAACTCTCAAAATCCTCAGTGTCAGGGTGGTTGGGACTTTTCCTCAAAAACCTGAGGTTTCTATGTAGCCAGGTGACTGCAGGACCCAGCCCCAGGGACAGGGGATTGGTCCCTGTAAATTCCTTTGGTCCTTGGGGAGTCTGCCTGACCATCATTTCAGGATGAGTAGTGGAGTTTTATACCCTTTTAATTATACTGCAATAATTAGTTGATCTTACTTGTACTTTTTTGGTTTTATTGTTGAAATCAAAGCCTTCTGTTTCACACTGGATTTATTTGTTCTGGCTTTCTCTGCTAAAAGGCCCTGAAAATTTTCCTGCAGAGTGTGGATGGTCCATGACTTAGAGCTGGAGCCCAGTTGGGATTCAGCTCTTCAGGCTTCCTACGTGGCACTAGATAATGCACTTGGCTGGCCATCCACAGCCCATAAAACAGGGAAAAATCTATTCTCTTTCCTCACAGGAGGAGTTTGGATATGATGGCTTCAAAAGCCCATGAGGACAGTTTATTAAGTTCCACATTTTTAGGGAGGATTTCCTTATATGGAAATTCACAGTCGTGTTGGGTGGCAGGCTGGCTTGTCACATAAAATGAGCTAAAAAAGCCAGGACTACAGCAAGAGCTGTAAAGGAGAAAACTTTATTAGCCAGTCACTCCCTATTCTCATTCAGATGGCTGCTAACTAAAAAGACAGGGTATAATCTTCCCATCATGGACAAGGTCCCACCTCGTGAGATTTGTTATTTAAAATCTCCGATCAGCTGCCTTTCTTGACAGGCTCATTTCCTCACTAATGGCTAATCCACTCAGCTCTTTCAGGTGCTTGCACTGCCCAGGTGGATCCAGGAGCATCTCAGCTTTGAGACACTCCTTTGGAAATTTCAGCCCTCCTTTTATCTCCAAAAGGCTCATCAAATGCCTGAGATCAATCACTCCAAAATAGCCAACAAACATTGTGTTTAACGAAGCACAATAAAAAAACCACAGATGCCAACAAAACATTTCTGCTTGACCTCGGTATTGTGTAAAGGCCAACAATCTTCTGCATAGGACTGAATCTAGGAAATCATTTACTTGAAATACATCTATTTAGATTTACAGGTTAAGGCTTCTTCTGGGGAAAGGAAACATGTTTCCAGCATGTTAAACTAAGCTGTCTTTACAAATCTGTCTTGGCACTTTTTGGAGCTTGCAGTTGTGATTTTTATTTTCTTCCCTTCTGGCTACTTCCTTATCTGATTCCTCCTTAATGCAAGACTAATGAGGCAAATTAGAGAAAAATCAACAATGGAAGAGGTAGGGACTAGCTGATTGGATATTTTTGTGCCATTTCATCTCAAAGTGAAGCAACATTTCCTGCCTGGTATTTATCACTAAGCTGAAACCACCACTGCAAACCTTACTATCACCATTTTCTTCTGCCATAGCTCTGATAAGAACAGGAATACAATTCTCTCTCTTTTCTTTTTTTCTTTTTTTTCAATAATACCAGACAAAGCCTTAGAAATCTTTATCAGGAAAGGCCCTGAATGAGTCCCTCAGTGTGGGGGTTGTTATAATTGGACAGCTTAAATAAAAATTGCATCTCACTTTCAGTGAGTCTCGGGAATTACTCAGTGGCTGAACTTCAACAAGACCAGCATGAGGTTACAATGAGCACATGTATCAGTCCAGGAAACCCTCATTTGTGACTGTGTAACAGCACTGATGCTGTTACAGGAGACACTTGGGAAGTTTAAAGAGGTTTGTGTTTCTTTTCCATAGGAAAAAAAAAATCAACCAGATTTCTGTGAATATTTGGCAATGTATGAGATACTTCCTTTAAGGTCACCTAGTATTTAAATGCATTTTTAAATGGGAAAGACAACAAGCTATCTTGCAGTGCAGGCTCTGTTCCAGGAAAATTCCCTCCAGTCCTGCAAAGGATTTTTCTGTTTAATTTTAAGAAAGGAAGCAGACTGACAAGACTCACCAAAAGCATTCTTGAGATTAAAAACTCCATTCAGTGAGAGTTTAAGCACACACCTTGATTTAAAGGCATGGGTCTTACCTTAAGGGGGATGATCACAGGGAAGATCACATGCAGATCCAGACAGATGCTAAAATAATTGCCTGAGGAAGGCACCAAATGTGTGCATAAATCATTGCTGGGAGAAACTCAAATCAGTTTGAAGACAGCTCCTATATTTAAACCTATCTACAAGTACACACAAAAATCACATGTTGTGATCCTGATTTTTTTTTTTTAGCTTCTTGTTGCATGGCTTCCCTTTAGCTCCTAATTGGAGTTCTATTTGCATAGGATTTGGGAAACTGGCAGGGTTTGGACCAGGCAGGAACCCAACACTCCCCAGGACTGAGTCACACTGTGAGCAACACTAACTCCCAGGAGGAGCTTTGCTAAATACTTCTGCAAAAGATTTCACTTGCAGGGCTTGGGTTTTTTGGTTACAGAGAGATGGAATGTATTGGGAAGCTTTTTTAGTCCCATGCAGCAGCTTGCAAAAAAATAAAGGGACTCTGGAAAACACACGCTCATGTGCATCTATCCACAAGAAGCGACTGCAGATTGAATAAGCAGGAAGAGGTCTACAAAAAGAAATAATTAGAGAAAGAAATCTAATGAATTGAAATTCGACCAGGGAAAAAAAGGCTACCTGACGAAATTGAAACATAAAAGCCCCGTCAGTCCTATAGTTTTGGGAAGAAATGATTGTGTGGTGGAGCAGATGGGTAGCTCTGGGATGTTTTTAAAGCAATACCATGGAATGACGATTTTTCCATGAGGAGCAGAAAACTTGGTGAATGGGAAGTGAAACCCCCCACTAGGTGGCGCTGTCTGCTTGCTCCAAAGCCCCGAGTTGCTCGAAAATTATAATTATTCAGAATTACAACTTTCATTAACTCTTTCAAAGCTAAATAAAGCCGTGGACTTTTACCTGCTCTTTACCATGTGTTGTTTTCAGAATAACAGCTTTCATCACACACTGTACAGTTCAATTTTGAGGGTACGCTGTGTGTGATGGGCTCTCAGAAGTCAATTTAGCAGCTGAGAAACATTAAAATGAGTGGCAAAGAAAGAAAGTAGGGTGGTAAGTGCTGGTTTGGTGTAATTCATGTTTGTTTTGGAGTCACATTGACATGAATATATATTCGCAGCACAATGCAAATTGTGTGGGGTGTGATTTAATCTTTTTGTGCACAGCTACCAGGAGAGAAAAAAAAGAAAAAAAAAGAGAAGGAAAGTCCTGCACTTTGTCAACAATTACTGCAGGTTTGAAGCTGTCCAAGAATTTTAGCCCAGAGTAACGAGTAATTTCAGCCCAGCAGTAACAAGTCTCTGAAGTAACTGCTGACTCCCTTGGTAAAACCAAGACAAAACCCCACTTTGTCCAAGAGGCCCTTGTTACGACATCCTGAACCAAAAATATACCTGTCATTAATAAAATTATATAGTTCTCCTCCATTTAAGCGTGGGTCAAATGAGCATCTTAAAAAGAGGCTGTAATGACTGACTGCAGCACAGAACCAAAACATTTGGTAGGTTTAAAATCTCCTTCTCTCAAGGATCCTGTGGGACATGGGCACAATGAGCTTTTTGTTTGCAGCTGACTACAGCACTTTTTGAGTTTGTTTGCTTTACTTAACCCTCAGAAGCAGGCTCCTTCACTACAATACTCCATGCCTTTTGAAGGTTTTGGGGGTTTTTTTGTGTGTGTGTGTGTTCAATGAAGTTTCTCTTTCTGAGAGGGGTGCATTACAGATTTGTTCAAGTTAAAGCCTTCTGATTCACCGACCAATAAAGGAAGGAAAAGAGAGGGCTTTGTTTTTTGCCAGAATTAAGTTTCTGGGTTGTTTTCCTTCTTTTTCTTAATTTTTTTTTTTAATTTTTATTTTAATGTACCTACCTAACACTGACAACATGAGGAACCAGCTTTGCAGAACACAAAGCATAAACACCCCTGTGCTGAAGGGGAGGGAAAAACCCAAGGCAGGGTCTTTGTACAGCTTTAAAAGTGGCAATATTCCCCATTCCTTTCCTGGCTGGCAGCATTCTCCCAGTGACAGACAATCTGCCCACAGATGCTGGCCAGCTCCTTATTACAGCACTAATCTTATGTAATGGTGGTGAGCTCACCACCCTACAAAGCACTAATTATCAGCAGCATTTTCCAGGGGATGTGAAAAACCCCTCTCGTGGGGCAGGGGGCCCTGGGCACAGCCCCAAGTTGCTGTATGTGCTTAATCCATAACATGAATAGCTCCAAAGGGCTCCTTGTCTGCTCTGCCTGCTCACAAGGGTCCTTAGCAAACACAAAGGGGGAGTTGCCAAAAGCAACACCAGATTTTTTTTCTCTTTTTCTTTTTTTTTTTTCCTGTGTCGATGGGTGTGCTTTACAGCTGTAAGAGTTACCATTCACAGAGCTAAGTGAATTATTTAAATTCGATTTCACTGGTGTATTTTCAAGCTTCCCGTTGTGTCCTCTCTCCCTTTGATCAATTATTAAATGCCTCAGCTGGTAATGTAAGTTCTGTTGTTCTTAAGTTTGTGTGGCATCACATTTAAAGTATAAAAAGATCCAAGTAGGCAAATTACTCTGCTCACACAGTTGTGTGAGTGTTTGCTTCCTTCTCCTGCAACACTGTAGTTTTTTCCCAAATGTGTTTGTTTTCACTGCTTAGAGCCTTATAGATAATTGTGGGATGAAGATTGTCCTTGAGACATACTCCAAAGTGTTGTTCACTGTTGCAGGAAAGCTGGGAGAAAAGTCTAGAGTAAAGTGCAAGAACAATTTAGAATCTGTAATTTTCTAAATGTAAATAAAGACTAAATATTGCCATTTTCATTGCACTGTAGAATGTATATCAGAGGGAAAATAATGCTCTCCCACACCAAAGCCAACAAACAGCCCTACAACTACCCTGAACAGAAGAAAAGCAGAGCTAGCAAAACATGTTCTAAAAATGACTATGTTATTCTCCCCTGGCTCTTGAATCCATCCATGTAATCATACCTGAAACATCTTGAGCAGAAATTGGCTTGATTTTCAGGAAGTAGTGATTAACAAAGCTCTAAAAGAGCTGGGGTGCTGCAAGTTCTCTGAACACACCTTAGAGGCTGCTCTCACCACCCTCACTTTTGGGACAAATTGTCTGAAATCAGGGACCAGGCAGATTTGCCAAAGTTTGCAGCTTCCTGCTGGTCCACACAACCCCAGGTGATGCTCCCAGTGTCAGTATCATTGGCCCCAGCTCTCACTGAATTTGCCCCACATGTGAGGATCTCGGTTTCCTCAAAGGACACTCATTTTTTTGTGCTGCACTAACACAGCTGCCAACAACTCCTTCCCCTTCATACAAAAAAAGGTGTTGTTGTTTTGCCCAAAAAATTGTTTTGTTGTGTGTCCCGTCAGCTCCACAACATGAATTCCACCTCTCCCAACCAACAGAACCACTGAGAAGTTATTTCTTTCAAAAGCAGAAAAATAAATTAATAAGAGGAATAAAATAAAAAAAGAGGGCAGGGACATGATGTAGATGAGAAAAGATTGCTCCCTGCCACCCAGATACAGCACAGCAAATCAGAAAAAAAAAGCAGATACATGTGAGCAGCCACTGGATCCCTCAGCTTACTGTAATTAAAGCCTATTTTATTCTGCTCATTGGACAATGTGCCCTAAGCTTAGCGAAGGAGCACTTTGAAGATAAGTTTTGGTCTTAGCCAAGAAGATCTCAATTTGTTTTTAAACAAAATTTTAAAAAAAGAAAGACAAAAATAAGCAAATTCATTTGGCCAAAAAAATATCCTATAATGATAGACCAGTTCTGAAAACCATTTTCTTTGTGCAAAGTGCCACCTCAGCTGACAATTAAACTTTAGGGCATGAGAGGTGAGACACAATCACTTTATTCAATTAATTTTGTTCTCTCAAGCCCAGCCTGTGTTTGGGTTGCAGTGGGTACAACAAGCTGAAAACGTGTGCTTCACCAGCTGATGGTGAGGCTTTATCTGTCCAAGATTGTGCCATTTTGCCTGAAAGGCAGGAAACTGCTAACTGGTGTTGAATTAAAACCACTTTGCAGTTAAGGAATAAACTTGCCAAATCCCTCTGAAATCTCACAGTTTCAGACATTTCAGTGAGGCAGATCAAAAAGCTTCCTCAAGGTCTCTATTCAGGACCAGAACCTCCAATACTGTGATTTAGGAGTGGGCCTGTTTCTATTTATTAGGATAATTTTTCTTGTCCTCAGAGTTGGGGTTTTTAATGGAAAACAGGCAGACTCAATGCAAATATGGACAAAAGTCACATGGGCTGTGAAGATTTAATACTATTTCTTGCTTTCTCACTGAATTTGGTTGTATTCACTTCATTATTCAAGACATTTTCCTCCAGGAACTCTGAGAGCCAGAGTGTGAATTTACAGGATCACTCTTCCTCTTTTCCAAAGCTTGCTTACTGGCACTATTTTTCCAAGTTCAACATAAATTCTAGTTGAAGCACAAAAAATGTGCACAGGAATCCAGGGGGTTAGGTTTTTTTTTTCTGACTGGTGCTGCTGGTTTTGATGAATTGTTAAGAGAATTTTCTATAGAAATGAAAAGGGAATAATTCCAAGGTATCGAAAGTGGCTGACTATACTTAGTCCACTGTTAGGTAACTAAACAGTCTTTTTCAGAAGGGCTGAGATACTGTCAAGGCTACTTTAGGTTCAGTGTAGGTTTCCCAGCAAGAACCCTAATTCTACATTCTCATTTACATGCTTTGCCCAAATATCATGTTTAATGGTGGCTGGCTCTTGGCTTCAGTTTAAAAAAATCTGGAAAAACACAACTTGTCAGGGGCTGAAAATGTCAAAAAAATTAATGCTTTCCTTCCAGTGAACCCATTGGTTGGAAAACATTTTAGGTGCAAAGAAAAATAAAAGGTATTTCATCCCGTTTCCCAAAATTGCCAATAAAGTATCTGGCAAAAGAGTTGCTGTCAGTGTGCTGCATATTTCTGTTGGTTTCCTTGTGTTGGTGGGAAATGAGTACCAAAGTAATATAAACCTTTTTCTGTGTCTCCAGTAGTTAAGCCTATGTTTCAAGCATTCCCAATTCCCAATTCCCAATTCCAGGGGCTTGCTTTGGTTCAGAAAGAAAATCTGTGTGAAAGAGAAACTTGTCACCCTCAACATGTCTTCTTATTGTTGTTGTTGTTAATTTGCTTTTTCTTTTAAGTGCACGAAGCATCAGAACTGTTAGGGGTTTATTTTTAATCCATAAAACCTCATAAAGTCATGCAAGCATGATTTTTTGGATTAGACCAAGCTGTTATTGGAGAAAATTCAAAGAAGTATCAAGATAAAGATGAATGTGCACCACTTGTAGCTGCACAATCACTCTTCTGAGAGTATCTCCAAGAAAACTGATATCAGGGGGATCCCCAGCACACTTAACAAATCTTCCCCCATGCCAGAAGTCTTGAATGGAATTGTGAATAGACAATATTTTTTGGAGAGTGCATAGAGCTGGGAAACAAATTTAGAAACAGCTGAATACACACATACCCTGATACATAAAACAAGTCAAGGCTATTTAAGTTTTGGCTATAGGCAAGAGTCACCTCTAAACTCAGAAATTCAATTTAGAGCCTGAGTGTTGGTGTAATAATGCTGATTTTCATGATCACAAATTATGTGAATGAACTTAAAGCCATCATAAATCTTGCTCACCTGCACACCCATAAAAGAGGCAAACTTTCTACCTGCATAGTATTTAAATTCACTCCAATTTTAGGAGAACATCAGGGAAGTAGATTGGATGCATGTATTTTATTATGTTATCATTCTTATTAATTACTAGAGAAGTAATAAATCACTGTAACAACAGGAGTGATTAGAAAGTATGAGAAATAAGTTAAAAGCCAGAGAAAAAGAAACAAATGAGGCAGCTGCTCAGAAACATGGGATCCAGAAACCATATGGAATAAGTTATGAGGAAAATCTATTGAAGCAATGAACATAAATGATTTCAGGAGACACCTAAATTGTTTCCAAAGGAAGAGACAGAGGGAAGTTGTTAAAAATGAAAGAAAAATAAGGTAGAAAAAAAGAACAATCAAAGCAGAAATGTGTTGGACAGATGGTACCACTCTAGTTCCTAGAATATCTTAATTTCTTAAAATTGAAAATTACAGTAAAAATATAATGCCCATTCGGTCTGTAGCCTGAATTAAAAAACACTATCTCAGCTCCAGTTTTTATTTCCTCAAATTCATAGAACCATAGAATGGTTTGGATTGGGAGGGACCATGGGCAGGAACACCTTCCAGTAGACCAGGGTGATTAATCAGTGGCACAAGAATTCTGTTTTTGGAGTATATAAGCATGATATATTATCTTACATATATTTATCTTATTTTACACCTGGTGTTTGGGATCACCAAGGAGTGCTTTGGTACCACCCTGAGCCACCAATGAGGCAACAGAAAGCTTCACCACCATTTCCCACCCCTCTTTGCTGTCACCTGCCACACACAGCCACGTCCCCAAGAAATGTCTCATTTATAAGCCCTTTCAGAGCACTTTTAGGCTGTGGTTATTTACATGAAATAGCAATAAGTGAAGATTGCCTTGCCCCAGGTGTCTTTCCACACCAGCTGCAGCCACATGGTCTGCAGCAACAATAGGTGCGTCCAGATGCTCTCTGATTTAGAAGTTCACTACTGGAAGGGAAAAAAATAACCAGTTCGGGCTTTTTCGTAATGTAATGTTCTTTACTGGGTGCTCAACAGCAAATAAATCACCTGTTCCTCCTACAGAAGAGATTATTTTGAATGGGGAAGAGTTTGATCATTTCCTATGTCCCTCAGCTCTTTCAATTAGGTGTGTTGATGGTGGGTGAAGATGTTTTCCTTCTCCTTCTGCTGATTTTCCTTTTTGTTTTAAGTCAGGAGGTATCAACACCATCTTGAAATTTTATGGCAGAATTATAGGTTACAGGCCCCCTGAACCAGCTGAGGATGGCTGCTTCAGAGCTGTCCCACAGAGCAGGCTCCAGAAATAGTTATGAGGCTCCTCTGTGCACCCCAGAGACCCAGCAAAGACAAGAGTTGAGTGCCAGATCATCACCCAAAAATGCATCCTGGTGAGTGAGGAGAATTGCCACACATGGCCTTGCACAAGGCAAGATCACAAACCAGCTCCAGCAGAGACCCTTAAATTACCACAGTCTCAGATTTTTGAGTACTTCTATGTGAAACCTTAGAGAGCTCCCACACGTACAATAACAGGAACTAAGAACGAGACCTTAGAGCTAAACCACAAAATATTAGGTATCCCAAAATGAATTTGCTGTCGGTTTGCTTGGGTCCATATTTAGCAAAGGGGGGGGGTTTGGCTGCTTTTTGGGAGTTTTTTTGCTGTTTTTTTTTAAATGCAGCTTCCCTCATTGCTAGTGAGAATTTGATAAGCCACCACAAAAAGAAATGAGTGAGTGATTTCAGCTCAAAGGCATCTTACCAGTGGGCTACCATCAGTCCAGCGGAAGTCACGCTCAAACATCTTGTCATTGAGGCCAATCCACTGGTAGTCATGGCCAATACCTGGGAACCAGAAGGGCATTTCCATTAACTTTCCCATAAATGGAAGAGGTTTCACCAAAGAAAATAATTTTATGCGTAATGAATCAGACATCCTGCTCTTAAGATTGTTCTGGTCTTTGTGCTAAAGGCTGGTTTAGAGGCTCTTTTTCAGCTTTTTGGTTTTAATTTGGGATGTGTATAAAAATGCAGGTTCTCATCTAACAGTTTTAAAGGACTGTGTCTCTTCACTCCCAGGGATGTCTACCAAGGCAAAGTGAATTAATTTCCTACTTGAGAACATATGACAGGAAAAAAAGAAAAAAAATAAAATCACATATTCTAATTCACATTTTTCAAGTTTTGGTTAGGCTGTGACCATTGTTGTCTAAATTTTACAATACAACACAGTAGCTATTTCTTTATACCTAAATATGGTGGCATTGGCTTGTGTCACCATATGCACAAAAATGTGTCATATGCACAAAATACCTTAAGTCTCCAGAAAACAAAATGTTTCAAAAAGTCTCAATGCCAGAACAAAAGTTCTTGTTCTCATCCCTCCCGTCAAAAAGTATTTTCTATTTAATAAATAATAACTTAATAGTGATGGAGAACTTGTATTAACTGCAGAAGTAAACATTTATAACACAAAGTGTGCCTTTTATTTAACATTTTAAAGTATGTTTTAAGTTGGAGTAGCAAAAGCTGAGTGGTGAGGAGGAGATCTCACCATCTCTACACCCTCAGTGATCTCTCTTGTTTAGAGACACAGAATATCCTGAGCTGGATGGGACCCACAGGGATCATCAGTCCAGCCCCTGTCCCTGCACAGACACCCCAACAATCCCACCCTGGGCATCCCTGGGAGAATTTTCTAAATGCTGTTGGAGTTTCGGCAGCAAAGGCTTTGTCTTTGCTTCCTGGAGCAAAGGCTTTGCCTCAAATGCACTTGAACAAAATGCTGTTTGTTTTAAATTTTTTAAACGGCTCTTTTGCAGAACCGAATCCACCAATCATCAGACGTTTTTCCAACACCATACAGGCAAAATTAAAGGAAAATCCTTTAGTTTTAATCAGAAATCTAGAGCCTCAGGGCCATGCCCATTCCCTGGGGAGATTGGGCAGTGTCCAGCACACTCTGGGATAAGAACTTTTCCCTAAAGTCCTACCTAAACCTGCCCTGACACAATTTCAGGCCATTCCCTGAGGTTCTGACCCTGTCACAGGGAGCAGAGATCAGAGATGCCCCTCAGAGGATGCTGGAGACCACACTGAGGTCTGACCTCAATCTTCTCTTCCCCATCCGAACCATCCAAGTGACCTCAGCTCCCGTCTAGACCATTCCCCATCTCCATGCCCCTCCTTTGGACATTCCCTGATACCCCCAGCTATCTCTGGTGTGGTGGCACCCGAGGTGTGAGGCAGAGGAGGCCTGTGGGTACGCACGGTTGACGAAGATCTGCTCCTCGTGGGACAGGATGCTGGTGAGGTGTGCTCCCTGCAGGCGGCACTCCCGCTCCGCCGTGTCCCACGTGCGCCGGTGCGCGAAGTACTTGTAGCACTGCCCCTGGAACTTGTGCCACCCGTAGTCACAGGTCTCCGTGTCTGCAGCAGACAGACAGAGTACATCCCTGTGAGTGCTCCAAAATCAGGCACGTTTGGTTGGTGCACCAAAACCAGGCATGTTTGGTCAACGCACCAAAATGAGGCACATTTGGCCAATGTACCAACATGAGACGTGTTTGGCCAATCAACCAAAACCAGGCACATTTGGTCAGTGCACCAAAACCAGGCACATTTGGGCAATTCACCAAAACTAGGCACATTTGATTAATGGACCAAAATCAGGCACATTTGGTCAATCAACCAATACCAGGCACATTTGGTCAGTGCACCAAAACCAGGCATGTTTGATCAATGGACCAAAATCAGGCACATTTGATTGATGGACAAAAATGAGGCACATTTGGTCAATGGACCAATACCAGGCACATTTGGCCAATGCACAAAAACCAGGCATGTTTGATCAATCAACCAAAACCAGGAACACTTGGTCAGTGCATCAAAACCAGGCACATTTGGTAAGGGCACCAAAATAAGGCATATTTGGTCAACGCACCAAAACCAGGAACATTTGGTCAGTGCACCAAAATCAGGCACATTTGGTCAATGGACCAAAATGAAGCACGTTTGGCCAATGCACCCAATCAAGGAATGTTTGATCAATCAACCAAAACGAGGCAGGTTTGGCCAATGCACCAAAATGAGACACATTCGACCAAGGGACCAAAATGAGGCACATTTGGTCAATGCACCAAAACCAGACACATTTGATCAATGGACCAAAATAAGGCACATTTGGTCAATGGACCAAAACCAGACACATTTGGCCAATCAACCAAAACCAGGCACATTTGGTCAACACATCAAAATCAGGCACATTCGGTCAATCAACCAAACCCAGGAATGTTTGGTCAGCACACCAAAACCAGGCATGTTTGGTCAATGGACAACAATCAGGCATGTTTGGTCAGTGTACCAAAATGAGGCACATTTGGCCAATCAACCAAAACCAGGCACATTTGTTCAATGCACCAAAACCAGCCACGTCTGGTCAACGCAGCAAAATCAGGCGTGTTGATCAATGGGCCAAAATCAGGCACATTTGGCCAATGCACCAAAATGAGGCATGTTTGATCAATCAATCAAAATCAGGCATGTTTGGTCAGTGCAGCAAAACCAGGCACGTCTCATCTACACCAATGGATTTTCTGTGGGACAAAGCTTCAAGAAAAACCTATCTGTCAAAATATGCAAAATCAAACACTCATCATTTGAACCTCATTTTCAGGCTGGTTACCCAGCCTCAGTACACCCATCCTTGAGACCTCACTTCCAGGCAGTTCTGTTTACCCACTTCCAGCACAAACTGCAAGACTATTACTTATCTAAGGCATATAATTGCAATTGGAAACCTCGTGGGTTTCCACTGATTGAATTAAGCTGAATCTGGGCAATTTCACAAGGACATCTATATCCATAACCCTGGATGGATGATATCCCTGGATGCTGGACTGCAGTGAACCTTCATTTCACCAGTTTTCTGAGACTGTACGTGGGGATGGGAATTTTTACTTCCAAGGACAAACATTCTTAAAGTCACTGTACTAACTTAAGTTTGGAAGAAACTGATAACTCAAAATTATATGAGGGGAAATCATTGCAATTGTTTAGTCTGCAGAAGCAAAGCTGCAATATTATCTTTCTGAGCTCAGGCCTCCAAATCCTCCCCCAAAACCCATCTTCCTTGATGAAGTCAACTTGAGGAATCAGTTTGTTAGGAGATTTGCAAAGCTGAAATACAAAGTAATGAAATTGCCCGTTGTCTGTGCTTGCATGAGGCATGGTGCTGATAAGAGGATTCACACCAGCCACTATGCATAAGAGAAATAAACACAAGCCTTGGAACAGGAACAACATGGATTTGACGTTAATTACTCTGTCAAGGTTAGGCAGCTGTAAACAGAATAGATAGCAAAAAAAACCCAAGAGTTTCAGTCCCAAGTTTGCTTCTGCAGGGATGAATCACAGGAAAATATCAGCATTAATAAGATGGGCAAAACAAGTGTGATGTCTGATTGTGTGACATCTGAGCTGTGCCTGAGGATGGGAAGGACCTGCCAGTGATAAGAGGGAGGTTTAGGGAGGAGTGGGAGAAACAACAGGGGAAAGGCAGGGAATTTCGAGCCATGACAGATGCAATGGCATCATAAAGGACATTTCAGCATGAGACTACAGTGTTTTTCAGCCCCAGCTGTCTCAGCACGGGATGGCTCACCCTGAGAGGCCTCAGGATGCTGAGGAACAGAAACACAAAGCCTGGCCTCCCCCACCCCACCACCCACCAGGAATCAGCCACTTCCCACTAAATTTTATCAGCCCCCTGAGCAAAATGGTGTCTGAAGCCACCTGTTCCAGCCTCTGCAGGGTTATGGAGATGTTCTGAGCTGGAAACTGGATTTCTCATTCTCAGTAAGTCAATGCAGTCAGCGGTCAATAACATGCTTTGGCCAAAGGGGCTCTTTTTGCCTGAGTACAGAAACAGCCAAATATTGCAGTACATGCCAAGGGCTGATGGCTGCAAATACCTTAACTAAGGGATTACTTAGGTTTGAGCTGCTACCACCACCTAAAAGCAGTTTTTCCCAGCACAGGTTCTTAATTCACAGCAGGAAGAGGCCATCTGCATCCTGACACACCAAAGTGTCTATTTTTCAAAAAAAGAGGTTTAAATCCCCCATGACACAAACTAGATTTTACATGTACATAAATGGATTTCAAAGTGCAAACAAAATGTGGCAAAGCCACGTTAGAGGCTTATCAGAATTCTCTGACACTAATAATGTAGTCATTGTCTTAGGAGTCTGATATCAAAATAATTTCCCAAAAGTCATCAGTATTGACATAAATGTACCAAATGCAAAGACATAATCAAGCTTACACTGATTATGTCCCTTCTATTTTCAGGAACTTGAACTGTAGAAAACTGCTTGTGCCTTGAGTCATCCTAGCTATGAAAAAAGGAATGTAATCTACATAACCAAACTGTTAGCTTTTTTATCTTTTCCCTCTTTGTATTCTGTGTGAGGTGCAGGCTGCAGACACAGCTTTAATCTCTGGCATCTAGGTAATTTTTAAAGTTTAGTCTGCCTTGAGCTTTCCAGGACATTTGTTTAACCACACAAAGCTGACTAACAGACCTATGTCCTCTGTGAAGGCACTTAAGATTTTATTATTTATCTTGTTCAGGGACTCCTTTGTCCCACAGGAAACAAGTCAGATAATAACAAGGAGCTGAGAAAAACGTGGCCAGAGAGGATTTCCAGGCTATTCTAATCAAACCTTCCCTGGCCTCTGCTAGGGAAGAAGTGAAGGATTTGAGAGATCTCCTGAAAGGCACATTGGGGAGGCAAAGGGGCTTGAAAATACAAAACTGAGAGGACTGTGTTTACTAAGTTAGATATAATGGCCTGAGCATGAATTAAAACACAATTTCTCTTCTTAAGACAAAAGGTGCCAAACACTGGCAAATATTAAGTACTTTTCTGCACCTGTGTATATCTCAAATCTTAGAAAAAATCCCAAAACAAAACAAACCAGAACTGATGGCTATAAAATACATGATGTTTTTAGATGCTGGAAAAGAGGATTTTTTTGTATGGGGTTAGAGAGTAGGTGGGGGTTCTGGGGTTTTTCAAGGGATTTTGCTTTTGGTGTTTGTTGTTGGTGATGTTTTTGGGGGTTGGTTTGGGTATTTTTTAGAGGAGAGGTAGACAAGAAGAGGGAAGAAACGTATAAGGAAAGGAAAATTCAAGATGGTAGAGGATGAAAAATGCAAACCAGGCAAGTAAAACTATGAGGACAATTTCATCTCTGCAGAGTTTTGTCCTCAGTGTGCAACTCTTACTCAATGATGAAAGCTGAAAGGGTGACAAAAAGGTGAAAGGGTTCCATATGGTTATAAATTTTCAGTGCCTTTACTGAACCACTTAATTAGTGTCTACTGAATTAGTAGAAACTAATTGCAGGTAAATTTTCTGACCCAACGACGGTGAGCAGAGTAGGTGAAAACACTTATTGAATGCAATACTTCACATTCACTGTGTATCCAGCCACAGACTTCTGTAACTTTATTCCAGCATCTGATGGAAGGACTGAAACACTGCTCACCATATTTGTGGTGTTTTAAAACTCATCCAGGGTTTATGACAACTTACAGGGGTTTTCAGTGGTGTATGCAAGGAGTTAGTCTCACAGCTTCTGTTCTCTGTAACTGCAATTGGACATGTGTAACCACATCCCTTAACACTGCACTTAAAAAAGAGCTCTCAGTGGGTTTGATACATAAATAGGGACTGTTTTTTCAATGCTGCTGTCAATAGGTCCATTGTCTTTAAAGAAATTCCAGAAGAAGCTTAAAGGAAATAAAGACTGACGCAGGTACCAGAACATAATGAGAGTCTTACTCAGCTGTGAATTTTATCAGTGACTCTCTGCCTTCAGCTAATGAGGAAATGCTGGAGGCCACTTAGCCCACACATCTCGAGAAGAAACCCATTTCTCTAGTAAATATCCAAAATAATCTCCTTTCAGCTGATAGACATCAGTAAGAGACCATCTGTTTCCTGAAATTACCTTTTCCCTGAGCCCTTCTCAACTACCTCAACCCCAACCAACCAAGCCCTGGGAACAAAGTAAATTAAATTAGACTGGAGTAATCACAGACATTGAAACAATGAACTTGGGTTATAAGAACACATGATTCCTGGTAGGGTGGTTAAAACCCACATTTGTTTTGTTTTCAGAACCTGGAAGAGAGCAGCTGGTTGAATTATCCCAAGGAGACACATTCCGTTACAAACACACATGTGCCATTTTTGCACACATGTCCAGCTGCAAGCAAGCCAAACCTTGGGCTTAAAGCATTCCTTGAGAGCAGGTAGACATCAGCTACAACAGAAAAAGGAGAAAAAGAAAAGGAAACTCTAGCCAGCCAAGGAAGGAAGAGGAAAATCCACAGAGGTGTTCGTCCAGTTCTCCAGTTCGTCTCAAGAGAATGCACCCTTAAAATTGAGGCTCAAGTTGCAACTCTCTACCATTTCCTGAAAGCTGTCATAGGGGCTTTTCACAGAGGGATGACAATGGAAAGACTCACGGCTCTCCTAGAATAAAACTCACACCAAGATTTACTGTAATCTCCTGTCACTCTTTGGGAAAGTGTTTGGGGGATATTTATGAATTTTAAGGGGCGATGTTCAAATGTCAACAAGTAACAAGCAGAATATCCACCTTTCCTTTGAAAAGATATAGGTGGTGGGCAAAAGAGGATATTGTCCCTTTTAATCTCACCTGCACCAGAGGTGACGATTAGCTTAACTGAGCTAACAATCTAGTTTAAAGGCAAACTTTTGAGGGAACTTCCAGCTGCACTATTTCTAACATCTGACAGATCCAGCTCGGTTCAGGAAGATGTTCCCGGGCTCAGATTGCTGAACTCTTTCCACCTGGCAAGAGGAAGGGCTGTCAGGGAGCCAGCTCCAGCTCCCTAAGTCTCAGGACTGATTTGTCTCAGCCTGGATTAGATCACCCAGAAGGTTCCTTTAACTTCACCACCTGTCAGAGCTCCCTGGCATGCAGCTGTGCTGTCCCCTGGTCACATCCACTTCAAATGCTAACACAAGCATGATACCCCTGTCAAAGATCCCTCAGTCCAGAGCAGTTCTACAGGGGCATTTGGGTGAAATTCTGAGCTCTGCTTTTCCTTCTGCACCAGTGCAGTGGTGCAGATGTGGTGACCTCCTACTCTGAGCTTCATTTCCAAGGGCAATGCATGCTCCCTGCTCCCAGTCCCTCCCACAGCATTTTGAATGCTCAGCACTGTGCCTAAGAAATCCCTTCATCCTGACTTTTTTTTAAGCTTTCTAAAATGAATAGTATATTTGAAATGAAAAAAAAAAAAAAAGAAAGAAGAAGAAGTAATGAAATATAATCTCGGTGTGCTGAGCTCCACCTTTCCTGTGGCACCAAGGTGCACATTCTGTCGTCCTGGCTGGTCTTTAAATCTAGTGAGGTCAGGACTGATGCCTTGAAATAAAGCCTGCTTGCCAGACAACCATGTCTGAATCGCCAACACAGTTTTATTTTGTCTGGTGGAGTGGAAATTTGGCACTAAAACGTTTTCCTAAGTCCCAAACCACTGCAGGATTTTAAGTGGAGGAAATTTAAATTCCAAAGCTGAGAGGGCACAGCTCTGGTTCTGATTGACAAACTAGGAAATGTTCCCATTAACCACCTAAAATGCACTCTCAGGTTGGTCATAAAAAGCAGCTTAAAGCTACCATGGCACTCAGAGCCACTCACTGCTATGGATTTGCTGGAATGAAGGGGAGGAGGAAGGGAGTGAGAACATTTATTTCTTTTGGTGTGAAAACACTGTCAATTTTTAATTTGGGAGGCAAGATTCAGAAAGCCTTCTCAAGTTACAAGGTTAGCCAGACTGATGAAAAGGTTAAACAGTAAAAATGCTGGAGCTGATCAGGTCTGAGATTTTTTGTCTTTAACAAAGACCTCTACAGGTTGAGCTGGAAGAGTTTGCAAACCACTCTTCACTGAAGCTGAGAAACAAACATGAAAATACACAATATTAATTAAACAAATCCAAAGGTTGAGTTCATTCACCTGTGGCCAAAGTCATTCAGCTGAAGGAAAAAGAAAAACATATTTTCATAAGTTTAGCAAGCACTATTTCTTTTTCCCACGGAAATGCCCTCATTAATTTTAATGACAGAACAAATGTTGCTACCCTATTCCTCCTCCCACATATTGAGTAAGCATCTTGCACTGCAAATGTTCCCTGTAAATTCTGTGAGGTTTCTTGCAAGCAATCTTCTAACAACTACAGGCACTTGGATATTCAATCTTATTTCATTCGTTCAGCTTACAAAGCCTTTTACAATCTCGTAATGATAATCCTGCACCTACTTTTCCTAAAAGAATCCCAGAACAAATAATTTTGAAAATTGTAGGATGAAGTTGTCAAGGCTGTGGTCCCCAGTGGATGAATATTTAATCTGTCATATTCACTGAACTATTCCTACTGATGCCTTTTGGAGGTGATGGGTTCTGATACGTCTTTCACACCACATGTAATTTTTTAAGAGAGAAACTCAGCCACAAAGTAACTCTGCTCTCACTCATTAAGCATCACGACAGTAATGATAGAGCCTGGTTATGTCTCTTCCCAGCAGTTTGCAAGGCAGCATAAGCAAGCAGGCTTGGAGCCACCTGAAAACTGTTGCTGAAAAGCAACACCTGAGAGCTGTTGTTTTGACACAGAAATTGCCCCATATATCAGTTTATAGTTTGTGCATGGCTTCCACTCAGGTTAGCATGTGGATAGGGCTTGTGCAAAGTGAGAGACGGGAAAACACCCTGAACCACAAGTCAGGGAAGTCTGACAAAAATCAGGAGCTCTCCTCACCACTGGTGACTTCCCGCAGATTTTTGTCGGATTCTTCCACCTTCTCATTTTTAGGAGGCTTTGCCCTGTTACTCCAGAAGGATTTTGGGCTAAAAATGAGTGTGCAGCAGCACAAGTGAGGGAACAGCCCTTACCTTGCTCACAGAGAGCCCCAACATAGCTGGGCAGGCAGAGGCAGGTGAAAGTGTTGAGGCTGTCGATGCACGTGGCTCCGTTCCGGCACGGGTTGGACTGGCACTCATCGATATCTGCAGCAGAAAACAAAACTGGTTTCATCACCCACCCAGCTCCCAGCAGGGAAATGCTCTGCAGCCGTAGTCAGGCTGGTGACTGGGACCAGTTCAGAGCGGAGGAATGAAGTATTGCAAAAGATCCCAGTGGTGGCTGTGGGGATGAGAAGGAGGAATGCCACGCAGCCTTCTCCTGGTGGAAAATCTGAGTTGTGTGTGTGACCCTGGCACAACAGAAATTCCCATTAACCACCAGGGGCCTCGAATATCTTCATGAAACTCAAATATTGGAAACCTTATCATGCAGCATTAAACAGACTGCTAATTTCAGTCTGCAGAGCAGCAGGCTCTGGAATCTCATTGGTTTGTATTTCTCATTTCTTCCTTGTCTAATCTTATCGAGATAAGGACAAAACATCCTAGCACTCATGGCCTTGCACAGTAAACAAATAACATGTCTGTCCCTGCCTCCTCTAGCTGCTAAAATACCTTGTCTTCACCTTTTAAATTGGAGCACAAGTTCATTTTATACAATTTTTTCAGCATGGGTTGCTTTTGCACAGGTTGTAAGCTAGTGTGTCTCCTTATGAAGATCATATGAAGTTTGCTAATGAGTGCTGTTCCTCTGAAACAATCACAGTGTAGACTTCCACACAGATTTTGCAAAACATCTCCATCCAAAAATAAACTGCTGGTTGTGGTTCACTCATTAAAATATAAGAGAGAAGCTAGACATATCTACAAACAAGCAACTAGGAATAATTGTTGCATCATGTAGAAGGCTTAAAAAATATATATTTCTATTTTACAATATGCTCTGGTCAAATTTTATGCTAGGTCTTACTTGTTCCAGTCATCTTATCATACTTCGGCTGGCTTTCTGGAAGGAAAATTGGTTATTCTGAACCACATAGGTGAGTCTCTTGAAATCTACAGTCACAGGAGGTGCAAAGATGTCACAGGCAACTGGAAGAGGTTCCTCAGCTGAAATTGTTACCAAAATACTAATTTGTACTAAAGATGCATATGATTATGGTAATATCTAAAATTTCCTGCAAAAAATTTCAAGTTTGTGTTCAGTTCTCAGCTTCCCATTCACATTTGGGAATATTTTACCTTACCAGCCTTTCAAATAAGTATGGGAAGTCCTCAGAGAACTATCCCAAATATTAATGTCTATTTTTTTTTATTTGGTGTGTTTTTAAATTCAATGCTGTGAAATCCAGCTCCTGCAGTTCCTTTACAGTTCCCTTAACCCCTGTGTGTGTGCACAAATCTGTGCATTTTAAGGAGAGAGGGAAAAGGGAGAGACAATGGGGATCTCTCCATTTAATTGTTCCAAAGTAAGGCCTCAGTGTAAAATTTTTCAAATGTCCATGCAGCCTTCAACTTTAAAGCACACCAGATTTCATGCTCAAGAGTTTAAACTCGAGTTTATCAGCAGCCAGATGGCACCAGTTTACCTAATTCACACTGCTCCCCGTTGAAACCTGGCAGACAAGTACAGATGTAGAAGGAACCACGAGGGTAGCAGGTACCACCATTGAGGCAGGGGTTGCTCTTGCATGGATCTTGGCCTGTTAAACAAGGAGAAAAAGGAATTTGACTCTCTAGTTTCAAGGAAATGGTGTCTTTTTGATTTTCAGGAGGGAAAATAAAACTTTCTTCATTGCTGCATTGGTGGTGCAGGCTTTACTGTAGTTACAGAAACTCTATTAACATACTCAACTGCTCAAAATATGATTTATAAAACAGTAAAGTTGGTCTTCAGGCATCACTACTTTCAACTTAAATAACAATATGGCATTTAATACGAACAATGTAAATTACTCTTGGAATTACTTTTTTTTCGTTTTCACAACAATTTGTACTGTATTTGGCAGTCATGATACTGTGCTGAGGATTTAGTTCGCATGACATGACAATTAATTATAGCTGAAAACAGTTAACATACGCAAAATGAATGGAAAATGCTTTTTTCTTGAACAGGGTTAGTTTATGCAGAATGACAGGGTACACAGAACATACTGACTGGCTGCTTATATTCAATCAATCAACCCCCACCAAGTCTTATTTCTTTTCTCACATGTGTGCTTCCCACCTGCCTTTCTTAAAAATACATTTAAATACAAACAAAGGCTCTGAATGCGTTTGACTCTGCACTGAACATTAAGATAAAAAACTTACCTGCTGTGAAATCCTCAATTGTTACGGGAGTTAGCGTTTAAATACCATTTCCTTGAAGAGCTTTATGCCTTCCAGTGATGTTTATTTCCACTGAGGTTAGATACCTGGGTATTTGCATCTGATTTCATGCCTCGGAGCACTCACTCACACAGACAAGTCCGCACCAAACCATTTCTGAGAGTTAGTTTCTCACAGTGAGAGGGAAATCCTGAAGATAGCCCTTCTGATATGCAAAAATAAAGCCCTGGATTTGACAACTTACATAATAGATAAGTGAATTCTGTAAATCAGAGGCATGAGAAAAATTAAGAATTTTTTTGTCATGTTTTCCCAAAGCAATCTGACTAGGATTTATGACCAAAAAAAAAAAAAACCAGTTAATATATCTATTTTGCCCTTGCAAATTAGAGATGCGAAGTCATCTTACAGTACCAAGCTCCCTGTCTAGGCATGGGAATGCAGAAGGTCCAGCTGAAAGCCTCCAGAAGAAAATCCTATGTGCAAAAGTTTAGGGCTGTAGTTAAGTAAGTAAGGTTTTCACCGTGGAGGTTTTGGAAAGGTTCTGATCCCATCCATTCAATAGTGTGCTTGTTTTAGGACTGCTTCACTGAAAGTCACAAATGTAGGGCTCTGTTAAGCACCTTAATGATGTTTTTATGTGTTTGCTGTCTGTTTATCCCTCTACAGACTGGATATTTCCACAATAAACATTTTCAAATTGCCAGCTACCTGAATTATTTGAGGAAAAAATAATAGTAAACCTATAAAATCAGTCCAGTCCAGTTCTTTCCTCAGCTGTATCTAGAGAAAATATGAATTGAAGTGATACTACTGGCATCACCCATGTATTTGATGAAATAGTTCCCAATACCATCATGGAAAACAAAATACTGTGGCAAATTATGTCTAAGAAAAAGTTCTGTAATTTTTAAAAGACTGACACTGCATCAGCGACTTAAAGCTACAGACCCGCTGAAAAGAAGGTCTTGATTTGGAAGGCTATGTGTAAAGCTATCATGTAGGTCAAGAGAAGTTCAATTTTATAGAAAATTCTGATTCTAAAATGTGCACTGTTGCTTTCTAGGTCAACTGCAAGATGTTAAAAACAACCCTTCATAGAAAACCAATTGTGTAAGATCTATCACCACGCTCACAGGAAAAGCCATCAGATAGAATCATCTGTTGTAAACTGGCAAATGAAATCACTCCAGCTGATTTCCCTACCACAACCAACGTTACCTTCCTGCCTTTTAGAACGGGCTGGTTACCTCCAGTCTGATCCAGAGCTCCATGATGGAAAGTCACCAGGCTTGGGTGGTTTTTTTGGGCACCCCCCCATCCTCTTCCACTTTTTGGGGGCCACAACCAGGCTGATTTCTCAGCTGGGGGTGACGAGGTCCGTTGTCATTTCATGCAGAGCTCTGACTGTCACACCCCTCACCAGAGCCCAGGCAACACCTTCACAAGTACCACAACACACATAACACCACAAGGGATCACATTTTGGGGAAGTTACCTGGAATTTGCACTGCTGTGCCTTCAACTGAACCCACACTGGTACCAATCACGAAATCTGATCCGTTCATGACTTCCAGGAGGGAAAATGATGAAGTCACAGTTTCCACACTGTTTGGCTCCTCAGAGCCCAGTGTTGGTGGCTCCTTTTGGTAGGGGCTGTTCCCAGGGGCAATGCCGTTGGTTGCAATGTTAGAAGAGGTGGTTGTGATCTCCCCCTGACCAAACAAAGCCGCCTGCATTTCTGTGCGTCCTTCCAAAAGCTGGGAGGGCGAGGTTAGCATTGTAACTGCCTCCTGGCCAGGTTTAAATCCTTCACTTTCAATGCTATTGGGTGAGTCTGAAACAGTTGTGGGCACGAGCCAGGGGTTCTGCCTCTCAGCAGTCCCGTCTTCCTCTTGGTGGGGATTACTGTCTCTCCCTGAGGAAGCTTCCACTTTTGTTGTGCCGACTTTTGGAATTTCTGTGCTCACTCTTTCTCCAAAACTCAGAAAAGCAGTAGCCAAGATGTGTATTGATGGAGAATCTCCAGAAACAGCAGCTTCTTCCTCACCAGTTAAATCAGTTGAAGGGCTTTCTGTCTCCTCTGTCCCACCTGTTAGAAGCCTGCCAAACTGAGGAGTGCTGTCTGTGCTTGTGCTGTCTGAAACAGGCTCAGGAGAAAGCTCCAGCAGAGAGAACTCTGTTGTGTCAAGAAGGTCACTAGTGGGTGGTTTATATGTTGCTGTAATATCAGAACTAACCTCTTTGAAGATTCCTCCTGAGGAGTGATTGGACTGATGTGAATCCCTTGATGATGATGATGATGTGCTTGTAATGATTACCTCAGGGTACTCAGACACTCTGTTTACTAAATGAACAGTTACTGAGGATTGAGGAGTTTGAGGAACAGAATAAATAGTCACTGGATCTGTCTCCTCAAAGTCTGCTGATGCTGATTTTGTGTTTGTGTACACCATGGGACGATTCCCTGCACCCTTGGTGGGTGACACAGTTGTCAGCTGGGATGTTGGCTGTGTGGTGACAACACTTAACTCAAGCTCACCAGTTGTTAAAGCCTCTTCTGGCTCACCAGTTACAACTGGTGTAAGAGAAGGAGCCCCAGGCTGATTATCAGCCAGCTCTTCTTGGTCCATCCCAGAAAAGCCAGAGATTGTTTCACTTTGATCTGCTTTTACTTGGCTGTTAGCTGAAGTACTTGGCTCATAGGTGTCTTCTGTGGGGCTGGTCACAAAAGGTTTGGACTCATGAGGCACCTGAGGGCTTGCCAGAGATGGCACTGTAGGAAGGAAAATGCCCAGTTCAGAGAGTTCCGTGGTGGTGAGAGTTTCTGCTGCAAAATTCACCCCATTCCCTGAACCCAAATCCACGTCGCCTGAGGTTGGTCTGTGCCCAGAAGTCACCACCTCTCTACTTGGTGGACTGGAAGTAGTCAGAGGAAGATTATCACCAGATCCAAGTGTCTTTGCTTTGGCTATGGAAAACCTGGGAGTGGAATAATATTTCTCCCCTTCAGCTGTCGTGCTATCATCAGAGCCATATGTTGACTGTGTGACAGGATTTGGCATTGTCTGTACACTTATTATATCCTCAGGCATTGATTTAGAGTGGTCCATGTCTATAATAGTTGTTTCTTCTGGTGGGATTTGCAGTCGTTCTTCAATCAGGGTAATATCACCGTAAACAGAAACATTCAATATTACACTCCTTTTGTCATCAATCATAGGAATAATTTTTTCATATAACCCAGTGTCACTCATTAGCTCCTCTGATGAAGCTGTCTTTGGATGAGCAGCAGATGGATTTACCAAAACTTCTGTTTCTCCTGTAAAAAGGGAGACTCGTCCCATGACTGCAGTCTGTGATCCATCTCTTGGAGCCTCTGTGGTCATAACTTTGGAATAAACAGGTCCAGGAACACTAGTTGAAACATTTAGTTCCACTTTGGATACGGTGGGTATTGAGAAATGGGAAAACATGTCAGGGGAAGATGAATCTGAAACACCAACCCAGCCAGATCCTTCCCCAGAGCCCTCAGGTAACACTCTGCCCAGGGGTTTTGTTGCTGATGTTACAAGAGATTCCTCTGTTTCAGGACTGGGAGTTCCATTCAGTATAACAGATACAGGAGTCATGCCACCTTTAATCAGAAAATGTGAATTTTCCTCCTGAGAAATAGCTTTAGACGTGGGTGTTGTCTTATCTGTTTCATTTTCTCCTCTCCTATGGTCACTTTCCTTTTCCTGTGGTTCCTCATTCGCAACAAAATATTGTGCGGTGTCTTCAATCTCTTTAGAGATCAAGCTCTTGGAGCTGTCTTCTGCTAAAGCTGAGGAGCTGGGGAAGTTGGAGGTGGGGTATGGGTCTCCAGTTTCTGGCAGCAACTCAGCTACAGCACTTGTGACTTCTTCATTAACTTCAACATTTGCTGGAGTGCTTCCTCGTTCGAAGTCCTGCGTCATGTCAGTGGAAAGTTCAGGTCCCACAGTTGCAGGGTGGGAAGTTTCAGGGCTTGAGGTACTCTTGGTTTTTTTGGACAACAAATGGCACTACAGAAGGAAGAACAGCAAGGTCGTCTCCTGACCCCTGGGCTGAAAACAGGGGATCACCAATGAGCTCGTTATTTGACAGATTTTCTTCCTTAGGTGTCAGGAATGTTCTGGGAATATCTTTAGTAGGGAAAATGTTTTGCACCAGCTCTTCCTCTTGCTCTAGAACTGTGACTGGAGAGCTTATGTATTTCCTTCCAATTGTTACAGCCTCAGTTACTCTGTCATCATTAAATGGCAAAAGTGTTTTTTTTAACAGGTTCAGTTTCTAATTCCTTTTCTTCCAGATAAGGACTGGGAGTTGGAACATTTAAAAATCCCAGATGTTCATGGCTAGTCTGTGTACTTTTAAAGAACGGGTCTGTTGTTGTTTCCTCAGAAGATTCCGTAGCTTTTGGTGAAATTTCACTTGGTGTCTCTTCTCCAGAATGTATCTCTTCCATCAAAGGAATCTTTGTAGAAAAAGGTCTCGCTGTCAGCTCTTCAACAGTTTTCTCCTCAGTTCTCACATCCCCTGCAGTCCCCATGGAGGTTATCTCATGTTCAGAACTTGTGACCTGCTCATCAAGATCTGCAGTGAAGGCAAGACCTGGAGGTGATGTGCTGACAGCTTTTCTGTCATCCTTTTCCCATGTTTCTGGTCTCCCAGTAGGGGCAACTGATGTTTCTGCAAATGGTCCAGTGGATGAGTCAGGCTCTCCAGATCCCTGGTCAGTAATTGAGAAATGACCTCCAAGTATTTCTTCCGTAGGTCCATTAGACATAAGTTTTGTGGTGCTGCTGTCATCTTTGAATTCTTCCCCAGAGCCATGCTCAATCAGGAAAATCTTGCCCAAGGAAACAGCTGAAGAACCAACTCTTGGATCTTTGCTTTCTGTAGATTCAGCTACTGCTTTTTTACTGCCAGTACCATGTGTCACCAAGCCCTCATGAGGGTTGTTACTGACCACAGATGCTGGAGATGATGTGGCCTCACCCGTTTCTGAATCTCCAGTTTCAATTCCTGGTGCAATGTGAGATGTTATCTCTTTTATGGAACCAGATTTTATGTCAGAAGGAGCTGTGTAGGTTGGTTTTGTTTCCATGTCTGGTTCTCCTGGGTTTTCGGTACTAAACATGTCCAGGGACATCTGACTTTCTACTCCAGACCCCTCTGTGAAGCTCTCTGACCAAGTATTCAAAACTGTTACTGCAGGTTCATCTGTTCTTGCATGTTTTTCGTATTCTGTTGTTGCATCCTTTGGTAAAGCATCATCTGTGCTGTAGATTTTTCCTTCATACATTTCTGTTTGTGTTTCAGTGACAGGCCTTAATGGGACTGAAGTCAAAGTAGCAGACTCAATGACAAAATCTATGTCTCCAGAACCTGGATCAGTAAGTGGGGAGCCAATACTTACCACTCTGCTTATGGAACCCCCTGAAAATATGTCTGCAGGCTCTTCTGCTGATCCTTCATTTACAAAAAGCTTCTTCTCCCTCAAGAGAGGAACGGTGGTGACCTTTTTGATTTCAGAACTTATGGTATCTGGTACTGTTTTTCTGAGGGGCTCTTGACTTACAGTTCTGACTTCACTTGTAGAGCTCCCAAGTTCATTCAAATCCAAATTTTCCTCTGCAGCAGTAGCTGAATTTTGGTGACCTGCATAATCAGTGGTGTGCATTTCTTTTTCATCATCAATATTCTTTTCAGTTACAAGAGAACTGGCAAACACTTTTTCCGTAATTAGCTCAGACACGGAGTTGGTGGCAACAGATACTTGAGGACTTTGATCAAAAGCAGGATAAGGAGTACTTATAGCTCTGGGCAAAGCAGAGGTGATTCCTGAATCAGTTACAGAAAATTCTGTCAGCAGTGCTGTGCCAGAGCCCAAAGAAGTGTCTTGCATTGAAAGTGTTTCTGTTACTGCTATTTCCTCCTCTGTCACAGCTGAAGTTACAGTGATGCTATCTTTCACATCTCCAGAGCCTTCCAGCACCATAAAAGAAGCAGCACTCATCTCAGGCTTTGCTTCCAGAACATTTTCAACAGGGGAATTTGCATTAAGTTTACGAGTTGTTTTATAATGGTCTCCTGGAGCAGGGGTTGCCTTTTCTGAAATAAGGTCAGTTACAACGCTGTCTACCGTAGCAGGAATAAAAATTGCCTCAAGAGAAGCAGTTACAGCACAACTTTCCACAGTAAATGCATCAGGAGAAGACATTTTACCAGAACTTTTCTCATCATCTTCCTTTCTTGACCCTGTCACAACTTCTAAGACCGAAGTGGACAGATCAGATTCAGTGGAGCCATCTCCAGAGAATTCGCTAGGGACCAAAAGCAGGTTTTTGCTATCTTTAGTGGAGCTCTCCTCAGTTCCCTGCCAGGTCATGGTCTCTCTGCTGTTTTGCAGAGACTGCTCGTGTGAAGAAGTGGTGGCTACTGATTTATCTGTTGTCACAACTTCAGACTCCCCACTATAGACAGGTTCTAACATTGAAGTCCCTGAGGTTGGTTGCGTGACCTCAAATGCCCCCATTACCTCTCCAGCTTTGCTTGGTTGCATAGTACCAGAAGCTTCAGATTCATTAATGATGAATGTGTTTGTCTCATTGATTTGGGAAAAGGTTACGTTTTTGGAATGCGCAACGCTTTCAATTTGGTCACTCCTGGCTTCCTCAGCTTTTGTGCTCTTGGGTGCACTGGTGACTTGCTGCTTCCCATTGATGAACTGCAAAGCTGGAGGGGTTGTAACATCAGTAGTATTTTCACAGTCTTCGTCTTCTTCAAACTCTGCATAGTTTGGAAAGAAAGGATCCAATATTATATATTCAGAGGAATCCTGCACAGAGTCTGAAGTACAGGGTTCAGTCTGAGCTGACTCTGCATCAATGTGGGTTTCATCTATTGCATGAGGAAGCATGTGGTGATTGAACAGATCCAAAAATTCATTCACGGGGTGATCTGCAAGAAAAAGAGAGTTTTTCATAATCTCTAAGTAACAGCAGGCACATGAAGTACAAGCAATCCACTGGAGAAGAAAAAACCCCAAAACCAAAAAAAAAATCTGAAATTCAACAGTTTGTTGTAAATTCAGTGTGTTCTCCTGTTGACACAAAGTTAAACTCTGCCATGGGGTGTGATTTTCTAGTTGGAGCCTCTCTGCATATTGAACACATTGGTTATTCAGTATTGTTGATTGCCACGTGCCTTTGGTCCCAAGCCCATGCCTGAGTTACCTGCTCCTACATTTTCAGCAAAGAGGAGGAATGGACAAGATAAAAACCACTTTTCAGACCAACCAATCCCTCGAAGCTGCAACTGCTTCCAGGGATTTAGACACTAACTGACCTCTACCAATAACTGAACCTAGGCAAAGCCAAGCAAGGCAAAGTCTAAAATAAAATAAGACACAAAAAAACCTCCCTCTGCATCTCCCTTTTCCTTTTAGTACAGAGTAATTCAAATTACTAGAAACACCATAACACCTACATCAATCATTCTTCACTAGACTTGGACCCTAGGACAGTGAATAAAGTCTTATTTTACATAGTTGTTGCTACTTGGAATTTTAAATCATTATGTAGCAAATAAGAAAAAATATCACAGATTCAAAGGTCAACTCCCACTCAGAGTGTAACATGACTGAAGTCCAGTAATTTTCTTCTGTTTACCACTAGCTTTGAATTATTTACATACTCCTACAGGTTGCAAACCTCTCACAGTTTTTTTTTCTAGGCAGCCAGGCATATAAAGAGGAAAGAAAGAAGATTAAGAAGGCAAGATTTTAGCTGCAGAAAGCCTCATGAATTCCTCCAAGATTTATGATCCCAAATTCCATAGACACTTTTTAAACTTGCCCTTTCAGCACAAACATTGCTTCAAACCTTCTGTTCCAGACAATGGAAGCTCTCCTAATTAAAATGAAATAAAAAAAAAAAAAAAAATTAAAAAGAAGGACGCAACAGAGTCAGAAACAAGCCTCCATATTTCAAGCTTGGTCAACTGACTTGAAATTGTAAACCTTGTGCTGAAATCCTGTTCCATGAGTGTTTCTTTCTTCTGGATCTATGTTTATAACCATTTTGGCCAGAGGGGATTACTTTCTTGCTGGTAGAAGCTGGAATGGCCAATGGAGCTTTGCCCACATCTGCCAGGAGAGGATGTGGAAGCAATTGACAGGACCCCTGCCTGAGAGCACTGTCAGCAACCACTGCTGCCCGAAAAAATATCTGCAGTACGTGACACAGCTCAGCTCTTAAATCAAGTCTCCCTCACTAAAACCATCTACAAGTCATATAACAATGAGAACTTGAGGTAAAGCACTTCATCAATTTGGAGTAATTCCCCTACCTATGAAGATCATTTAACCTCTGTGACTACTGAGTCCTCAGAGACAGAGTCATCAGGTGATCATTCTGGAGAAGAATGTATTCAATCAAATTAAACTGACATAGAGCACTACGAAGGGTTTGTGATTCTTTGGCCTGGGCTGGCCTGTGTGTGCAAATTGACTTCAATTTGGTTTTGAAAAGGTCACTGCAACTCCATTGAGAATTAATGTTCTAATACCTCACGCTGTGTTTACAGCTAAACTCATGAAGTATTACTGGATCTCAGCTTTGCTAAAGCTCCAGCTGAAGAATACAGAGAATAAATCACCTTCAGCATTGTTTATTTCAACTACAATGTCAAGTCTGTACAACACTAAGCTCAGGGATCCCAGTGCAACCAAAAAAAAAGGTTGTTTTTACCTTGTGCCTGCTTGGCTGTTGTAGGTTGCTCAGAGAAGCCTGGTGTTTACCATGTGCTATGACAGCTCTATTAGATGGCTACAGAACTGAGATTTCCTCTCTCTCCCTCACATGTGCTTGTTGGGAGTTATTTTATGCAATGCTAGTAAAGAATGAATGCTTTTCTCCAGTAAATTAGAAATATTGAGAAAGGCTGCCCAATGCCACAGAAGAATAAATTTTCTGCAGCCATTTATTTGAGCTCTACCAGATCTCCCTTTCAAATTTTGTGAAAAGCAGGAATTTGGTAATCTCTCCAAGACTGGCAGCGTGACTTTGAGGAGCATGTCTAATAACAACCCTTTCAGAATCCATGAATTTCAGCAAAAGGCCACCCTGGACACACTGAGAAATTATGTCTTCGTAAAAGCAGAAGTTTTCAATTCAGACAGAATTTCACACCTTTCTTTCAAATCTATGCAAGCAAAACCCATGGGAATTCAGTCAGTGAGAGGGGAATGGCGAGGCAGAGCTGATGGGGAGCTCTGAAAGCCTCTGATTTTTGGTAGATTCACTATAAAATAACTGCACCCACACACAGAAATTTGAATGGCCAGGAAAGATGCCTTGTGCTGTGTGAACAGCCAAGGAGGGATGTGCATAAACAACCTGGTATGCCATAAAGATTAATTATGATTTCACACACAGCAACTAAGACAGTGAAACAAAGCGCGCAGCTTTGCACAGAAATTGTACATTTAAAAAAATAAATAATTTATAAAGCCTGGATGGGCTGTAATTTGTAGAAGGGCACCATGACTAACAAGTTCTGACCAACAGTGCAGAATTTTTGCAGCAGTGCACACCTGGGAGTCCCTCAAATTAGTAGCTCACACTAAGTCATTTATGGTAGGCAATAAATTTAGTGAACAACATCTGTTCCAAATTCACCTAGAAGACAAATACAAAGTCTTATACATGCAGAGATCTCTATCAGACCCTGCTTTTACTTTGTTAGCTTTTTCAAGATCTCACATGCCAGAACAATCCACATAAAAGAACCTTAGCAAAAGGTATGATATTCTGATAATAAACTTTCAGGAGGCTCTTTCATTAAATAACAAGTATCTTTGGAGGTTTTTTTTTTAATATTTTGTTTTTTCCAAAGAAAAAATAATGAGATTTTTCAGGAGATAGCAAAGAATGCAATTGATTTTTTTTTATTGTTTGTTTTTAATTAGAAATTATTTTCCTTCCTACAGGTTTGATTATTCAGTGTTAGGATTCAGGTTAAGAGCAATGAAAAATGCTCTATAACTCCTGAGATGACAAATAATCTACAGAACGATGTGGCTTATACATCCTTGTCAACTGGATATAAAACACTGGGATGAAAACCTACCATAAAATATTTAAATAGAAAAAATATTAAAATAGAAGAAATATTTATCTGTTGGTTTGTTAGACCCTGACAGCAGGCTCCTATTTATTTCACACCCATTCCTGCTGCAGGTAAACACACACAGACCTCACTAAAAAAGAGATTAAACCAGGACTTTAAAGGGAAGGAGTTTGGCTATCAAATATGCTTATCAATAGCTCGTGGAAAACAATCCAAAAGGAGCCCATTTTCAAAAAGGTGCTTTGTTATTCTGGCTCCAATTGAAGGAAACTGAAAACAAGTAGCTAAAAAGGAGAAAAAGCCAAAGGTTGTCAGCTCAGAGTGCCAACCCAAACAAGTCCTGGGATCAACAAAGCCTCTCTTGGAGGGAAGTGATGAGGTATGCACTGGAATGGAGATGGAAAGGATAGGCGTATCCAGCCTGGAGTGTTTCTTAATCCATTTAATACATCTAGATGTTCTAAATGACCTGCAAGGAGCAGGCATCCGTCTCAGTAACAGCTCCTATATGCAAGAAATAGAAATCCCTCTGGCTACAAGGTGATTTTAGCCTGCTGCTGCACATAACCACAGAGCCACGGACCAAGGAGTCATTAATTCTCCTTACAGCCCTTACAATCCATCATGGCTGGTTCCAAACCCACATCAGTTTTTCAGTGGATCACACAGAAAAGTTGCCTCCCTGTTAGTGGTGCTCGAGATAGTGTCTGCACACATACAAAAATGTGTAACATGCAGCAATATTTCTTTTCTTGAGAAGACTTTTAATATTCTGCAAAAAGCTTTTCCAAGACCATCTTTGAGGGGACAGGAAGTAAAAAAGCATTTCTCTCTCAAAATCCATCAGATAAGCATCTGAGGAAGAATTAATGGGGAATTAAATAGAAAACATATTATGATGTTTTCCAAACTTTCGAAACACAAAATATTTCATTCAGAAGGCTTATGGTTTTGTGAAGTTCCTTTCAAAATGGGGCTCTTAACATCTAATCTGGCATCCTGCAGATAATGGAATTTCACACTTCTGCAATTTGTGAACTTATTTCTTCAGAGCCACTGCTCAGTTTTTTGTGAGCAGTAGTACAGTTCAGTCTTTTGTAGAAGGACTAGAGGTCTGATAAAGCCATGAGACCTACATAAAATGTTCTGTGGATTTTAAATCAGGCCCTATGTTTTTGACAACAATATAGCTAAAAAGGAAACAAAAAAGAGATTTTAGTTAGAAGTCTAAAACCATTTTGGACTCTTTGTTTTGAAGGTACTTCATTGCATGGTGTGACACTAACAGAAAATCCTTTATGTTAACCATCAAGAATTCATAACCACGAGACAAGTTTACATGAAAAATCAAGTGTCTGCATAAGTCAAATTATTTCCTGCACTTGATAAGCATAACTTTTTGCAGGTTGGCTTCAATAGAGTTATATCAAGATTAAAATGTTATTAGTTATTGTTGGAGAGAGCACAGAGGAGGCTCCAGGATGGGCAGAGGGATGGAGCAGTTCTGCTGGCAGCAAAGGTTGGCACAGCTGCCATTGCTCACCTGGGCAGGAGAAGCTTTGGCCTGAGCTCAGGGTGGCCTTGCAGGGCCTCAAGGGGCTGCAGCAAAGATGGACACAGACAATTGCCAAGGGCTGCAGGACAGCAGCTGGGGAATGGCTCCCAGTGCCAGAGGGCAGGGCTGGCTGGGATCTTGGCAATGAGCAATTGTTCCCTGGCAGGGTGGGCAGGCCCTGGCACAGGGTGCCCAGAGCAGCTGGGGCTGCCCCTGCATCCCTGGCAGTGCCCAAGGCCAGGCTGGACATTGGGACAGTGGAAGGTGTCCCTG
>VZSJ01005480.1:339774-426832 GCA_013398405.1 Pheucticus melanocephalus | reverse complement strand
GGAACATTTGTCCTGGAAAAATATTAATTTGTTTTTAGAAACACTTGGGGGTTTTTTGGAAAAGGCATTTCTGTTGGACAGCACTTGAGAACAAAGGTTTTAAACCAGCTACAGCTAAAAATAGATGCCTTGCTGTGGTAATGTTACTGCACCACTAAAAATCAGCCGAGGGAGGCATATTTCTGACTAAAAGGTACTGCCACAAACCCCATCCTGTGCTAACATGGTAATATTGCTGCAGAATTAGTTCACACCTGGCAGGCTCTGTATGTGGTCAGAATAAACTGAAAAAAAAAATTGTATATAGGCCAGGAAGTCAAACAATTCAATTAAAGTGTGAACAAATTCTTGTCTGAAGAACATTTTGGGTTAATCCTTGGTCGTGTCATTTGGACCAAGTGCCCACAGCCTTTCCCAAGGACTCATGAATTTTGATTCTAATGTTCACTATTTAACTAGACATGTGACTGGAAACTCACTATAAGCCAGAATAGTGAATATATAAGTAAGCCCAGAATCATTTTACTCACCACTTTCAAGGAAAAAAAAAAGGCAATGGTTTAGGAAAAAATCCCACAATGAAACACAATCAAAAATCTCAGTGCTACTCTGTGTACATATAGGCACATTCTTTGCTGCTATTCTGGCAAAAAGCAACAAAAAATTTACATCTAATATGCGGAAATTCCTTTTCTAATACCAAAAAACCTCCCACTGAAACTATGGGATTCCTGCTTGATGAGGTGCTACATGTAAAATCCAAGAGTGTTGTTTAAAGTTAAAAATTAATATTTCTCATGTACTCTTTGAGCTAATGATGGGTATCAAAAAGGTAATGAAGTATAGCAGAGGTGGTACCTAGGCAGACAGGGACTGCTGGAAGACATTCCTGACCAGGAATGAAATTCCAACTGGTTTTCTCCTCCTCAGGATGCAGAAAGTTTTCATACTGAATTCTCCTCATTTAAGAAAAGCAGTAATGCAAGGCTTGTCAGAAAAGTCCTAATGAACTGAGCAGCTTGGGAAAAAAAAATATTCTACAAAGATTGATAACTTCAGCAACATGTTCCCAAAGACAAAACAAAATGCCAACCAGCCAGTCTGCACACATACTCACTTACAGCAGGAAAACATTCTGAAAGACACCAGTGGGTATTTTGTATATTATTGATCAAATTTATCACTTAATCACTTCAAAAAACAAGGAAGATTTTAAAAGGCTGGCTGGATTAGCAAGGAATAATCCACTAATTAAACTGAAAATGTGTAAAAAAACACCACTGAAAATTCCATATCAAGAAAGTTACAATCTGGACACATTCAGAAAAGTTTGGTACAGAAAAACACTTTCCTCCAAAAAAAATAAAATTAAGTCATATTGCATCACCATGTAAAAGACAGCTCATCTTTTCTGCAGTAGGACTTTTTAAGGCTTTCTCCACGTGTAAACAAAACCTCTAAAAGGAATTCCTGTTCTTCACAACAGAAGTATGAAAAACTACATTGTACCTATGAATAAAATTCCTTCATTTCTCTCATGAATAAACAAAGAGTATAAGAAAGCTGGAAATGTGTAATCCCTATGTCTAGATCTGAGACGTCTCCTTGGATACAATGCAAAAACAGCAGGGAATGTGTAGGCATCCTCTGAACAGTTTTTAACATGAGGGCATTGTTCCTTGTGTCTATGGAAGTCTAGAAAGGAATGTGGAAAGAGAAATTATTGTTCTATAATAAGTCTTTCTTCAGGAAGAGCCAGCAATAGTTGCCTAAAGACCCCTTGTTAATTCAGTTTTACCTTCTTGTGAAAATCTCTATGTATCAAGTTTCAGCTCTGTTGGATATGGGGCTGGTGGGGCTGGTTTGTTTTTGTTTTTCCTTTGTTTTGAGAAAAGGAGAAGTGCACAAAAAGCCTTGAATTTATTAAAATTACTTGGTTACTATTTTTGCTTTCATACAAGGCATCACTGCTGTTCTGTTTTAAATACAATTTATATGGGATGGTGTACAATCTATTTTAAAAAGCCCTCCATAGGGCTTTTTAAAGAAAAGACTATTCTAATATAGAAAGACTATTCTAATATAGAAAAAAGAATATAGAAAAAAAGACTAATATAGAAATATATTTCTAATATATAGAAATATATTTCTAATACAGAAAAAAAAGACTATTCTAATATAGAAAAACCCCAACTGGTTTAGTTAATAACAGATCTACCATTTTGGATTGAACTCAAATGTGTTCTGAAGAAAAATATTCACCCAATTATACAAATGACCCAGAATCTGCAAAGTGTTATGAAGACATTGTGAAACCTACTATCCCCACATCCCCACCACAGTTCTGCTCTCAATCACCTCATTGGAATTACTGTGGTGTAATTACACTGGGGAAGATGAAATCAGGATCTGGCCACGTTGCTCAGCATTTAACACTTAGTTACTCCAGGCACAGGAAGAACCTGGCCAAGTCTACAGCAGGTTTTAAGAATAATATAGAGAGTTTGGTCATTCAGGATGTGAAAATTACTCCAGTCAGACCTTCTTCCTTGGAAAATGAAGTTTAGAACATGACAAGGATAAGAAGACAAGCGAAATCCTCCATTAAGGGAAAAAAAAAAAAAAGAAAAAAAAAAAGAGAGGATATTTTGCATTTAATAAGGTGGGAAATTAGTCCTGCCCATGTGAGGCCACTTATGCTGTTGCTTCAAGATCCCATCAGAAATTAATTCAAGTCAGCCTAGCTGCAAGACAGCAGTAAACCTTGGTTTGAAATAGGTCCTGTAAAGAAACCACGACTTTCAGTAGCATATACCCCTCATTTGGGGAAAAAACCAAATGGTGATTTCAGCACACGAAAGACAAAGAGAGACTTCTGTTGAAGGGGAAGAGACTAACACAATAATTAGCAAAAAAGGCACACCAAAAATTGCACCTAGCTCACGTGTGTATACAGCACAAACAATGGTGTCCAGAGAGCACAAATAAAACATCTTAAAGGAGAACAATGTGGGTATAGATGAAGAGAGATGCAAACCTGGACGTTGCAAACTTTCAGGCTGTCCCTTGCAATGCCTGGAAGAGGCACTGGTCACCCCAACAGCCCCAGGGCCTTAGGCAGAGCCAGAATCTTCCCTCCTTGCAGAGCACCAGCACATTACCACCCTCCCACGCACGCTCCCCCCTCAGGAGTCCCCAAAAACAGGGGCTGAACAAGGGGACGTGGTCATTCTCTGAGACTGAGCAGAGAAATAAAAGTATCAAGGGATAAGTGTCAGGAAGAAAAAAGACCTATTCAGGCTAAAGACAATGCTGGCAAGAATAAACACGGGTATAAACTGGCCAAGGAGCAATTCAGACTAGATATTAGAATCAGGCTTAAACAGAGACATGAAGATCTTTAACAGCCCTCCAGAAAGAGCTGTGAAGACAAGAAGAT
The DNA here is from genome assembly GCA_013398405.1 of Pheucticus melanocephalus. Classification (NCBI taxonomy): domain Eukaryota; kingdom Metazoa; phylum Chordata; class Aves; order Passeriformes; family Cardinalidae; genus Pheucticus; species Pheucticus melanocephalus. The sequence goes on along the minus strand of VZSJ01005480.1, from coordinate 423,393 downwards.
TAAATGAATTTTAAGGCAAGGCCTAAGATGGACCTGAAAAGACTCTATTCTACCTCCTTTGTTAAGATTTATGACTATGACTCATTACCATCCTGCATTTCATTCAAATTTCACTTGCCCTCTCACACTGCTAAGACAGAAATATGCATGTCAGAGAATTACATGTTGAAACACAAAGGTTTGTAACCTCTTTCCATAAAAAATCCACATCCACAAAGCATAAGCTCCTGCAATTTCACTCTCTTCAAAGCTGGAGAGGACAAGAAACCAGACAGAGCTGGTGTGAGTCCCAGGGTCCAACAAACACTTTGAAACATATTCACTAAATAAAGACTTTTAAATGTCTCCAAAAAACGCAGGTGTGCAAATTACTCCTGATTCAGACAGGAGTTGTGCTTCCAGCATCCCCTCAACCACTGTTAAACAACACCTCCACAAGCATTTTTCAGCTCATAAAAGCTTTATGAGCTGAAAAGTTCCTTCAGGTTTGGTTGCTTTATTTTTTTTTTTCTTTCCCAGCTGCTAATCCATGACCTTCCAGCACCAGCAGCACTAGGAAACATCAGAGCACAGGGCACAAGGTGGCAAATTCTGCATCCTTGTAGAGAAGGACAAAATCTTGTGTCCCATCTGATGCCATGGGAAGACATGCACGTGGTAACGCCTCACACTGCAGGGGTGTTTGGCTTCCTCACTGTCATGATTCCAAGGAAAAAGCTCCTGGTTCCACTCCAGTGGATGGAGGTCCCAAGACCCTTTCATTCTGAAACACATGTACGCCTTTTTGTACCATAAAAAGGGATGTTTCCTCATGTGCAAGGATGTTTTTCCTCATTAATTGAAATACCTCCCTGAGATCTGCCCATGGGCTGTCAGAAAAAAACAAGTCTTACTACCCAGATTAATTTGTGCCATGTTTGCCCACATGGGAGTGTGTGGATTGTTTGTACATTTTCCCAATAAAAAGTGATGTATTCCTACACAAACGAACAGCTTTATATGTTCAGCTCAGTGTTCTTTCTTATCAGCCCTAAAACACATCCTCCAGAATTCAAACTGAGTTTGACCTTCCACCAGGCCTTCAAATTACTTGTTTCCATGCCTTGTTTGGTTTTTTTTAATCTAAAAGTATAAACTTCCTTTATGACAGTTTCCATTGACTGCAAGCATGCATTTCAAAAGCTAGGAGTAAAGCTATTTATCTCTAGGATAAGAATAGAAGTCCTCTAGGAGAACCCTCTTCTGGTCTAATAAATGTAAAGTCTTAGAAATGATAATATTTAATATCACCTTCCAGTTACTGTACTACTTTATATCAAGGAGGATGTATGTATGAGACAGAAAAATATCCTTCCACTTTATTTAACTGAATTTAAGTCCACACCTTTCGAATGCAGCTTCAGCCTGCAGTAATAATGAAGAAAAACATGCCCGAAAATTCCATACATCCACAACACATTCCACATATCAACAGCACATTCCAGCCCAAAGAGTTCAGGGCTCTTCAGAGGAGTTGGTGCCAGTCTGGTGAGGGTTTGAGGAGGAGGAGGAGGAAGGCACAAGGAATGCTTCCTGCCTCTCCTTCCACCTGTGCTTGGCCACAGGCGAGCTCACCTGAGCCAGGGCTGCCCCCACCACCACAGGCTCTCTGTCCTGTTTGATGGAAACCGCTAAAAATATCTCAACATCTTAAGAATTACACATTTAGCCTTTCTCTTCCACGTGGAAAGTGAAACACCACTCCTGCCTGACAAAGCCTAATGGCACCTCCATGGAGCACTTAAATATTATGGCGCCCACACTGTGGATGGCAAACAGAGCTGCAGGGAGCAATATTCAGCTGTGTAATAGTAAGGTTTTTATTGTAATTGAGTGATGGGAAACAAAACATGGTGCTGAATTTCTGCTGAGCCCTGCCTCACTGTTAAACTGTTGCTTCTGGCAAAAGCTGAATAACAAGGAGATGAAGAATGAGGGGGAAAGAATAATCTCATAAATAGTTCCAGCACTTCTGCAAACACAGAAGGAAAATATATTCATTTATAGACGATGCCATCTATATAGAACCTCTCATTATAATTCCTATTTGAAACAGTTATTTCTTGAAGGGCTTTAGTAAGCAAGCTGTCCTTTCTTAGGAGGCACTTTTGGACTCTTGACTTGAAAACGTGCTAAAGGAAGAAAAACCTTTGTTTTATCAGAGATGTAATTATGTAAACTGTATTTACAGTTTCCAAAGAGCTAAGAATAAAAAGCCAGAAGTACAGTTTATGTAGTTTTTTATGATAGTGGATCAATCCTCAAATAAAGAGTGTTAGAATAAGAAGTTAAACTACATCCTACTGAAAGGCATATGTTGGTAAAATTTGCCAAATTCATTCCTCTTCATAACTCCCTATACGCATTTTCTTCAGCACAAAGAAAAGTTTAAGGACTAAGGAACAATGAGGGGAAACTGGGCCTGACAGGATTTTTCAGATGTTGTCTTTAATTTCTGTAGCAGTAAAAGAAATCAAACCAAACCCTCAGAGAAAAATAAATCTTTGGCAGTTCTAACTGAATTTGGGGTCAGTAGGTAGAGGGTGCCTTTAGTCTGTGGATAGCTGAGTGGGGGAATTCCCACTGCCAGGGCCTGAAAACAGAAAAATGAAGAAAACTCCTTTTTAAAATTGCACTAGACACATGATGAGGCTCTCTGTGTTTAAAGAGAGCACAGATAGTGCCATATGACAAATTTAATAATATTTCAAGACAATAAACGTTATTCCTCTCCTCACAGATGAAATAATTCATAAAGGCAGATTTTTAAGGGTTTATAACTTTATGTCTGCTTATACACACCCTGACACATATGCACATCTATACCTGGGAAATGCATGCACAGCTTTGAAAGTTTGTGAAGATGAAGAAGACAAACCCTGAAGAAAGTTTGTCCTAAAAGACCTGACCACCAAAGGCAGAGTAAGAAAGAACAGCTATGAAGAGCATCTGCACACTCTGTCCTTCAGATAATCCACTTTGAACCAAATCTAATTTAATGAAACACAGTACCTACTACTCTGAAAAAAAAAGAGGTGTAAAATGAGGCTCTTCTTGATGTAGATGCAGAGAAATTCTACATCTACATCCTTCTAAACCATCCTACTTCTTACCATCACCTGGAACACGCAGCTGCCCAGCACAACCCACTCTCCTGTAGGAAATAAACTGCAGCATAATTCAAACATCTAATAGGGAAAAAAGGTCACTATTACCTAGTCCAGCTACTCATCATTAAGTCAAATTAAGTGAATTTCCACAGGTACAAAAGGACTTAATATGTGGGTTAAATCTTGTCTTCAGAAATTACCCTTCTGCTCTGACTTACTAGACTTGTATCATTGAACAGAGACTCCCAAGGCACTGGTAACATATAAAGACAAAATAATGATAATATACCACAGAAACAAAAGTTCCAGAAGTATCATTTTCTAAAATAGAAGGCTAAGGTACTATTGCTATAACTACTATTGCAGATTTGCACCCTGTAAACATAAAATAGGATAATAAGCACAATGTGTAAAAAGATACCAAGCCAAGGTATTGCATGTCCAAACAGGATATGGCACATCTCAAGGGAAAAACCACTACTGGTTTTTGATTTTTGAATGGAACCCTATGAAGAACAAACCTGAGAAAACCATCCAAAAAACTCCCATAAATTATGAATTCTGCTGGATGAGTTCTTCAGAGGCACGGAGGTTTTTGGCCAAGAACCAAAGAGAAAACAGTTTCTGACACAGCCATTCAAAAAACATGCATGTAGTTAAGGTATATATGACCAAAAAAAAAATCCATTTTTTACTGTGTTCCTTCAAAAAAATAAAATAATTATTATACAACCATAAGACAATTAAATACAGTAAAACATTAAACCTAACAGAAATTCTGTGCTTCATACTGCTTGTCAGTTCCTTTGCTTTAAAATAAAATGTTTTACCGTGACATCTTAAATAATAGTCAGTTGACAGGATTATTTGATGTAAAACTGCACACCCTTCCACATTTGCATTATGGAGACATATTCATCATCAACCCCAACAGCTCATTGCTATTTTAGAAGTTTCTGTTCTGGATACCCATGGAATTGAAGCTACATACACATGTACAGAACAATCAGCCAAAAAATGTGGCAGAATCAAATATTGCATCAATGTGCACCACATACTCCCTAAGATGGATCTTTAAAAAATGCTATGATATGCTATTTAAAAAAAAACATGAAAAAAACCCCATTCCTCCAAATCACAGGAGACAGTAGAGTGCTTTAACCATTTTTTAGCTGACTACACTGTACATGCCATTGTTAATTGCTACAGACCAATGGAATGTTAAAATAATCTAGTGCTTCGTTTAGGACTAGTAATGCATGGAATGGAAGCTGTGAAATTAAAATGCTTGTTTCACAGACAGCTGGAGTTAAATCGGTGACTTGACAACATTAAAAAAAAGAAAACTGGACTGTAGCCATCATGACTTTTAAAAAGAAATAAAACACTTTCATATTCATTCTTAGGTAGAAATAATTCTTACCACACAGCAAATATAAAATACATTTCTCAGGGGCTTCAAACTGACAGAAAAATAGACCTACCAATATTCAGCAAGTTGCTGTCTAGACAAAAGTGGTACTTTGCATCCTTCAGTGATCCAAGAAACATTTCCAGCACATCCTAAAGCACACCTGTTTAACATGACAAACTATCCACTCTGATGGACTGCGGGTCTAAAGGGCAAAATCTTACCTGTGTCATTGCCTGTGATTTGAATAACATACAATCTTATGTCATTATCAGGGTGTGAAGTGGAAGGAGACACCTCCTGATGTTGCGTGGCCTCCTTCACTTGGGGTGGAGCAGTGGGTTGTGCCACTGCCGTGGCAGTGGATGCTGTGAAATATTCCTTATCGATCTCTGGCTCCAGCATCTTTCCCGGCAGATCATCCTCAGCAGTGGCTTTGCTGGGAGACACAGATTCATCAATTATTGTGATGTCATGGCTTGTGACCTCCTCTTCTTCCTCAGGAATGATGCGTGGAGACTTTGGAGTGACAAAAGGCTTGGTTGCAGATGTAGGCTGAGCTTTGTCTGCAGCACCGAGGGAAGGTGTTGTCACACTACTGAGAGTTGTTGCCTTGTCTGCAGCAGTAGCTGCAAATACAGCTGGCCTGGTTTCCTCAGGTTCTGTAGTCATTCCTGAGCCTTCTGTAGCATGGCTTGGAGAAGCTCCCAAAGTCAGGTCAGTAATGCTTTCCACAGTGGAACGTCCTGCTGGCGTCGTATGGGAGGGTGGCACAGAATCCCAGCTCACTGCATCATCTTCCTCCCTGGTGGGGGTTCCTGGGCTCTCCTGTGTCTCTGCTTCGGTCACAGCAGTTATGGGCATCACCTCAGTGACCTCCTCATCCTGGTCAGGAGCAGTTCTAGCTGTTGGAGTCACCATGAGGTGCAACCAGGTGCTGGTTTCCTCAGGTGCCAGAACTCCTCCGTGGTCTGTGGATGTCACTGTAGGCACAGGTGCCTCTCTGGCTGGGTACATCTCCTCATAAGCTGAGCCTGTCTCATCCAGTGTCTCCTGAACTGCTGTTTGAGCCCATTCAGATCCTGGTGACATCTCTGGCTCGTGTGTGTGGGCAGATGTCACAGACAGTGTGGCAGTTCTTGGCTCCAAACCTTGGTCCAGTGTGGAGAGTTCTGGGAACACCTCGCTATGTTTTGCAGTTGTTTCTGTTGCTTCTGTATGAAAGACATCATCAAAAGGAGTCTGATCAGTAATTGGCATATCTCTAGTGACCTCACTCTCTACAGTAATTGGAACTAGGGAAGCATCATACTCCTTCTGTGGAGCTGCAGTATCTACCTTGGTCACACCTGTAAATTTAATAGCTCCCTCTGTCCCTGATGTCTCATCTCCTTCAAGCTCAGTTACCCCCACAGCTGTGGGCACAGCACTTGGCAATACAGTTACACTTGGGGAGCTAAAAAACCCTATGGTTGCACCACTTTCTTCCACTGGTATTTTGGATGCTGTGGTCATTTCCAAATCCAAGGAGCTGCTGGTGTGGGATACACTTGTAGTGTCTCTGCTCTGACCAAAATCAAATGATACCTCTTCTTCATCCCTTGTGGTCTCTGTTGGCTCCCTGCTTGTCTCAGTTGCATCTGTAGCTGCGGAAATTGGAGCTCCCGGATGCACTGTGGCTTCCACAATATGCCCTGGAGATGATGTAGGCTCCACTCCAGAGAAGCCATCCTCTGTAGCAAACTCAATCACTGTTCCAGTGTGAGATGACTCTTCTGTCATATACCCCTCCCCTTTATCTGTTGGCAGCCACATACCAGAACCTGGAGGGGCCTGTGTGATCTTCTCCCTTGCAGAACATTCCTCAGATTCTCTTGCAACACATGGAGGAATGGCAGCAGTGGAATGAGGGACTTCCACATCTGTTGTCCTCATTTCTGGCTGTTCTGTTTCCTCCTGCTCCTCCAAGACAGCTGATGCTTCTGTCTGCTGAGATGAGGGGATAAGAGACATGGTGCCTTCTCCAAAAACTGGCAGGGCATGAGTGCCTCCTGAGATGGCCTCAGATCCTGTTTGATCAGCAGCTGACACAGAAAAGGATACAGGTGTTCCAGATGCCACAGCGGGCTGCGCATCCCTCAGGTCCTCTCTGCTCCCTTGAGCTGAGGCCTCGCTGTCAAATGCTGTTGCAGAGCTAAATTTAACCCAGGGCGTTGACTCTTTCACTGCAGAAAACTGTCCAGTGGTTACTGCTTGCTCATCTAGGAGTGTCTCTGATGCAGCAGGCACTTCTGCTCTTGGGTAATTACCAGCAGCCACCCCAGAATCTGTGCCAGACACAATGGTGTGCATGCTCTCACTGCCCTCCCTCTCTGCAGACTCAGCAGTGAGCAGAGCTTTAGGGATCACTACAGTTGTAAGTTTCTTGTCAGATTTTGCCTCCAGTGATTTTTTCATGGGTGCATTTGTGAGGTGGGCACCGTGAGACACATTCTCTTTTGTCAGTGAATCTGCAGTCCCTGTCCTGGCAGCCTCTCTCCGAGCAGTCTGTAAGAAACTATCTGTAGCTGTCCTCAGAGGGCCAACTTCTATTTGCTCAGTCTGATTATCAACATCATGCCTCTGCACATCTCCCGTCTCAGCATCTTCCCAAAAACCAGTGGAACTCTTAGCTACAGCTGTGCTATCCTGAAAAATTACAGAGGTCAAGAAAGCATCCTCAATGCTTTCAGACCTACCTTGTTCCTCGGCTTCAGAGTAAGTGTGATCCAGCTCCAAATCTGGGGCCATGGTGTCTGTTGGCCTGGGTGAGACATCGTACTCAGTCCTGCCCAGTGTGTCACCAGTGAATATTTCGCTGTCGGTGATAGTCTGAGGTAGGAGGGTGGTGAGAGGAATGCTCTCCATGAGCACTTCCATCTCCCTTTTCTCCTCAGCCACGTCAGTAGTCATTTCTGTGTCCTCCTCAGACTCTGGGGTTGTTTCCTCCAAAGAAACTGTTTGGGTGGCAGGCACTTCAGTGAGCGGGGTCTCGGAGATGGGAGGTTCAAGAGGAGCTCCAGCAGGTGATGATCTCACACTCTCAGTTCTCAGAGATGTCACAGGCTCAATGGCTGTGGGCTCTGTTGTGACTTTTTTAGCTTTAAAAAAAAAACAAAAACAAAACAAAGGTACAGTCAGTACACAAGATACTTTAGTTCGTTAGTCTGAATGTCCCCAACAAAAAATAAATGCCATGATGAAAAATAAGTGTAAGTCTCAAAGGCTTTAAGTAGTTCTTTAGAGCATTGAATGATATGCAATAAAACACTAAAGCTGCAGAATGCCTAACCTAAAAGTCAGATGAAGTTAAAAAAATAGCAATATTCTTCATATTTGTGGTTTATATAATTACCCCTAGAAGTCCTTGTGTTACATGAGTGACCATCAGCCTGCCAGGTACTGATCTGGGGACATAAAAGTTTATTTCAAGATGTCACAAATGAGGAGAGCTGTGGATTTTCTTCAAAGCTCAATGCAGCATCCAACTCAGATGTATAAAGGGAGTGAAACAATGCTTTAGTTTATTTTCAGCACATAATTACAAGCTGCAAAAAGGAATCCTCACTGCAGGGAGAGTGTGCTCAAGCAGCAGGATCAAGCATGCCACCAGAAAATGCTGCTACTGCCCTGCCTTTAAATTATGCTGGGAGAAATTTACTGTGGGGAAGGGTGAGAATGTTGAACCGTAAGATCACAAACTTAATACTACTAAAATGATGTTGATCTTTTGAAAACACTTCAAAGATGCACATCTGAAAACTCCTCCACACACAGAAATGCTTCCATGGGAGTGCTGAACATGCAAAGGCAAAGTGCTGAACCCTCTGGATGATGGAAAAGGTGAGGGAGTTGCTATCCTAGATGAACAGGAGGCACAAAGAAAGGTCCTTCCAGTGAACCAAATTGTGATGTTTTAAACAACCTGGTGGCCTTGCTGCTTTTCTACTCCTTTTAGCCCACATTTCCATGCCATCTGAGGAGGAAATGTGTGCTAACACTGCAAGGTGTGTCAGCAGATTTCAAATTCCTGGGAAAAGTGAGTGCTCAGAAAAGAGGTTTTCCTGAGGAAAAGCCCAGGTTGGAACCATCTTTCCTTCTGCCAGTTTTCCCAGGTCAGTAATCTTCAGAAGGGCAATGGGAGCAGATGGGTGGAAGATGTGAATGTCTTAAACTAATGCCGTTAACTGGTAAGTGACTGAGAGTCAAAAGCCTTGTAAGGATGCAAATAAAGAGAAAAATACAGATTTTAAATCACACTAAGCATATGAAGAATGCATTAAACAGTCTGTGCTTATGAGGACTCACTGTTTACCAGACAGACAGCACTACACCCAGAACTTCTTGCAAAATAAAATCTTGCTTATCATGTAATAGATCAAATAAGTCTCTTCCCCTTGCAGACAGAACTCAAAACAGTTACATTATTTTATAGTTTGTACTCGAGCATAAGCAACATGCATGCAAAAAACCAGGTTTTTCCAAATGTCCATGGCTAATTAGGTGCCCCTTTGATAGCTGCAGATATGAATTCTGCATATGCAACTCAGGGTGACACAAATATTTGTTCAGTTTCACACACTCAGCTTTGAAAATGCCACCTTTGCAAAAGACCAGGACTGGTCAGAGGATGACTGCTCAAAATTTCTAGAAGAAGGTGTAGAATTACAGAGTAGGAAAATGAGGTAAAAGGGTTGATATTTCAGCTTTCCTGAACGAGAAGTGAAAGTGAAAAGGAAATTGTGAGGGCAAGAAAATATGATGTCCCCATGTTTAGAAGTGGTGGTGTTCTTCGCCAGCAGAAAAAAAAGGAGCAGATTCCTTTCCCTACCACAAATTAAATTTTTTTGTGGTTTTACAAAGAAGATTTAGCTACATATATATATATGTGTGTGTGTATATATATATATAAATATATATGTGTGTGTATGTGTATATATATATATATAAAATGGGTTTTATTTATTTATTTTAAGTTAAAATATTTTTTCCTCACCTCTCTGCTTGCATGGGGCTGGTTTAAACGTCACAATTTTTGCATCACAGCTTGGAAAATGAAGGATGCACACAAGTGGTGTGTGCTGCTGAGTGGTAGCTGTTAAACGTCTACCAAAGAATTCATCAATTTTCCTCAACAGCAATTTTTCCTTTTTTTTTTTTTTTAATGGCAAAATGGAAAGGAGGCAGCAAAATCTCAATCTCTCCCTTCTAATCACAGGATCAGTTTCCTTAATGTGGAGGGAATTGGTTTTGCAGCCAACACAAACACTCACTCAGGCTTCAGCTGCCATACTCTGAGTGACCATCAGGATCACCCTCTGCACAAATATTAAAATTTTAATACTCTCTAACAGAACTAGACAAAAATGAGGGCAGTGTAGATAAACATTGTTAAATCTGTGGGAAAAAAAGGTAAGTTTATTTCATCGCTGCTGGGAAATTGTGTACACTTGCTCACAACCACTTACACACCTCCCAGATTTCCAAGAAATGCTTGGAATCCCAAGAGTTCAGATATTTATTCCTGGGATGCAGATATTTATCATTCATGACTTATTATCTGCTAATGACTTGACAGAATAGGTACACATTTATTATGCCAACCTGAAAAAACACCAAGCATATTTGGTTTGCTTATATTAATAACTGAATCAATAAATATTACCTATATAGAGCGTTATAAGTAGATCCCATATTTTTTAAGAGTTTATCAATAAACAGCCAGATTTTCTCCCATGGAAATTGTGTGCATTTCAGCTCTGGATAAAATCAACTAGAGTGACCCTAATGTCACTCTGTCTAAACAATTATATGCAAGTTTTTTCACTCACATCATTCAGGAGTGCAAACTTATTTGAGTGGATAAAAAAACCCTGACAGTGCTTCTTCAATGAGAAATATATCCATGTTATTTTTTTTTTTCTGTGTGAAAAGAAAAAAAAGAATAAACAAAGGGAAGGTTGCTTTTTTAGTAGACAACACCAGTTTGAGCTGTCCTCCACTCCACCCAGATGTTTTGCATTACTGTACTCCTTGCATCATGCGTGCAATATGCTATCTCCTTTGTCCTTCTGGTTCAAGACATGAGACAGATTTTCCTAATAAAATGCATGAACATATTAGCAGCAAGAAAGCAAATTATCTCACCAACAGCTGCTCATATCAAAGACTATCTATTTTTTTTGTTTTAATCGATTCCTTCTACATTGAACAACATGCATGGAGTTGATTTTGGAAGGGCTGTATGACTTTGCAGAGATGTTACACTTTTTCACTTCCTATTTATTTATTTTATGCTTTTACTGTACAGCATTTTCTTCTTCTTCTTTTCCCCTATGACTTAAACAAGGATTCAAAATTATGGAGCAATATTGGAACTTACTATTTTTTCAGGGAAATCAAACTGCACAACTTCAGACATGGTTTGACTTTGCAAGTACCAGATGAGAATTTTAGTACGTTCTGTACTGTTTAATTTGGTATTAGTATTAGTGTACTTCATGGAGGAGAAATGCTTATTTTAAAAATTATATCTATTATAATTTATTTACTTGGTTTTTCAACAATTACCAGATCTACCCATGTACCTACCTTGAACTACTTGAGCAATTTTTCTGCACTCAGAAATACTGTTTCTCTGTTTACATTTAGGTATGTACCTAAAAACCTGGTAGGACATGGACCCTATAGGAAGAGATTGTTTTGAGTCATTGCTAACAGCCAAAGCAACAAAAATTTGCTTTAAGTTGGAACAAAAGCTGGAAATAGTGAATTCTTTCTGTGAATTACAGTCAAAATAAATTATTACAAAATATAACTAATGTTGAGACGCTCAAAATTAGTGTTTGAAATCTTTGAGCCCAATTTAAGTCCAATGCCAATGCAGAGAGCTACCTTGCTTAATTTTTACATATTTTTCTTATGTTAATTTTTCACGTTTCTTCTTGGTGTCTCTTCCTTCCCTGCTACCAGCCCTGGCAAAGAGGACAGCCTTGAATGTTCTCCTGAGTCCAAAAGTTTTGCCAGCTGGAGTTTAAATTACTGGCAGAGCCTTCCAAACTGAACAAGTCTAAGATTAAGAACAGATCAAAAAAAAAAAAAAAAAAAGAAAAAAAGAAAAGAAAAAAGAAAAAAAGAAAGGATAAAATTGGTGCTCTGAGTTACAGACTGAGCAAGAAGCCTCTGATCATGGCACTGATCCAGCACCTGCTCATTCACACTTTTCCAGAAGCAGTGGTGCACAGGGCATGTGGGATTTTGTTCATAAATAATTAGACTTTTGGTAGCAGAATTCAAAATGTGACAGTGCAGCTGTAAGAATTTCTCTGTAACTCCAGGTGCATACTCCCACTCACCTACACTCTGTTTTGACGTCAAAATCAAAAGCCAAATGTAATGAGAAAAATACGAAAATTTAAGTGCAGGATCTGTTCCTGCTGACAAAGCATGTGCCATATCAAAGAAATCCAACAGGATTCTTTAAAAGTACCCAGAAATTTGAAAACTATCAAGCTGTCTTATTTGCAAGAAAAACTTATAATGAAAAGTTTTGCATCCTCTTTACACCACTGCCCAAGGTCTTTTCTTCCAGCTAACAAAACAGCAGAGGCAGCAGCTCTTTTAGCTCTGTGAACACAAACACTCTTAAGTAAAACCACTTGCTATTTCATAACTTCTGAAGTCAGATGGTTGAAGGGGGAAAGATATGTTATCTCCTGGTTTCCCCACATGCAAGTGTAGTTCTGTGGATGAATTATAACCTGCCAATCTATCCACAAAAGAACAATAGCAAAGAGCATTTCTCTTCCACATTATTTATTATGAAACTGCCAAAGAGGACAACAACAAAAAAAAAATCAGCAAGCCTCTTTAGTCAGCTCTTCCTAATTAAATCTGTAACCCAGCACCAAGTAAAAGCAATAATCTTTGCTTTGTGACCGCAAAAAACAATTGAAGAACAAAAAGGGCCAAGACTGTCACTTGGGTAAGAACTGAGAGCAGAATTCTTGGTGCTCTGCTCCCCCCACCTGGTGTGAAAGGGGGGAAATCACCCCTGTGTGCAGACCCCACAGCAATGGAGCAAAAGTGACAAAGAGCAAAATCAATTCATGTTTTCTGCACTTGAACACTTATAGGGGTGGACCTTCCACTTCTTCACATTGTTGCTCCTCATCCTATCCTTGTTACCTGACCTCCTCAGTGACCCGAGGCAATGAAAGGAAAATGCCTCCAGCTGCATCTTCTTCTCTTTCCTCTCTCCCTCTGGCCACAATGTTTGCACTCAGAGGTTGTTCTTAGAGCACCCAGCTTTGAATCACTCAGGCAAATGCAAGTTCACTTGCTCAGGCAAAAGAAGCATCTCCTCCCCAGCGCTTCATGGTGCTCCAAACAGCTGGTCCTCATACATCAGTCAGGTTGATAAATCTCTGCTCCTACTTTATGCAGCATTTAAGAAGTTAAGCTGCACCCAGGAACCAAATCCTTCCCCTCTTTCTCAAGGTGAGACACTGCAGAGATGAACAGCACGGGCTGGTTTGGAGTTTGGAGTGGATTAAGGTCTTCTTGCAGTTTTCAGCATGGTCTAACTGAGCTCTCAAACCCCTGAGGAAGAGTGGGGTGAGGAAGCTGCAAGGAGCTGTTGGTGTGCTGCTCACCACGAGCTCAGTAGGAAGAGGCAGGGATTTACTACAGCCACACCTGGGCCAAGGGATCTCTGCAGCTCTGGGGGACTTGACAAACAGCATATCTGAGAGAAGAACATAAATCTACTTTCCTAGGAAGATAATAAAAGGCTGGAGAATGGTTTTTTGGGGGTAATCTCTTTGCACAGCTTCATCTTCACAGAGAGGCAGCCTGAGCAGAGCCAGCAGCCCTACACAGGTTGTGCTCAGTGCCCTGACCTTGGGATCCTCACCTGCCCAAAGGCATTTCCCCATTCTGATACTGGACTCTGAAATGTTGGAGCACACTGTGTTTATTATGCTCAGCACTGTGCTTCCTCAGATATAAATTTCTTTTTGGGTTTTTTTCCCCTTCAGATTGGCAATTCTGCTCCTTGTGCTTCACCACGCCCAATGTCTTCATTATTTCACGTCCATTCCCAAACTGATCAGAAATCTACAGATCTCCCATAACACAGCCCCTGACATCAGGCTGGAAATAATTCCCCCATCCAGGAAATAGCTGGGACTCGCAGCTACCGACAGTTGCTGTGGAGAAAGACAGAGCTGCCTGGCTATTCAAGGTTTTCCAAGCTAAGTCACATGCAGCAGAAGGGGAAGACAGCATTTCTCCTGCCAGCTTCTGAGCTGTGCCCTGCAGCCTTTATCCTTCCTGCTGCAGGACAAGAGGAGCACTGTGGGTGCTTCCCATGCCATGGTGGTGCTGTAGGAAACCCCAAAGCCCTTTGGAGGTCATAATTTCCTATATTTCTCCTACAGAACAGATTTTGAGCTTTAGATGGATGAAGCATCAAAGCATGAGGGCCTCAGCCCCGAGCAGTGGCAGACTTGGACGCTCTCAACGGGGCTGCAGACTCCATTCCTGAGGAACATGCATGGCAACACCAGCCCAGAACTGGAATTTTCCAATCTCCTGCTAAAATTGAGCCACGATGCCAAACCAAAGTGGTGTAACAAAAGAGAAGCAATAAAGGTGCATGAAACAAAGTCAAAATGAGAGAGGAAAATGGGAAAGAGAATGGGCAAATCCAGAGCAAAACAGTCAGCACGTGTTTTGAGTCAAAGTGAAAAATCTTTTGCCAAAACCAATACAGGTCTATGAAAGAATTCAGCTTTAATAAATCAGTGTTTCTCAGCAAAAAGGGGATTTATGTTTCAAAAAATCCAACCACCTCTTGTACAGAGCTCATCAAGTTCAGCCTTGTTGAAGGTATGTAAGTTAAAAACCTGAATGCATTTTGATTAGTGCATTTCTGGAGTGCAATTTGTTCAATGGCTGCTGTGGGATAAAAAGGTCCATCCAAAGTCAGCTGAAGTCTGTGACAGGATTTCTACAAAGTCCAGTAAATTAGACCTGGAGAGACTGGGAGGCTGAATTACAGGATTAAGTAAATCCCCTATAGCTCTCTGAAAGAATTAATTATTAAATATGTATCTATTAAAAAGATACATTTTAAATTATTGAAATTATATTAATCATTTTCTTAATGATGAAATATTTTCACCTCTTTTGCAAATTAGCATAAGTGCCAGCAACAGCTGTTCATTTTTTTTTTTTAATTTAAACCTGTTAATATAAGTCCTATATGTTAACACTTGAAAAATTTTCCCTCTGATGATGGCCTCCAAGGAGCTGCAAGTACTTAATGTGTCTAACCTGAAACCTTTTCAGGCCCCATCAGATACATGATTAGGTATCTCTCAGAGAAAAAAAAAAAAAGAAAAGAAAAAAAAAAGAAAGAAAAGGTCTGGCAAAAGCCTTGGAGGTATGAAATGAAACACACAGATAATGTTTCAGAAACTCAGACCCATGTGGTTTTTGAAGAGTGAAAAGCACTTGTGATCAAAGGGGAGAAAGTTTCAGGGGTTTTTAACAAGGCTTTTAGATTTTAAATCATATATTATTAGTCTGGGCCACACTTATTTTCATAAAGTCAAGACATTTCATACAATGTAATTTTGTACCCATAACACTACTGAAGTTAAAATCCTGAACTTAACTGTACTTCAAAAGTTGTCCAGGTTGACTGCTCTACTGAAACTAGTGAATATAATTTTTAAATTGAATTTACTTCCTTTGTTTTTCATGTATTTCAATAAATATGATTCCTCTTTAAAAGCAAACAAAATGCTCAAAATTGAGGATTGAGGTTTCTTAAGACCACAAATTAAAATTATCATTTTGAGACTTTCCAGCAGAGAGACTCATAATCACGAAACAGGAGTGAGGAGCCTGAGCAGGATGAAGGAGATATCCCCTTTCTCAAATGCACAATTTGTCTTTGTGAAGACAGGAACAGCTTGAATAAGCACAAAGGCGCAGTGGTGTGACTGCATGTCGAGGTGAAGAGGGAGAGACACCCATGAGGTGTGAGACACAGAGTGAGAGCTGTGAGCAGGGGTTTCACTGAGAGCCCAGGTGCTGGGCAGGACAGTTTTGTTGTCAGGCACTGTGGGAATCACTGTGTGAGAGCTTAACGCCATCCCCAAAGCAGGCAGAGCTGGGGGACAACAGATTTTGCGGTGGACTGAAACTTTGAAAGTGAGATAATGGGAAATTTTGGAAGAAACTTCCAGACAAAGGATGATTTGAAACAAAGGGCTTGAATTCAAGCCTTCTCTCATGCAAAGCCTGTTTTTGTTTTTTTTTTATCCTCTCCCTTTTTTTGCCCCAAAGAAGGGACTGGCTCCAAGGCCCCAGTGGGAGAGAGTGACTCACTCTAAAGCCACTGCACTAGGCAGCTGCTTGAGATGTGGAGGACCAAGATGCTGGCCAGGGAGTCTCATTACTCACCACTTGCATAAATCTTTTAGCAAAAACAGTGAGGAGTCACAGCTGGTTCCTGTGAGATCCCAAGGACCTTCTGAGAGGGAGAGAGAGCTTTCAGTAACTTCTGAAATTTGTGGCACCCTGAAGGAGGGTACAGCATGACACCCCTGCATTTCCCTACACAAAGGCAGATGCATCTGGCAAAACCTGAGTCCTCTAGCCAGCAGTGTTCAATTAATTCTGATATTCCATTGTTTGTAATTAAAAGTGCTGGAGAGCCATTCAGCCTCTACCAAATTGTTTTGGTTCTGTTTAGTCTTATTTTCTCTTGTAAAAAGTTTGATAGTCCTGAACTGTCTATTCCTGGGTTGTAAAGTGATGAAATTTTTGTTCTTTATATACCAAGGGCAAGACTTCTCAGGAAAAGCCTTTATATAAAAGGCAACAACCCAGTACCTATCAAGGTCACTTTTGGAACAAATGGTATGTTACCACAAACTGTGCTAACTAAAACTTCTGGAAAGAACATTGTAAAGGCACATCTTGCTCGAAAGTGGCAAAATTCACAAAAACAAACAGCAGGTTGGAATTTGTCCTAACTAAAGACTAGATTAAAGGCAAAATGTTCAGTTCTTACCCCAGTCTTTTAGCGGGACTTATGAAATACACCCTCATTAAAGTCTTTTTTATCCACAACACTTTAAACAGGTCATAAACAATTTGGACTAGGAACAGAAGGAGTGATTTGACAAAATGCTGCTCTGCAGATTAGAGCACAGACTCCTGAACTTAAGTCCTTTTTCCTGTAACCAGTTCCATTAGGACTATTTCCACATGCAAAGTTTTGGAACATCATACCCACAAACTATAAAGGAAAATTAAAACAACAAACCAACAGTGTCTGAGAACAGCCAGACCATAATGTTGCAGCAGATGTCAGGATTTGTTCTCAAAGAGTAAGATTTGCTCATAAATGGGTCTTCAGTGCCTGAGCTGGAAAGATCTGCAGCTGCAGTAAGTTCATTATCCACAAAAATGGGGACAGTACAAACCACATTTCAAGTAGTTCTGAGTTACAGTCACTGGACTGAGTCCAAAAAACCTAAATATTCATCGTTTATGATCAAGTTCTGAACTTTTAACACAGTGTTAATGTCAGTCATGCTATTTGCAACAAGGAACTTCCTTGGACAGAGAGGCCTGCAGGGAAATAGTTGAGCTGTCCAACCCCCCCTGTGCTGAGGCTGCAAGTCTCAGGGAAGCAGGATATTCAGCTGGGAAGCTGGTGAACCTTTTGGGACAACAGGAACCCATTCAAGGAGTGGTTGCACCATAACAGAGCCAGGCAGCTGGCACTGAAGATAGATGAGCTTACAGAGCAATATTTGACCCCAAAAGAAAGCTGACAGGTGTGGAGGACATCTGGTTTAGATTGGTGAAGTCTACCATGTGAATGTGGTGAGCACTTGAAGTGCCTGTGAAAATACCAGGAAGGAAACAAGCAGCAGTAAGAAAGGCAATTTAGACCACCCACTGGCCCATGAAACACTGAGTAAGAAAGAGAAAGAACGTGATGGGACAATGTGCCTGGGATCCAGAGATAGCCCTCAAATTACTGGCATTGAGACACCTGAAAGTGGCCAGCCTTGTTCACAGCCTGTGAACAGCTTCTCTTGCTGCCATCCTCGGAGACAGAATATCTATTGTTCACCTTTAGGACAATTATCACGGAACCACAGAATAGATGTGGTTGGAAAGGACCTCCAGAGATCATCTAGTCCAGCCTCCTGCCACGGCAGAGTCACCTGGAGGAGGTGACATGCCCAGGTGATCTTTGATTGTCTGTCTGGTGTCCATTGACAAGATGCAAAGATACCAAGGCATGCTTGGGCACCAAAATATGGAGCACTTACAGACTCACAGTCAAAACACTGCTCGGGCTGAAATCTTACCTTAAAACTCTGCCTGTCTTCACCTGCCAATGTTACTTTAAGACACTGACAATGTTACTTTAAGACAACAATGTTTTAGTTGTTTCAGTTCCTAAAAACCCACGCGCACCGCAAGAACCGATGCAAAACGCACGACAAAGGAACCGCTTCTCGCGGCGAGCATGCTGCAAATCACCACCCAGAAAAGAAAAAATAATAAATGCTTACGTTCATAGCAGTAGGCATCAAACTTGCTATCGGGGTAAGGGAAGCCTGTTTGGTTCTCATAGCGATACAGGGTTCTCACCCCAAGCAAACCCCCGCCGCACTGGGGCCGCGCCACCGAGGCTGGATAGCGGACGCTGCCGTCCGCCAGCCAGCCATAGTCACACTGGTCAAAGCCGTTCCTCCAGGCCACATAGAGGTTCCCCACGGAAGCCAGGACACCTCCTCGTTCTTCACACAGCTCCCTAGCTTCCTCGAAGGTGAACTTCTGGGGAGCTGAGACATGAACCACTTCATCTGCAGGAGGAAACAAAAAAAAAAAAAGGTAACAAAGGCTGAGTAGCACGTTCTGCCATCAATCAATTGCAGAGTCCTGCAAGCTTGGAGATTTTTTCCCAAAACAGGAGTATTTTTTTTCCTTAAAGAGAAAAATAATCAGATGGCTGTAAACCAAATGTTCCAGGCCTGGATTTGAAAGTTAAACTGCCACAAAGCATGAGCATTTATAAGCAAACTCTATGCCATGAAGTACACTGTGGCTGGACACTGAGTCCCTTCCTCGGTCTCTAGCAGAGGTAACAGCAACCCTGAGGCTCCATTGTGACCCGTTAGAGTAGAATTTGCAGCTCAACTGAGTTAATTAAGTCCAGTCCATCAGAATTTACTTTTTTTATAAAGCAAATGTTCTACTTCTGCAAGCCTCCTATCTGGCCCGTTTAGGCATTGCTAGAATCTCACTTCAAACACTCAAAAACCAGGAAATATTCTTCACTGGCTGCTCTAGAAGAGCTTCTAGTGTTGGATTTCCATTAGTCTTCCTCTTGTCCCATTTGGAAACAAAGGTGAGGAAATGCACAAGACATGTTGCATGCACAAAGCCCTCTTTGTGTGGAGAAGCTGAATTAGTCTACAATGTTGATAGCATAGCTCAGCTTCCAAGGAATGACAGTTTGTAAGCAATAGCCATCCAGCTGGACACTAAAACAAAGCAAATAGCACATCTAATATTTTGCTTCCAAGGTAAACCACCATTGTGCAGTTGTCTTGGTTGCCTCATTCACACAAACACTCTAAAGAAAAGTCAAGCCTCTCATGTTCATGTTCTGGGAATGAAGCAGTAAACTGACCCTTTTCCAGTTTTTGCTTAGATTTCAGATGAAACCTTACAGACCTAAAATGAGATGCTGGTGCACAAAACAGGAGCACAATATCAAAATATTTGTTGCAAGACAGCGATGCCCTCCCTCAGCCCCAGCAGGCCAGGACACAACAGCCACTGTTGTGGAAAACACTGCTTTTCCACACCAGCCACACCAGTCTGTCCTACTCTTGCACAGGTCTGAAGGGAACACAGAAAAATGCAGACAGAAACTACATCACCCCGAGCAGTTTCATTCACATCAATATTACACTTTCAGGGGCCTGAAAGGAATGCAAGTGTGAAAGGAGGCAAGGTGCCAGCTTTCTTTTCCCTCCTAGGTAGAGGCTCTGATTTGTTATTACAGCTGTAGCACCAATCCCATAGTATAACTTGCCTTATGCACATTGTGTGCAGCTCCCAGCTTGGAGGTAGAGGGACAGATAAGGGAAGCAAAGAGCTATTTGTCCTCAGAATGGCTCATTCAGCTCTTCAGACCACACAGAAAATGAGCATTTTTTGTTTTACATCCTTCTGCATCTGCCTGCCAGCTCTGCTGCCATGTCCAGCACAGAGTGATGGGCGCAGTTATCCCACAGACCTGTACCAAAAGCAGCACCATGAAACAGGGGAGCAAAGAAAGGTCTCTCCAGAGCAGCCCTCTCTGCTCTGAGAACTGTTCACTGATCCTCTCACAGCAGCCATGATGTATATGAAAATTAGTAGTTAAAATGCAGTTTAATTGTAATTATTCAGCAGATATCAGTCCAGTTAGACGAGTGAGACAAGTGAAGAAGAACAATGAATTTCCGTGACTTCTGTTAACAAAAAAATAATTGCAGGAAATCCCACAACACTCCTTCTGAAAGAAACTTAGAGAATACATGGGAAAATGGGAAAACAGTGCAAGATTATTAGAAACACAATTTCTCCATCAGGTGATTTGGATCACTGCCTCCAAATGGAGCTTGTACACCACATCATTAAAATTAGTGCTATTTATTCATCTGAGCTGTCATTTGCACTCAGTTAAGGCAGAGAAACTTAGCGAGGGGTTAAGTCTTGGTGTAAGATTTCAAAATGCAGGGTTCTTCTTTAAGGGAGGTCACTCTGCAGAGGACTGACTTACCCAAGCCACACTTTCGAGGCAGAAGTCTGCCTCAAATTTGCCTTGGTGTGCCTGTGCCTGCAACAGTGATAATCCTGCACACTTAAAAGATGAGTGTCATACCTTTCTCTGCACTGAATATATTCTACTGACCCCACATGGGCTTATTTTGTGCATCTGTTAAAATCAGCTGCTGTCAAAAAAACACCATCTTTGTCAAGGATAGTTTTACAAAAAAACTAAACCCAACCAATTTAAAATAAAGGAAAAAAAAAAAAGATAATCCACACATATTTAAGGAAAAACACATGTTAACCAAAACAATCCAATAAGTGAAATCCAATGTATTTGATGCCTAATTGGTATATTCAAGAATTTGTGACAATAATCTCACAAAGAATGCAAAAAGGCAGCAGGGCAATGAGCAAAATTCCATCCTATACCAAGTAAATGTGCATTTATTTCAGGAATGTTTGTGGTAAGATAAAGGGTAAAGATATTAAAGCATGTAATCTTGTAATTGCTCTAGTTAGAGAGCATTTTTCTATGATTCCATAATTCCTATTTCTAAAAAATCAAGTAATGGGCATAAGTCATATTGCAAATAGCAGTAAATTACTCTAAGAGCTACGACTCCTCAATTTGTCTCTCCAGTTTGAAATACATTAAAATTCTCTGTGATTAAATGTGCACTTAATGTGCTTAGTAATTGTTGGGATGAAATGTGGAAAACAAAGAAATAGTTTAATAAAGGCCCTGCTTGATATGTTAATCCAGAAACACTTGAGAATTTGTTCTGCTTCTGCAAGCTTCTCAAACCACCTTACAAAAAATAAAATAAAATATGGGGGCTTTCCTGGGGTTTCTTTATCTCTTTCACTTCTAGCATGTGGCTGAAACATCCTAACTCCTTCAAAGTATCAAAGAAAAAAAGACTCAAGCCTTGCACAGAATCTTTCTCTAAAAAGTAAGAAAAATAATTCTGAAGTTAATGAAATGTATTTAATCCATGCAGTCTCTACAATTTACTCCTGTTTTTAAAAGCACAACAGCTTCCATATTTAACAGGAGGACAGATCCCACCACACTCCTAGAGCGTTTTTATTAAGATGACTGGAAGCCCCTCAATTTCCCAGCCAAAACCCTGAAAATAAGGAAATTAAAAGGAAAAACTCATCTGCTCGACAAACAAATGACATAGCCACCAACACCAGGCAGGGAAAATTCAATTCTGTGTGTGTTAAACAGCCACGTATATTGTTTTTATAGCTGGAGCACACCCTGAGTAACTCAGCAATACTCTGCAGGCAAAGCCCAGGGCTTAGGCCAGCAGTTGAAGAAAAACTGGTTCAGCAGTACTAGGGGGTGGGGTGGGGAGAAACTTTAGGCTGCAGACAATAGTGTAATGTGTGTTATTGCTGGCTCCTGTTCCAAACCAAGCCTCAGGCTGATGGAGCAGCCTCAGTGGTCACTGCACTCTAAGAATCCCCAGGATTTTCCTCTTACATGTGTTTCTTTTGCTTGGTCAAAAGAGATACCTGATGAAAGTCAGACTTTTTCCATCTCTTTACAAAACATCAAGGCAGATGAAGAAGTCAGATTTTTCTCTTGAAGACAAAAGCTGATTCACCTGCAATCCCTGAGGAAAACTTTAAGTTCTATAAGAATCAGTTCTAAAAATCTTATCAACTGATTTTATAGCAAGTTTCATTGCTTTGATTCACTTTCTCTTCTCAGGAGACGTCTGGGTGAGCTGGGCACACTGGTAGATGTGAATGTCATGAATCACACAACTTAAAAGCAAGGTGGGAAGAAGGGCAGGCTAGAACCAAAGCACACACAACATTTGTTGACTAAGGTAGCGGTACTGGGCTGATGGTTGGACTTAATGATCTCAAAATTCTTCTTACCCAGCCTTCATGATTCTGTGGTTATTACTGTCCCATTCAGAATTTGGTACTCATGAGCTTTACCTTGTGGTCAGATGCTCAGATTCTGCAGCCTTCACAGTCATCCAAAGCCAGGCATTAGAAAATGCAGAGCGATATTGATTATATGAAAAGTTATTCGTTCCCATAAGAGGAAATGCTTAACTCTCACAATTAAAAAAAAACAAAAAAACCCAAAACCAAAAAACCAAACCAACAAAACAAAAAAAACCAAAACCCCAAAAAACTCAAAAAACCCCAAAAAACCAAAAACAAAGCCAAGACAAAAGCTTTCCAGTGCCTTTTCATTTTAGTTCCCCTGTGATAGTTTTGTTTGAGGAGAAGAAACATTATCTCCCACTAAGAATTTGGGAGCTTCCTTTTTTTTCCCCTTTTTTTTAGCCTAACATGCCTGTGGTGAAATTCAGACCTATTCATTTATTCATTGGTTTCTGAGAGTTGGAACCCACCAAGTTCATCAAGCAGAGATGTCCTTTGAGAGTGTTAGAGCTCCTGGATTCTGTGACTACAGCTGGGTAGAGACAAAACCCTGGGTCAGAGACAAAATTGGGCTAAGAGTGACAAAATGCCATCTTTCCTAATGTTTTATAGAGCATTCTAAGGACATTTTCTCACCTGCACCTCTAACCTGTAGTTACTGCTCCTCACCTGGACACAGCCAGCAGGTCAAAACCCAGGCAGTCATGAGGCACTGCCATCACAACTTTCTTTTCCTCAAAAATGTGGAATCTATTCCAAACTTCATTCTTAGGACATGGTCAAGTGTGCAAAGAGGCAGGAATACTACAACCACTTTGAGGACTAAAACATTTACCCTTGCGCCTTCAGGACCAAGAACTTCCTCATCCCCCTCCTCTCTTTCTCTGCTGCTCAAGGCTGGTTCTCTGACACCTCTAATAAAGAGGTGTCCTTAACAAAGTCACTAATTACCAAAACCATTCTGCAGGGCTGGAAAAACACAAACATCTCAGCTTTGATTCACTTTCTCTTCTCAGGAGACGTCTGGGTTGGTTCAACTTTAAAGCAGGAGGCTGGACAAGATGAAGAAGTCTTTTTCTCTTGCACGTCAGAACAAGCCAGTTGATTCCTTTTGATGCGCAGCAGCAATGATTTAACTAAACTTTCCTGAATGTCTTGAGTCTATTCTGTGCAGACCCATTGGCTGAACAGGAATCCTCTTGGGAACTTAACCTTGCATGAGGGATTAAGGCTGGATAAGTGTCCAGTAGAATGGAAACAAGTGTCCAGTAGAATGGAAACTATGATAATTCTACCACAGGCCCTGAACTAGAGAAAAAACCTGATTTTTCACTATGTCCCTGTTCAGAAACCTAACCTAGTTGCTTCAGAATCAGAATAGACCCCAGAGAAGATCTTTAGCTGCCTGAAACACAGAAGAAACTTCTCACCTGAGGCCACATTTTAGACTATGATTCCTTTAATCATGACTATCACTCTCACAAAAATTTCCATGACAACAGCAAAACCGCATGAGAGTAGGTGGAAAGTATTCAAAGGACATTGGGTTTGGTTTTTATCCTTCTTCCCTGCTCTCACTGTGGGGGGGGGAGGTGGTGCATGGAAGGAGGGCTGTACAATCTTCCCCCACAGACACCCCAAAAATAACTCTGCTAGCGTGAGGGCCCCATCTGCACATGAGGGAGGCTTGTCAGGCATACATGGGCTCTGATACATGGGTTCTGGCCATGAGACAATCCTGATGAGGTGGCTTGTGCTTTGGCTCAGCACAAACTCACTCCAGTGGGTTTTGGTGGTGGCTCTATCTCCATCTCTGACACCAAATAACCACACACTGCTTGTCTGAAGAATTCAAACTCTTGCTCACCCACCACCTCTCTCCATCCAAGGCATCACACCGCAGGAGACACCCCTTTGGCTGGTGGTATTAAAGGATCCTCACCCAAAATTTTGCAGCTCAATCACTTTAAAACCTTTACTCATAAATCACTTCCTGCAGTTAAAAGTATCCTAAATGTTTCTGTTAGTGCTTGGTACACTAAAATAAGTGATGAAATATGAGGAATGTAAAACAGTTTGTAACAAAACACCATGCCTTTTTAATGATACTTTGACTCCAGGTTCTCATTTTTATCTCCAGGAGCTCAGAAATTTTCACTCCTTCCCACAGTTATTCTTCTGACTGTTGCAGCAAAACTCACACTATTTAAATTAGAATTGTGCAGTCTTTAATCTCTCTGGCTTTCCTCAGAAATGGCAAGAGTTAGCCTAGATAACTGGTTTCAATTTAAGCTAATAGTTTGTGATTTAAGGAGAAGTCCATGTCTCTGGCTAACTTCCTGATTCCACACGGCCAAAAAGGAATAAAACTGAGATGGAGTTGCTCCTACAAATCCTCAGTGCAAATACCCAAATTAGTACTGCAAATTCAATGCACATTTATTTTAAAATATATTACAAGAATTCCCACCACCATTTATGGCCTTCTGGGGTAACAGACCAACAGCAGCCAACAGACCAATAAGTGTTCAATGGCTTCCATGGTGAGACCCTCACTAAAGCCCAAATTTTGATATCATTAGTCAGGCTTGTGCCATGAATAATCATTCCACTGACACAGACCCTCCAAATAAGGGCCTCTTTAGTGCAAGCAAGTGTAATAGACTTGGCATTGAATCATGGCAGGGTACACAGATATGAGCTTTAAAATTCACATGGAAAAAGTTGTATTTAAGCACACCCTAAGTGCCATGGATTCATTTTGCTATGAATTAAGCTAAAGGTCACACCTTGTAGGATCAACCTTTGGAGAACAGGGCCATCGGAAATCTGGCACAATTTTAGCTCTTGATCTGTAAGTTTCCTACCAACACAGCAATCTAGTTTAGTTCCAATAACTCCACTGACATTCTAAATTTCCATCTTCTGTGGGTGAGTTGTTCTGAAGTATAAACTCACAGATGCTGTGTATCTTCTAACAAGCTCCTCCTCACTCCAAATTAACTTCTGTCCTAACAGAAACTGCTGCTGTTAGACAGATAAAGCCACCTTGGCTCCTCAGCCCCACCTGGAAAAGGGAGTCTGGCTCAGACGCTCAAGTTTCTGTGAAGGCACTGAGGACTGGTTTATCCTGCACTACACCACAATGTGACACTGTGTCTTTTCCTCAGCATGTGCCTGTTTCTCCTCATGTAAACAGAATAATTTAATTCCTCTGCATGTCAGCAGAACCTACCTGTTTCTATGCCCTGTACTCACAAACTCCTCCTGGAGGTTGTAGAAGTGGTTGTCACACTCCTGATAATTTTAAAAGTTCTGAGATAATAATAAGATCTCTCTCACATACACACAAAATCCAATAAACAAGACAACCAACCAACCAAAAATACCCAAGCCGAAATAAAACAAACAAAACAAACAAAAGGAACCCAAACAAAAAAAAAAACCAAACAAAAAAGCCAAAACAACCCAAAAAACAAACAAACAAACAAAAACCCCAAAAACAAACAAACAAAAAACAAACAAACAAACAAACAAACAAACAAAAAAACACAAAAAAACCACAAACCAAAACAAAAGGGAAAGGCTGGGGAGTCTCTTTGTCTAACTATTATAACAATCTGACATTAAACTTGTTCAATATAATGAATGCAATATGATGAACCAAATCTCCACAATATTGTGCTCTAGCTTATGTATTTGTTAAAATCTGGTTGTTTTCATACAAAAGCAGATCATGTCACCACAGTCCAGCTGCACAACAGTGGGACAGAAGTGTAGATGCATCCAGAGACGAAAACCAGGTCATAAATCTCGGCAAATAAAATTCTATAACAAAGAGGAACTAATTAATGTCCATGAGAAACTGAGGACCTGTGCATTTTCATCCATGAGGACTGCAGCCTCTTTGAGCCACACACCAGTCTGGTTCCAGTTGTTCCAAGCAGAGACCATCAGCCCCAGAGAAAAATGCTTCAGTTTTGACTCAAGTCACCAGCAGGAGAAAAATTTGCATGACCTAATCTATATCTTACCTAAGACAAACAAACATTGAGCACTTGCATTTTGCAATGACTTTTTAAACATATTTGTACACCTACAAAGGCAGGCTAGCTCAGAGCCAAGGCTAATTTATTTTTCTGTTTACCTTAAGAGCACTAAATTAAAAGTGTAACAGCCAAGGACCATCCCTGAGGATGTTTAGTTAGGAATTATCGCGGTTTTTTTAGACAGGAACTGCGGAACTGGCATGGAATAAAAACCTGTCAAACAGACAGCATTGTGACACACTCAGGCCACTCTAGTAAGTGGAAAATATACTTTAGTCCTGGTTGCAAAGTGTCTCTGTAATAATTTTACTGAACTAGGCCTAGAAATTACAAAGTTTTTTCTCATTTGTTTCTTGCTGAATCTGAGATGACCCATTATTAAAAAGATACTATTAAACATAGATGGCAATTCAATATCTGTCTAATTTTATGCCATGGATATATAAAAGGACTTAATTACATACTTTATGAACTGTAATACAGTTAACACATATACTACATCTATCTTTGTATATACTTATATATAGCACACACAGTTTCTCAAACATTAAATGCATTTTTTTGAAAATACTTTTATATAATATTCAAAAAATAAGACACTTCAACAGCAACTTTGGTGAGATCTACTGCACTAACTATAGGCAGCTTGAACCCTGACTGCCTTTCTGCAGACTCCACACTGGCCTTTAATTAGGAACTGCAGGACCACAAACTGTCCACAAACTGTAGGTTCCCTCAATTTGGCAGCTCCCTTCGGATCCAGAGCAGCCAAAACCTATTTTGAATGGAATTTTCTCCCTCTCTGCTCTTCCACATTATGCTCCCCAGTCACTTTTTAAGCCTTGCAGTGCACTCCCAGGCTTTGCAGACCCATCTCACCTTTCATGTGCTCCACGTAGCAATAAACGTCGTAAGTCTCGTTAGGGAAGCGGCGCCCGTAGGTCCTGACTCCTTTCTTTCCCATCTTATCTCCAAAGCAGCCAACTCTTGGATGTCTAATTGGATACCTGGAAATGCAGACAATTTATTGTTATGATGCCTTAATTTTAGCATTTATATTTTTCAAATTCTGTACTGCTTTAGGGTATAACTCTGAACTCTATACAGACTGTTAGTTGCTGTCTTCACATTTGGGTCAGACAAAATCCCTCTGGGCCTAAAACTCAAGGACACTCTACAACCTCAGGCCCTGAAAGTATAAACAAAAGTGAACTGGGGGAGAGCAAGTTGGGGGTAAATGACTTCATTACCTAAAGCTGGAATTGGAGGATTAACCCCTGATATGCAAATGGACCAAACTTATAATTTGTAAAAAACTTGTGACCATTGTCCATCTTGTGTGTAACCTCTGGGAGACTTCTGACTGGCCAAGATGCACCTTTTGAAGGCCTTTAATAAATAGCTACTTTATTCTCTTAATCTTATCCAGCCTCTGCTCCAGGCAGCCACTCCAAGGCACCAATTACAGCAAAACAACAGTTTAGGTCTGCACAGACCAGGCACACAAATTTTGGGCAAAAACGCGAAGGGGTGTTTTGAAAGCCTCACCGGACAGTCTGGTCAGACACCCATCCAGCATCGCACTGTTCAAACCCATCCTCATAGGCTGCTTTCAGCTGCTCTGGGCTGGCCATGACAGCACCATTGTCCTGGCAGGTCTGGTGGGCCTGTGTGAAATTCAGGGTGTACCTGCTTGTGGCAGCCCGGTAGTGAAACACAACACCTGGAAGGCAAAAAAAAAAAAACATCAGTGGCACATTCTGGGTTGTTTCCGCAGCCATTACCACTCTGTAACTCAAAAGCCCTGTTAGTGACACATTTTGGGTTGTTTCTGCAGCTATCACCACTGTGTAACCCAAAAACCTCATCAATGGCACATTTGGGGTTGTTTCCACAGCCATCACCACTCTGTAACCCAAAAAAACCCCATCAGTGGCACATTTTGGGTTGTTTCTGCAGCCACCACCACTCTGTAACCCAAAACCCCTGTAAGTGGCACATTTTGGATTGTTTCCACAACCATCACCACTCTGTAACTCAAAAACCCCATAAGTGGCACATTTTGGGTTGTTTCTGCAGCCATCGCCACTCTGTAACCCAAAAACCCCATCAGTGACACATTTTTTACAACCATTACCACTTGTGATGTTGTGATGGTTGCTTCTGCAACCATCACCACTCTGTAGCCTCACCTAGGTGTTGTCACAATGCTGAAAACAGGTGGGCAAAATGAAAAATAGTACAAAAATGTGAGATATTACAGTATAAATGATGTGGCTGCTACCTCTACCCTCTAGTGGCTGCTACCAGTAATGACAAAATACCCCCAAAAATGAACTTTTTTGAAGCAGATTCGCTAATCAGCGATGGGCCTGGTGTCTGTTTCTACACATCAAAGATCACTACAAATACATAATTTATCACTATATGGATTTTGGTCAATTTTCCATAGCCATATTTTGCTGCACACACCACAGATGGTACAAACAAAACAAAGCATGATTTTATTTGGGGTTTTTCTGAAAAGGACCTTGACAATTTCAGCAGGTTCTGGAGCATGTCAGACCTTTGGAGAGGGAGGCCTGGTGTGAAGATGGTTTTCTTTAAAGCAGGATCTGTCTAGAAGCCACATTCTGTATTCTACACACACACAATTCCCACTGAATCTGACAACAGCTGGAACAAACCATAAAGGGCACTGACATGGCAGAAAGCAGCCATCCCACCTTACAAAATCATTTCCCCCTATTACTACTGTCTTTTACAGTTTAGCATCAAAGGCATGTCCCTTGCAATACCTAATTGCACTCTAAAATCCTCAAAAGTGTTTCAACACCATAAAACAACCAGAGAATGGAAAGAAAACGAAACAAACAAGTCCCTAAACCATTGAATGTTCCTTTTCTCTGATGGTTTTACTGGAGTACTTCATGATGAGGAAACAGCATAACATAATATAGTTTGGGAAAATAGTAATATTGTAGCAATAACTAATTTTGCAACAAGACTTTGCTGTTAGAGCATTGTTGAAAGATAAAGAAAGTCTGTTAGTTCACAAGCAAATAGAAATACAGGTCACTTAGCAAATTGTTGATGCAAGAATTTCCAACTTATTTAGAAATCTTTTTCTCAGGCAGACAAATTCAGTAAAGTCTTGCCAGCCATCAAAAATCTGCATATGGCCAAGAAGCAGAGAGTTCGCATTTTTCTTTTTGTCATGATTCACTAGGAAACTGATACAGAAGTTATCTGAAAACTACTCAGCCATCAGACATCATTTTTTTTATCAAAGCCACTCACAGAGAAATGGGAAATAAAAGAGGAAAGGCTGGGAATCCCCATATATCATCATTTAATAGGGAGTCACACACCAGCTGCAGCCACTAACTGGAAGCTTGCAGACCACCAGCATCCCTATAAAATGCCTTTGAGAACTGACAAAATCCATCACAAACAGCTTCTTCCAAGCTACAGTGTAATTTCAGCTTCAAATGAGTCCAAGTGTTGTTTGGCAACAGTGACAAGTGAAGAATACACCCCGGAAAATTATGTCTGTGTTTGTATGATTACATTAAACTTTCCAGGTGCCTGAAATTCAATCATTAAGGGTGTTAAATTGTTAGGTTATTTCACTGCATTATTTGGCTCAGGCCCCACAACACCGTTCCAAACAATTTCTGGGCAGATTTCAAGAACAGGCAGAGAACAGGGACAGCTTCCAAAGGGCATCTTCATCCTGTGCTGGGAGCCAAAGGAATGCCTCAGTGGGGATGGGGGTCACCCTGCTCCCCACAGCCCCACAGGCCAGAACACAGAGTTAGCCAACATCAGCATTTAAATCTTAAAATCACAAAAAATATCTGGTGATTTTTTTTTAACATGCGGTATGCATAAAAAATATTTGTTTTAATACATTCAGAATTTAGTAGCAGTGGTTGAAACTGTGAGCAGAACACCTGCTGGTATAAATGAGGATTGCTGTATTAGTAGCACAGAAGTAAATAAAAACAGGATTTCAGGTGGCCTGCTGGGTGTTCTGGATCTAGAATTTAAAATGGACAATTTTTACAGAGCTCCCAACAGAGGCAGATAAAATATTTACCCTGTTTCACAACTGTGAACCCATAATAATAGACAGAAGTTGTGCATCTGGCTACTCTATTTATTATTTTTGAATATATACAAGCATTTTAAAACTTTCTTTTTTATAACATTGGTGTTTATGTAATAAAGCATATTTGATTCTGAGTCAGATATATCCAATTACATGAAGCAATTTGTTAATTCAGTTTGTTGTTTTAATCCTAATTGAAATGTATTTTGCGTGAATTTGGATGAATTGTCTCTTTTTTATAAATTTTTTCCAAAATTGTTAAAGGGATAGTCTATGACTTCAAACTGGGCACAAGAGTTTCTGCATCTCAGAGCAGCCACCAGAAGTTCTGTTACCTTAGAGGGGATGGCAACATATTTCTCTAAAGCTGTATTTCTTCTTAAAAACTTCCTGCTGCTTAAGCATATGAGTGCATTTTCCACAACCAGCTATTTCACCTCTCATTCCTTCCATTTTTTTTTTTTCCATGTTGGAAGCACCACTGCTCTTCCTACCATGGCACAGCCTTGCAACACCTGAACAAGGCAGGACTAAAGAGTTAAAATCCCAGCCAATTTAAAGTGGATTTCGCTGAGGCAAAGAAGAGCCTTTGGTCATTTGTAAATCCTGGAAAGGAACTCGGGGAATGTTTTGTTCTCCTCTCCCTGATCCACAAGTTAAACTTCACCTATTCTCAGAGCTGGAGGCTCCTCCACCTCCATCGAGGAGCTAATGGACATGAAAGAGCCTCCGAGATGAATGGGAAGGAGGACTCACTATGCATAAGACTGTGCAACAGCTGCAATAATTAGAAGACCCCTGGGGCTAAGAAGATTAAAGTGCAGGACTTTCATTGTTTCAGTTAGACAGAGAGGGGGGAAAACCATTGTCCCGGTCTTTGCACTTTAAAATATTTTTAAAGGATTTTTTTTCCTCACCCCTTTGTCTATTTCTTCCCTGAAAGAAAAGGCAAGAAAGGAGTTGTCCTTGGAACAAATAAAGCAACTGGAAAACAGACTACAGCGGTATAATGTTGTCACTGAACATCTGGCAAACAAAGTCGGTGTAATTACAGGAAGGAGTAGCAGCAAGAAAGAGCACTCATAGGAAAGCAATTTGTAGCATCCAAAATTCACTTCTATCAGAGCAAGGGTGAACATCTTTTCATCGTTGATCTCATGTCTTAGAGCAGAAAATAAAAATGTGAAGCATTTCACTTTTAAGGAACAAGAGTTTCCATAGGTAAGAGCCTGGTTCCATGGTTTGGGTTGCTGCTTTATTGTGCATCATGCATCAAAACCCTGTGGAACTGCTGGGGAAGCTGGTTTATTAGCTCTGGTATGGCTAATAAATTATAGTTCATTTTCACTAGTGAGCTCACGCTGCTGCCACATGCAGTGTTGGATGTGGCAGCTTCTGAACCTCAGAGGCTGCCTCACACAGCAAATAACTAAAGGGAAAAGATTGTGATGGCAGCGCTTGTTATCCTGTTAATTTTTGTCTTCAGACCTTGGGCTCTGTGGCGCAGACCCCTGAAATAATCCCAGGCCCAGTGCCAGAGCTACCACACAGTTCAGATCAGAGTCCAGATCCTCCCTGGGTTTGATGCAGAAGGCAATTTACTTTACAAATACAGCCCAAAAATATAGGTTACAGGGCTGAGCACTGTATGAAAGGAAGGAATAGGGCAGCATTTTCAGTTCTGTGCATGAATAATTCGTTTGTGAGTCTCTCTCTAGGCTCTGCACCCATCTTCTGACGCCTGTCTTGGGCTTTGGCAACCTGAGAAGAAGAAGCTCACCTTGCCAAAGGCCTCAGGGAACTCATGGTGGGGAGGGAAAGTAAGTGCCTTCCCTTCCCTACCCTGCCAGGGCTCTCCAGGGACAGGCACCAGCTCACAGGGCTCCCCTGTGCAGGATGTTTGTGCCCATCCTCACAGCGCACAGGTGGAGAGGAAGAGGGACTCCTCTGAACAGCTCCAGATAATGAGAGGAGGGGTCAATGCTGAGCTTCATCTGTGGTTTTATCCTTTATTTCTCTCCCACCATAGCTCCTGCATTCAGAACCACCCCAGCCTGTCCACCAAATTCCTAAACTCCACAAGGGAAACACAGCAGCTTGGCCAGAACATTTCCTTCCCTCTTCATGGCACACCCTGCATGTAGACCCTGGGTCTTTACCACCCAGAAATAAATTTCCCCCTGCCATCCTTTGATGGTCCATACCAACTGCGCTCTTCCATTGCCAGGAAGATTCCTCGGGATCCATTAGGCAGGAGAGAAAAAACCGAGGTGAAAAATGCAGCAGCCCATGATAATTTACAGGGAAGTTCAACATCAAGAGGTGGTAAGGTTTCAAGACAGGTGAGTCCAAAAGATTAGGTAAAAGCACCTCTTCACATGCCTACTTTAGAGATAAAGAAGGGGATTTCTGCTGCAGAGAGAATAGATCAATTAGGTTGTCAGCACACAATCTCTGAGTGGCAGAGTTCCCACATCGGAAACAACTTTCATTTATTATCATTATAATGCTTGCAGGAAAGACAAGTTTGCATAAAAATGAAAATGTGAATTACCATCTACTGCTGCCTCCCTAATTCTTGCTTCTTTCCATTAAAAAGATCAGTATCTTAAGCCTGGGATTGTCTTTATAGACTTTAAAAAGAAAATACACACAAAAAAAAAAGGGAGGAAAAAAAGAAGTCTTTCAGATTTGCAGCAGACTCAAACAGAAACTGAGAAAATGAGGCCCATGAAAATAGTGAATTCCCAAAATATCAGTTAGAAAAGAATAAAGTACTCTCACTTTAGGCAGAGAAATATTCACTGAGGAGCTATAACAAAAAGAGTAAGTAAACTAGAAGGATCCCATTTGCCACTTTGATCCCTTTAAATCCAATTATCTCCAAGCAGGAGAACAAAAAATCAGCTCAAATGAGTGGTTTGTTCTGACTTCTTAATATTGAATACATTGGGTGACACACGTTCCTCTTAATTGCCCGATATCCTAGCACAAAACAAGTGTTTCACTAAATATTCAGAAGTGCTCCAGAATGAAAAGTACTATGCCATTTCATTTCTAGGTCAGATTTTTACAAGGCAGCTCAAAGGTATTTTATAAAAGTGGACTTCATTACAAGTGGAAAGAAGGAATAAATGTGATACAGAAAGGTACAGCAATACTTTTCACAAAATGCTTCCTGGAATTCAACTCACCCAAGGTAGCTTTGCCTAAAGGTTACAAGTTGAGTCTAAAAGAGTCATATAAATCTCCCTAACTGGTGACCAGGGATATTTAATGCAGAGAGCTTACCTCACCCAGGAATATCCAAAAGCTGAGAGGCCAAGGACTCCCAGTGTGAGGCAGTTTGAATTCTGGGCTTAGAAACAGCAAGAAAGGTTAGAAGAAAAGCACAAAACACCACAGAGAGATGAAATTACAGAATCTTACAAAGAGTTGCTCCTGAGACAAAAGGAAAATTTTGGAGGAACATGCATAGAAGGCAGAGAGGAAAACATGTGGAAGTGAAAATGAGTATGAATGACTTGTTCTACATATCCAGGATTGGACTTGGATGATCCTAGTGGGTCCCTTCCAACTCAAAATATTTTAAGATTCTTCATTCCTCTCCTTGGGAGAAGCTGAAGCATCTAACACTGCCATGCTGTCAGATCCATTTTGAACACAGAGTATCCCTGTCTGGGAGGTCAGTGTAATTATAGCAGCAACCAGGGTGTCAGGAAAGTATTCTCCATGATTAATGACAGGAAACGGGGTGTCCAGTGTGAGGAAAGTGCCCCTCCAGTGATCCTGCAGAGCTGCCTGCCCCAAGGACAGCCCTGAATAATGAGTAAGGCAGGCACCTGGCTGCCCCAAACTTCCTGCCTGGGCCAAAATTAAGTGTTTCCCTCCTCCCTCTTACACCCTCACAAAGTGCAAGATGCCAAACAGCAACCCTGATCTCAGGGGTGAACTGTGGAGAACACCCGGCCCCTGTGGATGGGCGTTCTCTGCTGGGTTTGGGCACAAGGCTCAGCACGTAACGTGGAGATTTGCTACGCCAAAGGAAAAGTGGATCAAGTAACCCAATGTGTCATCCTTCTCCTACACTTTGCTGTGACTTTCCCAGATCCTCAGGGCTATGCACACAGAACCACCCCAGCCAGAACAAAATTGCTCACTCCCCTAGAATTAAACAGGCCAATTCAGGTCTTTTGCTCTAAGATGAGACATTTAAACAGATACTCAGATCAAAATATTTAAACAGACATTTAAACAGATACTCAGATCAAAATATTTGATCTCTGTTTGATGCACACACAGCCAAGTGCTGCTCAGCAGACAAAAGATCCCATGTGTACTCACAGTATCTTGATGATATCTCTGAGACAGAATCATGGAATGGTTTGGGATGGAAGGGACCTTAAAGATCCTCTATTTCCAAATATAAGAAGCTATTGATACCCCAGTAGCTGCCATCATTAATTCCTATAATCAATGCAAAGGAAAGCCAGGGAATTACATCAATTTCCAAGATCCTGTCATTGTTTAGAAAACCTTCACCTGTCAAAAAGTGATCTAGCAGAAATATGCATTGCAGAGACAAAGTGTGATGAAACATGTCTTCCTTGTGAAGGATAACTAAGATAACCAGCTGTGGTTAAGTGGCGGCTTAACCAGGAGTCCACCCATGGATAATGAAAATCTACAGACATTCAAAAAACAAATGGGAAAAACCAAAGCCAAATCTGTTCAGGAGAGAATTGTGGGGGTAATTCCATGGGTGACAGGTCTCTGACAGCAACAGAGTAAGTGTTTAAGTTTGCTCTTTAATATCAGCTGCTTTCATTGGACTAGGACTCTGGGACAGCCAGATCTTTTGTCTGAACAGTTTGCTGCTAATAACACGAGTCTGACTTCAGAAGTTCATGTGGCATCTAAAAGAGCAAATTAACTGGATATTTGCACACAAGTTATCAAATTTGTCTGTTGTGATAGCTAAACAGAAAAAAAAATTAGGTTCACAGTTACAGCTTTTGTAGAGTCTTGGGCTTGAGACCCAGCCCAAAGAAATAATTAGGCATTAGAAGTTCTACTTTCAATGACTAATATTCACTATTCAGCTTAACCTGGGAAAATCTGTATGCTACTGAGAAAATTATCCTTCCTTAGAAATCCCACTTTTCGTTCACAATACTTTCCATCACTGGTAAAATACATTAATTTGATGCACAGTGTGTTCAATAGCAGTTTTGTATTCCCAGCACACCTAAAGAGAAATGGCAATTACAGTAATTTTATTCAAGTTATCTTTCCCAGCCATCTATTACACTATAAAGGTTAATTTGAAAAACAAGCCGGCCAGCTGTCTAATCTAATCTTCCTGGCTTCATTGATGCTGCATTATGCTTTTTGTTTGAAAGTTTAAAATTAGGGACTGTCTACAAAACAAATAAAAACCCTCAAAATACCAAGAAAAAAAGTCCCAAATTGGTTTAAAAATACCCAAAGAATCTTAAAAAAAAACCCCAAACCATAAATCCATCATAATGGCAAAAGTGAAATTACACCTGCTTCAGTAGAACTCTTCCAAAAAGTTTTGGCCTACTTTATTTGAGCATGAAATGAGCCAAATAAAAAAAAACTGGTGATAATTTTACCAGAGCTTCAGCAGCCCCAGCTCCACCCAGGAGAGCTGACCAATGCACAGTGCTGAACCAGGCTATCCCTCAGCTCTGGAATTAGCTCAGTTAACAAGGAAATACCTCCCTGGACCCCAGTCAAGACAGGATGAACAAAGGGAGAGAGCAGTCTCCTCAAATGGTGTCACTGTGGGGTGCAGGTTCAAAAAGAAATGGCAGAGATAATTTGTGTTCAGGACTAAAGTTATTTTTTGGTTTATTAATAAAAGCTGAAATCATAAGAAACCATAAAGAATAGAGCAGAAGATTTGAGCAGCAACATTCACATGAAGTTCTTATGAGTCAAATAAATGTCGTTTGTTTACATAATGGAGAAAACTGAGAATGGATGGCACAAATGATGGTCTAGCAAACCAATTTTCCACTTGCATCAAGACTTAGCTTTTTTCCTCTCCTGAAATTCTGACATTAAAGCAGTCATGGAAAAGAACAGTTGCAGAAAGAAAATGGAGTCTGTGAAGTTTTCATTGAGGTAAAATCATAAATCTAATCAGTTCAACACTTTGCAGTGTTTTTGTAGGAGCAGCAACTACAAAAGCTACAGTATCACCATAAATCATCTGATATTTTCTTGTCATAAACATCTGCAGCTCCTGGATATATGTAGTCAAGGGAACACTTGAAAAGGGGTAAGGAATGCCGGTACACTCATTATGAAAGTAATGCTCAAACCAGGATTTCTTTTGCTTTCGTCATTAGGACCTAACAGTTTATGAAGTTATGCAGACATTAATGGCTACACTGATTTACTGTATTTCCAAATTAAGGCCACACCTTCAATCCTTTCGTTGAATCAACGCCAACAGACTGTTTACATTAGGTTAGGCAGATTGGAAGAACAATACTGTGTTAAGCTCACCAAAAAACCCTTAGCAAAAGCCATGATTTCCAGCAGCAGATATTAATGTTTGGTTTGGGATTCATTCACCTGAATAAATACTGAACTTCCAAAAAACACCGAGCTGCAAAGGGGCGTGTAAGGCAGGGCCCAAAGTAAGGCTCCTATGAGGAGATCCATCCACACAGCTCAGTGCTGTTCTAAGCACAGGCAGAAATCTGGGTGCAGAACGTGCCTGTGCATGGCACAGAGCCCGGGTTAATGCCCTGCCTTTCAGCACAGCCTGTTAGGCCAGGCTCAGTGCCAGCCCGATGGGCTCTGGAGCAGCCTCTGTGCCACGCTCCACCAGCAGGTTCCAAGGGCAGAAACACCCACACATCACACGCCGCTTTGGCCACTCACTCTTCAGTTTTGCTGAAACCCATGGAGCACTCCAGGCTGGAGCAGACAGGCTGGGACAGGCCCTGGGGGGCTGTGACACCAGCCCAGGGGTGCCCAGGTGGCCAAGAGACCAATGGCCCCTGGGCTGTGCCATCCACAGAGCAGTGACTGTTCCTGTGCTGGGCACTGCTGAGGGAGCACCTCAGATCCCAGGGGCAGCTCTGGGCCACCCAAAACAAGAAATTGAGGGGCTGGAGTGTGGCCAGAGAAGGGTCTGGAGCCCCAGGAGAGGCTGAGGGAGCTCGGAAGGGGCTCAGCCTGGAGCAAAGGAGGCTCAGGGGGGCCC
Source organism: Pheucticus melanocephalus (assembly GCA_013398405.1). Taxonomy (NCBI): domain Eukaryota; kingdom Metazoa; phylum Chordata; class Aves; order Passeriformes; family Cardinalidae; genus Pheucticus; species Pheucticus melanocephalus. The sequence continues at coordinate 385,604 of VZSJ01005480.1, read as the reverse complement.
TTGTGGCTCTGCACAGCTCCTGCCAGGAGCAGACAGCCAGAGGGGTTGGGCTGTGCTCCCAGGGAACAGGGACAGGAGCAGAGGGAATGGCCTCAGGCTGGGCCAGGGCCAGCTCAGGGTGGACACCAGGATATTATGAATTTCACTGAAAGGGTGGTCAGACATTGAAATAGAGTTCCCAGGGAAGTGGGGGTGTCATCATCCCTAAGAGAGTTCCAATAATGCTTGAATGCGACATTTGGGGACCTGGGTTAGTAGTGACCATGGCAGTGCTGGGTTAAAGTTTGGACTTGATAATCTTAGATGTCTTCTCCAACATCAACCATGCTGAAACTCCTGTCTCTTCTGTCTCTCAACACAAACTTCTCCCTCTCAAAATTTTGGAGACTACTTCCTAATAGAGATGGCAAGCAAACTGTTATCACTGCCTGCCCCACATTTAGCAAACACCTCCCTGCTTCTTTTCTTGCAGCTTCTCACAGATGAGTTTTCCTTCTGCCCATTCAAAATTTATTACTGGGCAGAAAGAAGCACTTCCTTCATGCTTGACGATCCTTTCCCAGAAAGAGTGGCTCCCACTTTTGGTGGCATAGTTTGGGACATCAAGACAGGCCAACCACAGCTTCAGTGGCTTCTTTACATCCTAAATTTTCATCCTTTCCATCATAAGTTGCTTCTTTTAACCCTACTACAAGGGCTGTGGTATTTGCTGGGTCCCCTGGATAAGGAGGAATTGAGAATCTGACTCCATGTTCTTAGAAGGCTACATTATATTATGTAATATCATATTATATTATATAATATCATATTATATTATGCTATACTAAAACTATACTAAAGAATAGAGAAAGGATACAGACATAAGGTTAAAGAATGATCATGAAAACTCGTGACTGCTGCCGAAGTCCTGACACAGCTGGACAGTGATTGGTCATTAAGCCAAAATAATTCACATTAAACCAATCAAACAACCACCTGTTGGATAAACAGTCTCCAACCACATTTCAAAGCAGCCAAACAGGGAGAAGCAATCAGATAATTACTGCTTTCATTTTTCTCTGAGGCTTCTCAGCTTCCCAGGAGAAGAAATCCTGGCGAAGGGATTTTTCAGAAAATATAACAGTGACAAAGGGCGAATCGCTAAAGACATTGCTGTAAATCTTCTGTGGTTTTGTGTTAATCACCAAGTTTCGCTGCTTTAACTGGAATCACTGCTGGCTAGAAATGAAACAGACAAAATCCTTACCCTCAACAGCCAGAGAGACAATGCCCTGCGTGTCCTCCACTCCGTACATGATGTCACAGCGATAGACCCCGGCGTCGCTGGCGCGCAGCTTGGAGAAGGTCAGTGAGGCGTCCCCGCTCTCCTCGGAGTGGCTGGGGACAGACACCCTGTCCTTGTAGCTCTGGCCTATCTTGATGTTGCCATTTTGGGCCACCAGGACCGTGGTTTCCTTGGCATCCTTCCCGCTTTTGTCTAGTTCCACCTTGGACCATTTGATCCGGAGGTACTCGGCGGCATAGCTGGAGGAGATGGTGGGTGTGGTTGAAAAGAAGCATGGCAGGACTGAAGTTCCAGAGAGAGATCCCTTGACCAGGATTTTTTTTTCTGCTTTAACTAGAAAAGGGAAGAGATCGAAGAGAGAGAAAGGAAAAATCACATTAGTGTAACGGCAAAATCAGAAACAGATATATTTCATTGTTAATTAATGATTCACTAATGCAAAGCTTGAAATCCATGAATCTGAGCTGATTTGTAACAAGACTGGGGAGTATAAGCTGAAAAAGAATTTGTATCAATCTTGGTACATCTGATGATGGAGCAGGTTTCTCTCTGGGAAAATTTCATTCTGACTTATTTTCTCTATTTTTTATGGTCACCAAGTAATTAACCTTTGGGAACTGGTCTGAAATTTTAGGTGACAGATGGACTGTAAGAACTATTTCTTCAATTCACAGGAGGAAGACTACTCTGAGTGAAAAAATCGTGAGTTACCTCACTGGCCAAAACCCTGAATGCAGGGGAGCTGCTGGAGCTCACACCTTGCCTCTCTCCTCAGAAAGAAACACAGCCCATGGCTTTGCACCCCTGTCACCCCTGACCCCACTGTTCTCTCAGGGGTTAATTCTTGTTACTGCACACGTGCTGAAACAAAAGCCTTTCCAGCAAGAGTCTCCCAAATAGTCACTCTTTCAAAGTTGTTTCCTTGTAGTCTCCAGGCCTTTAACACATCGCAGAAATGAAATATTTCAGGATGTAAAAGCAAAGGAAGAAGTAAAGCACGCAGAAAGTCCCTGCTTGGCTCAGACTTGACATGATCAGGACTTCTATCATTTTTTATGTCATCTCCAGCTGCAAACATTTCACAGTGAAATGCTTCCATCTGACAATATCCTGAGGGGGAAGTTGACTACTGTTCATCCAAGCTGCACCCCATGACTGAAGAGAGGGTTTCTGATGGATTTGCCTTTTTTATGTGATGTTATTTCATCACACATAATGGCTTAATGAAGATTAAAAGCTGATGCTCAACAGGAAGTGTTTTACCTCTTTCACAATCCTTCTAACATTTTGAAAGGTAGAGCATGGTCATCATATTTTGAAGGGAGCTGGGATTTATAAAGTTTCAAAATATGATAACTTAATAATAGCCATCAACAGAGTGATACATGAAACAGAAGACACCAGCACATAAAAATTATCTGTTTACCTATGACAAAAAGTATAATCTCTCCATAAAGAGTAGAAGGTTGGAGGGTGGGATGGAAGGGTGGGCAGAGGGAGAGAATTAAAGAAGAAAAGCAAAAAGGGAAGAGAAGAAAGAAGAAGAGGAATAAAAAGGGAAAAAAAAGAAGAAAAAAAGAAGAAAGAAAACAGAAAAAAGAAATGGGGGGAAAAAAAGGAAAAGAGAAGAAAAAAGAAAAGTTGCTCATTAACCTGGTTATTTTTAACAGCGACAGATGATTTTCCACGGAACAAAATCTCAATGGTATTATCTAAACAGGTTCAATACAAGAGTCATCAGCTTAATGCCCAAGCATTTTAATAATAAAGTACTAGCCAGAAAAAGAGAAAAATGGGCTGACAGGGAAGACACAGAATTCTGAATTAACTTCTCGGGTCCTTTTCATGCATGACTACCAAACTAGAACTCCTTGGGCACACAATTCAGATAGAGTCAAGATGATGGTATCAAAGCTGATGAAACCAGAGATCTTTTATATCACCTTTATTTTGTTGAAACTTCACAGAGCTACAGTGGTTAGAGATAAAGAAATAGAATGAATTCTCAGTTCTATCAACTGTGACGGAATTACTGCCAAATTGCGCAGGTGGGAGATTAAAATCAGTCTCAAAATATTTAGAATTTATTATGATCTCTTGTCATCTATACACCTTACAGGAACTTTCTTCTTAATTGAGGAATGTCTAAATTATAATTATACTGACTGACAGAACTTTAATAAACTTTGGAAGAACACTATTTATGACTATGAGTGATCTGGAATATCAGCGCTGAACCCTGAGGAAATTTCCTCCCTTTAAAATTTGTGTCTTCACATCAGCCAGCTGGAAGACCTGGCAATCAACATTTTTAATCCTGATATGAAAACTAGATCCAGCCTCCTAAACTGTGCTACTTCCCAGAACAGAAGATTCTGTGGAGCTGCAATTCTGCCCAGCTTTAGAAAGAATTATACAACACTTTATAAAAAACTATTTGTTGTGGAGAGGTGAGGTAAGAAGGAGGAGAAGACAAGAAGAAGGAGGAGAAGGAGGAAGAGGAAAAAGAGGAAGAGGAGAAGGAGAAAGGAGGAGGAAGTTATTCCCTACAGAAAAAGAAAATATTTGGCTGACATAATATCTGAAATACAAGATTAAGAGATGTTCATGCACAGTTCCAAAAAAGCTTGATTTCTTGAAGCGCTCTAAATTAGTTAGTCTAGCAGAATTTACTGACCAATGCAGAAGCTATCAGTATCTCATATTAATCCATATAACCCTTTTTTTACCCCTTTAGCATTTTTGCTAAGCTTATATTCCGTGTCAACCCCTATCAATGGGATGTCCAATGACACGTAGCTGGATGTCTTCCTTTTGAGGTGAGAAGAAAGGAATTCTTGCTTGAGAACAAAGGCTCTTTTTTTCAAAATGTGTATACTTGTTCTGAGGTAAATGTTACAAAATTCTTAAAGTAGGAGTCCTGATAACTTTTTAAAAGGACAGAATTATGCCCTTCTCTATCACATTAACCACAGTGACCAGGCCAGTAGGTCTGCAGTGGACAAGGAGTCTGAAGAAAAGAGTAAAACCTTCCCTGCATGGTGTGACACTGCTTAGAGGACTGAATTTGCCTCAAAATTGAGTTTAGCTGAACAGAATGTTGCTACTGACTATGCAGAAAAATCCCACATGCTTAAAGAATAAAATATTCTATTTATTTTTAGCTGAATTTATGAGGGCAAAAAAAAAGAGAAATGTTGCATCTCATTTTTCAGTTCATCAACAACCTGCTGGGACATATGGTATATTGCCCTGTCTAGCAGCAGAAATACAAAGGATCACTAAAATTGTGTGTTTTGTCAATCCAGCTAGCATTGAACCTAGGAGAAGCTATTTCATTAACCACCAGTCTTTTAGTGAAGATAATAGTGAATTAAAATGAGTGAAACTTGTAGGAAACACTGAAAGGTAATGGACTGAGACCCAGCAATAACCTGAGTCCTTTACTAGGTGGCTTGTGGTTTGAGCAAGCAGAATAAGAGAAGGACAGACAGAATGATGAAGAATTAATTTTATAGTATGCAAGACACTCACAAGGAGCCAGGCAAATGTTAATCTCAGCTGCAGAACTCAACACCACAAATGGCCACCCAAAACAGGTAGGAAAAGTTCTAGTGTTGGTTGTAACCACAAGGTCCAGCTTGTAAACCACAATAGTGATAAGTTGGGAACGGGTGTTTCACAAAAGATTTAAAGGCTTCAATTTTAAATCCAAACTAAGGATTCAATAAGAAAAGGTTGAAATGTAGGGTGTCAATCTTTCAGAATGATGAGATACATTTTATTTTTAGAGTATTTTTAAACAAAAGTCGTACTTGTAAAGATTCTGTGCAGTCTTCTAACATTCATTCTCAAAAATATCACTGCACCAACTGACTTTTCTACAAAAGATAAGGGCATGAGTTGATACCACAGATTCTTTGAGATCATGAATTAGATCAATTCATGAAAAAGGAAATTTTTTTCATCCTTGTCCTCCTCACCATGGCCATAGTTAGAAAATGGTTAAGACTCTGTAGGCCAAAAGAATGGCCCCTGACTTAAAAAGCAAACCTCACAAAGTTCACAGTGTGTTCTAGGAACATCAGTGTCTTTCTGAATTTCTTCAAAAAAATTTGGACAAATAAGGATGGGTCACAACCTGATCTACATTCCAAAGAATGGGACGTTCATAAAAATCTTTCAAGTATCTCTCAAACTTCCACTCTGGAGATAAATGAGCCATTTATGGTGTAATAAAAGGTGGAGTAAGTGAGAGGACATGTCAAGATGCCATCCCACATTCTACGATTCCAAGGATCCATGCATTTCTCCCCACATAAAGAGTGCTGCCCTCTCAACCCCTGTATCCCTGAATTCTGCATTGGTACAAGGCAATGAGTCAGGTCTGTGGTCTGATCCAGACCTTTCTTCCTTATAGACAATGTAAATCTATTATCCTCTTTTTTAATGGTTTCCACTAATGAACCAATCCTTTTCTTTATCATTCAGGACTACATAAACATGTTACTAGCAACAGTGTTCCAGCTAGATGGAAAAAAAAAAAGTGGTAAATTTGATTTTCCCAAAGTTTAAAATCAGTTTGAGGAATACCTGGGAAGAAAATAAAGAAAAAACTTGCTTTGAGACTTGGGAAAGCTGCTTTCCCAGTTTTGTGAGTCTGTAGCAGCTGTTGAGATACTGAAGGCCTGACCCAAACTTTCAAATAACCAGGGCAACCACACATGGATACATACTTCAGTCTTGGCATGTAATTACCAAAAGAGGCAGTAAGGGCTCCTTCCTTTCCACCCAAACCTGCAGCTGCTCTAACACCCCCTTGCTAAAGACCCCAGCAGCTAAGGGACCTGCCCCAGCTTAGCTCATGGCAGCCCAAGCACAACAGAAATAAATAATTAACGCCTTGAGGAGGACACAGAAACAAAATTTGTGACAAGATGCATTATGACTGGGGCAAATAAAGACAATTTCCTGAGTTTGGGCTGTTTCCTCAGTCCTGTGAACTGCCCTATCAATTAGAGCACTAAATTAATTTTAATGAAATGTTCTTTGTACAGAAGACTTACCTTTAGGTAGCATATATGTTATAACTAACGTAGAGTATATCCATAAGATACTTTTTATACTTAACAACATCTTGACCTAGAAATGAAGAACAAAGGAGGAAGTGGTTAGTACTGCACTGTGTCCTTAGCAAATGTTGTAACTCAGCACATCAGTACTTGTCACTGGTATCAGAAGCAGTCCTTCCTGCTTTCAAGGCATTTCACTTAGCAATTTATGGGGGAGATTTGTTATAATGACTGTTTTCCTCTATGGAATAGAGATCTGTAATGAGTTTTCAGGTTGTTGAGTCCTGAGTGATGCTCTGGCATGTCAGTTCTCTTTGGGTTTGCCTCTCACTTTGCTCCACCTTCAATAGCTGGAAATCTCTTCACATGTATCATATGTACACAATAATAAATTGCATGTTCATAACATTATTTCACAGTTTTCATTTCCATTCATAGTTACACATGTTGAACCTGTAAATATCCCCAAAGTTACAAAAGCAAGACACACAAACACAAAGGGTTTATAAATAGTCTCTCATCCCATCATGTATGTGCTACGAACATCCCAACATAATAAATTACTTTCAGCAGCAGTTTGTCAAAACACCGACAAATTTTTATCACTACCTTGATTTTCCTGATATTGCTGCAAAATCTGCCACCTGAGCTCTTCACTAGGACAAGTAACCAAGCTGACAGTTTTTTTCCTGTTCAAGAGAGCTTGCAGTTGAACTGCCTTAAGGATCAGTGAAGGAGAGATTTAACAGATATGTACTTGTCTGTGTTGTAACTATGGAACCTGAACTGCACATATGTACAATTTGAAGCTTCTACTTTTAAAAACTCCACAGGGTGCTCTGAACACGACAGCAAAGACACACAGAGAGGCAGCTTCAGAAAACTCCTGGTGACGTGTTCAACCTCAAGACAATTCTCTCCACAGCTCACAGCTGCAGCCCAAGCTCCACAGGAGTCTGTGTGAACTGGCACCTGTCCTGTAACATCTGAGCAGCACGGCAAGGACGCAAAACATCTCCAACCAAGCCTTTCCAGTGAGGCAAGTTAAAAATTCCCACCCAACAGGGCTGAAAACCCCAGAGCCTTTCATTCTCTGTACATGGATGGCCAGAGCCAGCTGATTGCAACAGGGAAACATGTGCTACAACCTATTCCCTGGGCGTGGAGGGAGAAATGCAGCTGCTTTCCACAGAGCAGGCTGCACGCTGCCAAGGACGCCCCACGTCTGCTGCAGCCATTCAGGACAGCTGAGTGCAGAGTGTGATATCACTTATTTTGGAACATGAACTTCATGGAATTTAAACTTTTCACAACTGAGTCCCAAACTAGAACCGGGCCCTACATGCCATAAAACGTCTTATGAAAACCCTAACACCTTCCCCCAAAACCACTCAGCCAGACTTTTATCTCTTCCTACATTTACACAAGCCAAGCTGCATGTGAAGAAAACAAAAGTGACCATTTATTAACTAACTTTAAAATTCTATACTGTGACCTGGTGCAAACTCCCTGTAGAAAGCTGTTATGAGTGAGGAGGTTGCACAAGATCAGAGCTGCAGACATCCAAGTCCTCTGAATGCAATGGATCAGCTCTGAAATATAGAGTCACATGCTTGCTTAGATAAATACTTAAACGATCCTCATTATTACACAACAATTAAAAGAAAATGTGATGTCAGTTTGATCCTACAGATATACAGAAGGACCTTCAAGCAACCCTTGTATTCCAAAAAGGCTGGAAGCCTCAAGCACCAAAACCACTGCAGTGAAGCTCCTCTGGTAAAACAAGAGCTCTGATGAGAGCATGAAAAGAATACTGACTGGAAGAATTCTCCACCTTCCAAGGCGCTGAGTGAAGGACCTGCCAGACAAAGTTCTGGCACCTGTGGGAGCTGAGTGGCTCCAGACCCTCTGAGATGTTCTGCCCACATGTGCTCCCATGCGTCACACACTGACTGCATCCACAGCGAAGCCAAGGTCCAGAATAGACTGTTTACAAGTTCAGGTCTCCATGTTTACCCATGAGTTTTATCTCCCTCCTTCCCCTGAAGGCAACCTTGCCTTTTGGGACCAGAACCAAGGGAATCAAAGAAACCTGACAATAAAAAGAACAAAGTATTTTCTTTTTCCCAACAATGGGGGCAATGTTGCACCTAAGCAGAGCTGGTTGCATTTTGCACCTGGCCCACTTCCCTGGCTCTGACCTGGCGTACCTGGGTGCCTGGCACGTGTCAGTGGAAGCCTGTTGCCCTTGGAAGTTTATTGCAATTGCTGTCATAACACAACTGCTTCCATGTTTGGTAAGAACACAAGCCCTGCTGCTACGCTTCCAGTCACCAAACACAACACACACCCCCACAGGTACAGATGAAAACAGAAAGGCAACTGTGGAAGGGCAATTTTTAACATATCCATGGGAACAGAAGAGAATATTCCTGGATGTGATGGCTCCTAGCCTTTTACTGAGTAGGGCAGGAATTACACCTGCTTCATCAAGGGCTTGGATAGCTCCAAAAACTTGCACTGTTTGAGCACAAAGCTTAACATGAGACTCTTGCCAAAAATTCCTACCTGGCTCTTGGAAAACCACCTCGTGACTTTTTATAAATCTTCTTTATCCTGAATTGCTCGCTCAAGCAATGAAAACCTCTGGGAGGATGGTCTGATTTTCAGCCCTAAGGGTCAGGAGTGTGACTCCCACACAACCCTCCACACCTGAGGGTTGGTTTTCACGCCCCAGGCCTCAGTGGGTTCCCATAAACACTCCTGGGTTGCCCAGTGCTGCTCCACGCCAGCTGCCAGAATTAAACATGGAATTACCTCTGTCACCCTCTCCAAATATGCAGACCACAACAGCAGCACCTTGCTCAGCCCCACAGGGCAGCCTGGCTCAGGAGGAGACAGAGCTCTACAGAGCTGGCGCCAAAAATCCTCCTCAGGACCCACAAGTGAGGCAGAGGTTGCTGCTTTACACCTTACCCCGATTCCCACCCACATTTCCAGGCTCTTGGATGTGACTGCTCCAGCCTCCTGCTCTTCTGCTGGCAGAGGCTGCAGAGGACTGAGCTCTCTTGCAGCCCCCAGAGCTAAATCCCTGCTCTAAAACAGGTTTGTGTTTCCCATTCCTGCACCCTACAGCTCACAGAATTCTGCTGTCTGGCTGCTGTACTGCCCCTAAGTCCACTGCAATTAGCCAAAATCCATCTAACTATACCTTTTTCCATAAGATATTTCTTTTCCCCCTTGGTGTCACTACACCCATAGTAAAAGAAATCCATAACACAGTGAGCAAATCTTGCCAACTCAAGCTGCAAGACTTGAGTAAGTGTTTAATTTCCACCTTCTGCTAAAAAAGTGCCTCACTTGATGTGACCAAACTTGGGTTGCCTGCTGGCTGGTTTCCAACTGGGCTGATCCATTTTATTAGGAGCTACTAAAGGCAGATGAATCTACAGTAGGAATAGGTGTTACATTTCTAAATGGGACGCAGCCCTGAATGCAGCATCTTTAAACCAAACAGATGCAAAACTCCTGGACAAACTTCACATCTTTAAAAATTAGCAGTAGGGGATCTCTGTGGTGAAAGAGAGAACTCTCCTACTTTTGCAGGCACTGCTACCTTCCCTTACTACAGCAAAAACTCATAGGAGCAGTAAGTTCTGACCAAATTCCAGCTTGTGTTTAGTTTGCAGTGTAAGCTTGATCTCACACCAATACTATTTTAATTTAACCAGATGAGAGAACACCATGTCTCTCTTTCTGTTTAAAACGCCAGGTTCAAAAGCAAATTGTCCTGGTATAGAAGAGACTAAAGCTTACAATCCAAAAATACTCCTGGTTTCTCTGACGCTGAGACAATAAGGAATTTGCCATATTAGCCATTGTCACAGAGGTAACAATGTCTCTGAAACCTGCAACTTCTCAAGTCACAGTGAGATTGGTTCTGCACATGCTCCACAGCTGCATTGTGAAATCTGGATATTTTCCTTAAACACGTAAAAAGCAGCCTCTGCCCATCTGACCCTCATAGTGAAAGTCAAAATGACATGAAAGATTAAAAGAGAAAGAGAAAAAAAAAAAGAGGGTGGGACCCAACAGAACCTGGCACTAGAGAAGAGAGAAGGCTGCTCATTCTAATGGGTAAAATAGTAAATTAGAGTTTCCAGTGGAACCCCAAGAAGGTACAAATGACCAATCCCAGTCATAGCACATCCCTTGCTACCTCCTAAGCTCTGAAAGCTTCACAGGTACCATCCTTCCTCGAAGGCACACATTCTGCACTTTCCTTTACTTCTGCAATCTTTTGATCCTGGTACTGTTAATTGCTGCCACATATCCACATCACCATCAGCACTGCCTAATTAACTTTGCCGGCCTCATCATCCCTCTGCTATGTGATTAATTAACACACTGTGCCAACACATGGCACATCAGCCTGCATCCGATTCACCAGTGGCCCCTGCTTGGCCTGTTATCCCTTGGAAATGCCCTCCCAAAGCCTTGGAGAAGGTCTTTGGGGTGTCTGCATCACCCCAAATCATCTCCCTCATCACCTCCAGCCGCTGTGGGGGAGAAACTCCTCCAGGCTGAGTCCTTTTGGGGCTGCCTGCTGGCTGGAGCACAGACAGAAGCAATGACCAGAGCACAGCGTGTTCTGGCTGCAGCAGCAGGACATCCCTCACAGCCCCGTGCTTGTGTGCCAGAAGCAGCTCCAGGCTCTGGGACAGCCATGCAGAGACACAGTGGAAAACTGCCAGAGGCAGCATATGGAGGAGCAGCGAGCACACCCTGCTCCTTCTGCATCACCCCAGAAGTCGCTCCTGCTCCACCACCCTTGTCGCTCCTGCCTTCCAGAAACATTGAATATCCCGAGCTGGACACACAGGGATCAGCAAGTCCAGCTCTTAGCCCTGCACAGGACACTCTGACAATCCTACCCCATGCCTGAGAGCATTGCCCAGATACACTGATCTCTGCCAGTCTTGGTTCCAGGAGAGCTGAGGGCCACCTCTCTCCAGCAACTGCACTGGTGGAAACAATGTGAAGGTGTCACTTATGGCACCCTGCACTGCCATTGTGGGGTTAGGCACCAGGACCCCGCTGTGGGCTCCAGCAGGGGTTCCTCAGCACTCTTGGGGCTCACCCAGTGCCACTGCTGGGCACAAGGGTGGCTGTGGGTGCCCTCAGCTCGCTCTGCCATCCCCACAGCCCAGGAAATGAGGGGCTGCCCAGAGTCGGAAAAGTGCCAGTCCCACCCCGCTGTCCAGCACTGTCAGACACTGCCTGCTCCAGTGCCACAGAATCACAGAATGGTTTCAGCTGGAAAGGGACTTAAATATCACCCAATGCCATCCCTGACATGGCAGGGACACCTTCCACTGTCCCAGACTGCTGCCAGCCCCAGTGTCCAGCTTGGCCTTGGGCACTGCCAGGGATGCAGGGGCAGTCCCAGCTGCTCTGGGCACCCTGTGCCAGGGCCTGCCCACCCTGCCAGGGAACAATTGCTCATTGCCAAGATCCCAGCCAGCCCTGCCCTCTGGCACTGGGAGCCATTCCCCGGCTGCTGTCCCTGCAGCCCTTGGCAATTGTCTGTGTCCATCTTTGCTGCAGCCCCTTGAGGCCCTGCAAGGCCACCCTGAGCTCAGGCCAAAGCTTCTCCTGCCCAGGTGAGCAATGGCAGCTCTGCCAGCCTTTGCTGCCAGCAGAGCTGCTCCATCCCTCTGCCCATCCTGGAGCCTTCTCTATACCCACTTCTTCTGCATAAGACTTGATGGGGAGTGCGAGGAACAGCGGAGACAGCGGCTTTTACCGAGGGGGTGTTGCGTATCTTAAATTATTTTATTACGGCAGTGATTTGTGGGGGTTTTGCCTTTTTCTCCCCTCACGGTGCCGGGCCCGGAGCCCTCTGGCGGGAAACCGGCGGCCGCGGGAGCTGCCGTGCCGCCGCTCGCCGCCCGGGGGCGCCGCGGGGGCGCCGCGCCCGCCCCATTCCTCGACAGCGGCCGCGCCCCCGGGCCCACGACCCCAAACCGGGCCCGAACCTGCGGGCCCAACACGGAACCGAGCCCGCTGCCCCAAAGCCGGCGCTCAGCCCGTGATCCCCGGCGGACACGCGGCACGGAGAGCGCTCCAAAGCCCAGCCCTACCACAGCCTCCCCCCACCCGGACACCGCCGGGCCCGCCCCGTCCCCGGGCTCGCCCCGCCGAGCCTCGCTCACTCCGTGTGGGAGGGAAACTTCCCCCTTAGCTCAAAGTGAAAGGCCAGGAAGAAAAGGAGAAAAGGGTTAAATAAAAAAGGCACGGAAATCAAGGCAATCACTGAACCCACGCAACGGTTACGCTCTCCCATCCCGGGATGTGGTTTTGGTTTGGTTAGGGTTTTTTGGTGGTTTTTTTTTTGTTTTGTTTTTGTTTTTTTTTTTTTGGTTTTTTTTTTTTTTGCAACGCGTTTCGACGCTCACGCCTCAATTAACAAAAAAAAAAAGAGAGAAAGAAAAGGGGAGGGGAAGGTGGAGGGAGGAGGAGGAGAAAAAAGGGGAAAGGGGAAGGAAAGGGAAAAAGGGGAGGGAAAGGGATAAAAAGGGGAAGGGAGGAAAAGGGAGGCAAAAACGGGTAGGGAAAAGGAAGAAAGAGGAGGGGAGAGAGAACAAAAAGAAGGGGAAAGAGGAAAAGGGGGTAAAGAAAGAAGAAAAGGGAAAAGGAAAAGGAGAGGAAAAGGGGAGGAAGGCAAAGAAGGAGAAAAAGAGGAAGAGAAAGGAGGAAGAGAATGGGGGAAAGGGAGAAAAACCGAGGGAAACGGGTGATAAGAAGAGGAAAAGAAAAAAAGGAAAGAAAAAGAGAAAAAAAAAAGCCATGGGGGCTTAATCCTGAGAGCCGGTGCAGGGAGGGAGGGAGGGAGGGAGAGGGGGCGGCCGGGAGGACGTGACCAGGGGGACAATGAGAGGCGGCCCCCGCCCGCTGCCCGCCGCCCTTTTGTGTGGGGACGGGGCCGGGGCCCGGCCGAGGCTGCCCGCGGTCGCACACACACACATAGACAGACACACAGACACACACAGAGCCGCTCCTTCCCGCCGTCGGATCTCCCCGCTTGCCCTCCGCCGTGCTCTCACTTCTTTTCCTTTGTAACACAAAGGCGAAATCCCTGGCAGTGGAGGGGGGAAGGCAAAGCCCGTGCCCCAGAAAGTGGATGTGGGTGTAAGAGGGGGCGTTTTGCTCCACTGACCTTGCGATCCTCCTCCTCCTCTTCACCCAGTGCCCCCCTTTCCACAGAGAAAATGTGGTTCGGGGCACGCTGCTCGCCGGCTCCTCTAGAGAGATGCTGAGCACCTCAGAGCCGCTCTGCCCTGCGAGCAGCTTTCCAGGAACATCGGGGGAAGGGATTGCAGGGGAAAAGAAAAAAAAAAGGGATGTGGGGAGCACGCAGGAGTGGAGGACAGAGAGCGCACGCTTTTCCCAGCGCTACAAAACTGGTGGCCGGGGAGAAGGGTCCTGCTCGTCGCTCCTGCCACACGGGCGCTTTGTGTACTTAACACCCGTAAGGAACAGCTTCCTCCCGTCTCCCTCCGGAGCCCCGTCGCACGCCAAGGTGCGGCTCTACCTTCCCAGCCATCCAAAGCCACCAGCACCGAACACTCTTGTCAGGGCTCCCACCCCAAAGTCTTCTATTCCCTAGTTTTCTTTGTTCTCCTCTTTGCACCGGTTTTTTTTCTTCTTTTCAGTATTTTTTTCTCTTTTTTTTTTTTTTTTGGTGGGTTTCCGAGCATCGCTCATTTTCCTCTTCCCCCGCGTGTCGTTGAACTTACCCCAGGTTGTTTAAATTCACCAATCATCGCTATTCCCTCCCCGCTTAAGATTTGCAGTTCAAACTCTTTGTTGGTGCAAGCAGTACAAGAATTGTTTTAAATCTTAGACTAGGTGTTTGCTGGCAGTCATATTATAGAAAAAAAAAGGAGGAGGAATAAAAAAATCACTACAAACCAACCCGCAATAAAAGAGTTATAGTTACCTTAAAAGGTAGCGTATTGCAGAGATAGCAAAAAATCACAACGTGGTGGCTGGGCTAGTCCAGAGATCCCAGTGGCCGCATGAAAGAGTAAATCCCCTCGTTAGTGCTGGAAGGAGCCAGTGGTTCCGGGCTCTCCCCTTGTGCCGGAGCTCGGTGTCCCCTCCTTCGCTCGCTTCCCGCCGGCGAGCACCTGACTCCGAGCGGCGGAGCCGGGACCGAGCAGTGGGCACAGGGAGCGAGCCTGCAAGTTCAAATGCGAGCCTCAGCCACCCATCATTATTATATCGTTGTACCGTCAGCGCTGCAGAGGAGGGGCGCTGGCTCGGGGAGAGGAGGGTTCACAAGCTCTGCGAGAGCCTCCTTGCAATTTCCAAAGCTCCCGCAGCTGCTGGGCGCAGGAGAGCCCCCAGTGCCTGCCTCCAACGAGCGGGGCCCCCCCGTCCCCGGTCCGGCTCGGCTCGGCTCGGCTGGGCCCAGCCCGGCCCGGCCTGGCCCGGCCCGGCCGCCCCCTCGGGGCTCCCTCCGGCCCCCAGACCCGGAGCGGGGACCCGCAGCCCGGTGCGGCGGCACGGGTCCGTCCGAGCTCGCCCGGAGCCCTCCGGAGAGGGGCAGGCGGGTGCGAGAGGCGCATTGTTCCCCAATTAGACAATTAACCGGGAAGAGAATGGAGAGACCTCCTTCACCCTAGCTCCCGGTTGAAAGCCGGTTGAAATGGGGAAAGTGACTGGGACCGAAATGCCTTTTTCCCCTTTGCCTCCCCAGTCTCAGCGGAGGTTGCAATGAAAGAATAAATCGCTGCTGGTTCCAAACTTCCCCTGCCGATGCCAATTCACAGGCAGCCTCACATCGGCAGCCGCCCGAGCCAAGCTTCTCCACCCCTCCACCCATGCATCTCCAGCCACTTTCTTTTTCTTTTTTCCTTTCTTTTTTTTTTTTTTTTAATATTAGACTCTGCATTTGCTGTCCAAACCTCTCAGAGATTAAGTCATAAGTGGAACTCTAAACCACCCCTTTACAAGGGATGTTCACCAGTTCAAAAAGGGTCTGGTGCGCTCTCCAGGCAGCCCTCATCCAAAAATGTACCTATCTCAGAATGTGGGAGACATTTAAGCCACCCTCACCAAGCACAAATGCTGGCAAGAGCAGCTCCTCTGGCGTGCTCCCTCTCCGAGAAGCAGATGCCAGAAGTCCCCCTCCTCCAGGAAGGTGTAAAGCTGGAGCCAGAAAAGAAAAGCCTGGAGAAATAAGTGTGTCTGATTGCACTCCTCTGGGCACGTTTTTGGCAGCCCCAGGTAGGAACACTAGGAAGAGGCTGAGGGAGTTTTCCTTCATCTCCTCTCGCTATTACTGTTCCAGCTGCTGTGTCCCCAGAGTTACACTGACAGAGGATTTCAGACAAGCCCAAAGACAGACCTCGGTGCCAAGTTGGAGGGGTGGGAGGTGGAAGAGATGACAGCCAAGCAGGCAGAAATGGAGACCTGGAAGCTTAAGCCAGATCAGCTTTGTGTGAGCTGTGGCCTGGGTGAACAGAGCTGGAGCGCTTGGCTGAAAACCTTATCTCAGCTTGCAGAGCTTGTTTGTTTTCCCTCCTTACACGGAGTAAATACACAATTGCTTACTTGGGATGTTGAAGAGAGGCTTCTCTCCCACCAGTGCCACCTCCCAGCAGCACAAGTTCCCCCCAGTTCCTCGTGCCTGGGTCAGCCCTGCATGGGCACTGCCACACCTCAACACACCAGACCTGCCCCACACTGGGACGAGGTTTCTCAGTCCTTGAAACTTTCTGAATCCTTGAAATCGTGTGTCAGAAGAATTGACATCACGACAACACTGTTTTCAAACAGGCACTACGAACAGTTGTGGGCACTTTCTTTTTTGAGGGTGTTTGATGCAAATTCACACAGTTCCTGTTTTTGGTAGCATTGCCTGCCTCGCCAGTGTCACTGCTGAGGCAGTGCACACTTCCTCTGCACAGTGTTGTGATGAAAGGAGGACACTGACGTTGAATCTCTCCCACACTCGTTCAAACAAGCCTCTTCTCCTCCCCCAGACCTAAGGGGGTTGGGTGAGACACTCAGTGAGGGCACTGTTCCCTCCCCCCACACAACTTCAGCCTTCCCAGGCTGCACACAAACCCTCTGAAGACATAGGTGTAAGGCAGGAATCTCTCCAGCCCACTCCTTTTTCTAGGTGAAGAGGTGGGAGACCATCCTGCTGTCATGCCAGGACATCCCCCATGGCACTAGGTATCTCCCTTTGTCCAGGCCACCCTCCAGGACAAACAAGGAACTTCTAAATGACCAGGCACCACAGTCAAGCTGCCCCTCTGGTCTTCAGTGGCCCCAACTTCCCAGCTTCACCTGTTCCTACTCTGCTCCCTGCCTTGGCTTCAGTTAGGAGAGGTGACATTTAACAGAGCAGGAGCCACTTCTGCAGCCCTGAGCTTGCTTCTTGTTCACCCCGTGACCCTTCAGTCCAGGGAGACCGAACAACTGCTCCTGGCAAAGGGTGGGAAGAGAAGAGGGTGACTCTGCTGCCCTTGCTCTGCTGTGGAGCATCCTCTGGCAGCTGTGGCTGCAGCAGCACAGCTCCACGAGGGGAAGCTGCAGGTCTCTGCTCCCGCTGTGCTGGTGTGTAGCTGAAGCACTGGCCACCCCTCCAGGGGATGGGGAGATCCTGGGTCTGACCAGAATTCTGAGCAGGGAGTAGGGCCTGGGGGGTAGCGCAGCTCCCTGCCCTACAAGCACCAGCAAGAAGCAACCAGTAGTAATAGCCGGGGGCTAACCAGCCTCGAGTCGGCTCGCTGCTGGCACCTCTTTTTTCTTTTTCACGATGGGAAAGAAAATAGATTATTTCTTTAAAGAGAAAAGACCCCTTCCTCCCTCCCCTTTCCTTTCCCACCGCCCGGATTCCGGAGCTCTGATGGGAACCGGCCGGCCAAAGCCGCTCTGTCTCGGAGCTGGGAAGAAAGCGGAGGATGCAGAACCCCCACCCCCTTCCCCCTCCTCCCCAGCCCCCTCCCCGCCTTCCTCCTGCTCCTCCTCCTCCTCCTCTTCCTCCTCTCCGCCCAGTGCGGAGCTCCCAGAGTCCCCGCGGCGCCTCGGGGCCCCGGGGCTGGAGGAGCGGAGCCTCCCCTTCCTCACCCTCCACAAGCAGAAGAGGCGGGCGGGGGGCTCCGCGCTCCCCCCTGCCCTTCCCGCGGTTGGGACGGAGGTTTCTGGGCACGGGGGAGGCTTTGGGGCTGGCCAGACAAAGGCACGGGCGGGGGTGGGCGCAGGGATCCTGCGGGGCTGGGAAGGGAGGGATGAGGAGCTCCTCCTGGGCATCCCAGCCCGACAGGGAGAGAAAACTCCCGGAGGAAGGAGGGTGTGTTACACCGGAGACCCTCGGGGCTTTTCGGGATGACTGGGGAAAGTGAGGAGCGGATCAAGCTGGAAAAACAGACTGCTGCAGCCCCTCGGTGTTTTCATCTCATTTTATTTAACCCTCCCCACCTTCTCCGGGAGTTGGCTTCTGCACTGAACCAAAAAACTGTCCAGAAAGGGGATCTCTTTTCCTCCTCTTGGAGACCACGCAAACTGCCTCCATGGGTTATGTCAGGGGCCCAAAACTGATTTACTGTGAATGTCAGATACTTTTCTTTGTAAAAATTTTAGGCAAAGTAGAAACAGTAAACCTTTGCTCAGGCTGCCAAAGTCTCCCATGACAAATCATTGTTTTCAGATGTTCAGATTTGTGTGAGAAAACCCAACAAAAGGGAAAATGTTTAAGCTTTGTCTCCATCCTAAAGCAATATCACTCGAGAAAAAGAAAAATAATCCTCCCAGCTACGTTGTAGTCCAGAGATGAAGAAAAATACTATTTTCATTACACACTTCTTAAGCACAGGTTTTATGTTACTGACTCAACAATGATTATCATTTTAAATGTGAAACACAGGCCCTAAATTGTTCTTTATGAGAAACCATTGTTTTCAAATATCTGAAATTAATTAGACCATAGCTACAGTCAATGTGCAAATATCAAACTGAACATCTGTGGAAAAAAAAGCACTTCCCATCACTTGAAAGAATATTGTGGGTCTGAAACACAGTCTCTCAAGGAAAATCTAATTTGTCTGGCATAGGTTCTCTTAAGCTATCTTTTGTGGCTTCACAATCACCTTTTCTTTGTCTCTTCTGTGCTTCTTTTTTTTTCCTCCTGAGCTGCTGTATGTGAAAAAAACTTTACATAAAAGGAAAGGAAATAATTCATGTAATTTAGATGTCAGCAGCACTAAGGTCAGTTTGAGCGAAATCAAAGATCCTTTCAAAGTTATTCCTCCTGGTCAGTGGCTCTGAGGGTCCAGCTTCCCACTCCCACCTACTTGCAAAGGGCTGTGCCATGGCAGGTGTGCTGAAAATGAGTCCACTGCCCCAGTTTGCCTCTCAAAGGTACGGATATGTAGGCTGCTTCCTTATTCTGCAGTGATTCAGTTATCTAAACCCAATGTGTTTTCAGAAACCATAAAATCTCCCAAAACAATAGAACTTTTTGCAAGTTCTCAGATTCCATGTTTAAGAAAAGCTTATTTCCCCCCCCCTCCCCCAGTACTTCTCTTTCCTACGCTTTGAGTGAAATATGTTTTCAGAGGCAAATTAAAACTCTCCAAAGGAGTCAGGCTTAGCAGCAGTGGTAACCATAGTGTACAAAACCGCTTTCTCAAACAAAACACTTGATGGCTTATGTCAATGTTTCTTTTGTGGCAAAACCCTTCTCCACCTATTTTTACTCCATATTTCTTCAGCAGAAGGGAGAGCACTCAGCTATGAAAAACCATGAATAGAGTGTTTCATTTGGTAGCAGAACAAGCCACAATTGATAGTTAGGTATTATTTCTGCATTAAATGTAATGATGCAGACACGGCACTATCTGCACTGAGATAGCAGGTTTCCAGGACAGGATTTATCAGGAGAAGGTCCAGGCTTTCAGCAGCACTGGATGATGATGGCAAAGGCAATGATGTTTTCCTCCTGTGTTCTGATGCTGCCTTCTGTTCTGACTCAGTGTTTCTGCCTTGACTCCAAGGACAAGGGGCCAGACTGGGATGTTTTATGTTTCCACAGCTAATCCACCCACAAGCTGTGTCAGGAAGCTGGTGGTTTTTAGTTCTGGCTGGTGTAAGTGTCAGGCTGTGTCTCCAGGTCAGCCTGCTTCCCATGGCTGGGTCTGGTTCCTCAGAGAATGGCTGCTTTGTGATTTTGGGGGGGAGTGGTCAGTGTGGGCAGGTCACCACCAAGGTCCTTCTCAGGGCTGATCCCTGTGAGGACCAAACGCAGCACAAGGCAAGAAAGGGGGAACGAAACTGAGAAACTTATCAGTACAGGGTGGCCTGAGCCATAGTCAAGTGTTGTGCTAATCCGTGCTGTCCTGGGCTTCCTCTGATAAACTCCATCCTGGGCATGCATTATTTTTGTTTTGATAACTCCGTGGCTGCATCATAAACTTGAGTGCAGAAGTAATCCTGAATAATCAAATGTGGGTTTGTTCTCTTGCTGTTACCAAAAGAAATGAGTCTTTCATACTCTTTTTTTCTTGGTTTTTTTTTTGTTTTGTTTTTTTGTTTTTTTTTTTTTTTTCTTTATGATATGAAGGTACCACCATTGTGGAAAGAATAAACTCCCTGGGTCTGGTTCCACACTGATAGAGCAAGCTCTTGAAATTGATTAAGAGAGATTTTCTTAACTAATCTCCTCTTCCTGGGCCTTCTCATCCTTGGCTAAAGCAATAACAAACATTCACAATGTGATTAATCCAAAACCTATTGAAGTCACTGGAAAGATCCTGCTAACTCCACAAGTGTCAGTCAACAGTTTCTTCTCCTTGGCTGTGTGTGAAGGGGAAGCAAAGGAATTAAATAAATCAGGAACATCCTAAAAAGTGGAGGAAAGAGGGAGTTTAGGCTTTTTCCTTGTCCTCCCCCCACCATTCAGGAATATCTCTGCTTTTCTTTGGGGACTTCTTTTTGTTGATTGAAATAGAAAGGTGGAAATCTTGGTAGCAGGCAAGGAAGGATGAAAACATCCATGTCTACAGGAAGAGTCATAGCCCACCTTGAGTAAAACAGAGTAAATTTGGATTAAAAGAGTTGATCCTGCCCTGGCATCTCACAACTTTTAAATGATAATGCCTGTCATAATACCATTAAAAACAAAGAAACAAAATTAAAAAAAAAGGTCTGAGGATGTCTGCAAATATGTCTTGGCAGAATTTATAAGACTCTTGGGGTAGCTGTAAACATTTTCCCCCCCAAAAAACTTATCAGTTCCTATGAAGGAAATGGTAGCTCTTTTTGTTCACTGGGGAAAGAATGGGTATAAAAGCAGAGAGAAAAATTCAGTCCCTCTATGTTGAAAACTACCCTACTTTGTTGAATATTCTCTGATTTTTAATTTTTTTTTTTAGTTTTTAGAAGGCTTCAGCTAAGGAAATGTAACATTCTTGAACCTCGTTTGAGTTTTACACAGAATATGAATCGTGGTGGGAGTAGAGAAAAGTTTGGAAAGAGGAAGTAACTTTGCCCTGAAGACCTAAACACCAAATAAAATAATCAGAGACAGAAAAGAAAAAAAAAAAGTGATTTGCCAAATAATCATACTGTTCGTGAGGAAGAGGTGCCCAGTGCTTTGGGAAGCCCAGTACTGTCAGTGAGTGAGAACTGATTTGTGATGTACTCCAAGAGCTTCAAGCTCCAAATTCTCCCCACACCATTCCCAGGTCTCTGCTATAACTCGGTCTTGGCTGCCATCAAGGGTTTCTCACCAAGTTTTGGTGAGACACATGCCATTTTTATCCTTTATCTGTGAAAGGAAGGATAAAAAGAAGTGTTTCTGGTATCCAGACATTCAGTGAAAGGTTTTCTCTGTTGCAGTAAGTGGGGTCTCCCAGGATGAGGGAAAATGGGAACAATGTTAGCATTCATTGCATTGCCTGCAGGAGCTAAAAGATCCCCTTTTTTAGCACAAAAGCAGACAGAAATACCATAAACTTTGTGAGATTTTTCCATACCAATGCAAGTGGACCTACTCTTGCTGTGAGTGCAACAGAGGGGTTTTGCCATCCCCTGGCTGAGCACAACCCTTCAGCACTATAGTCCAGAAGCTTTGGACATTTCCATACCCACAAGTGCTAGAGAGTAGCCTCTGATGTCTCTTTGGGGTGGTGAGTCTGCAAATGGGGCTGGGGAGGAGCAGATAAGGGTCTGGGGGCACAAGGTCTCCCTGAGACTATGCAAAAGCTTCTGCCACATGGAAGTTTTGTGATGGTCCTTCCCAATGGCCCTGTGAGCCAAGAAGCCATAAATGGATATCACCACCTGCCTGGTGTTTGATTATGAAGGGTGAGAGGGGGTCCAGGTCTGCTCAGATGGGGAGGTGATGTATTTCATTTTCTTGTTGTTGGCCTTGGCTACCTCCTTTCCCCCACTACAGGAAGGAGCTGTTTGATCACCTTCCTATCTTTTCCTTTCCCTGGTTCAAATCACCAGGGATGGGGGAAGCTGTGGGGTTGAAATGTCTCTACTGGAACCAGTAGTAATGGTGCCCAGTTTCCCTTGTTTCACAGCTTCAGCACCACCAGCACTGGAGGATATCTTATTTTTTTTTTTTGTGCCCAGTGAACAAACAGCTTTGCCATTTCAAGATGGTTATGAGCAAGCTGCTGCAACAAAGCTCTCTGAAGCACAACAACCTCCATCTTTCCATACAGCAAGTTTAAGCACTGCAGACTCAGGACAGTCCAGGAAGAGAGATCTCCCTGCCACACCCCAGGGATGGGAGGGTCGTCCTTCTTCTGTGCATGAAAGAAAAACAGGGAATTTGAGGAGTCTTTGGCACAGCAGAGACAGGGAATGGACCTGGAAGAGGGAGCTGCCCAGGCAGAGGAAAAAGGGTTTGAGGAACAGCAAGATGTCGTGAGAACAAGGGAAACCAGGAGACACTACAGCTGAGGGAGGAGGAGTGTCAAAACAAACTCCACAGAGCAACAAAAGGCAGGGGGAAAATAAGTGTTTATTTTTCTCCCTGTTTGCTTTCTAATGAAAGTAGGCAGGCGAGTGTTTGAGGGTTGTTAGCATTTCTTGCTGACCTGCAGCTGGCGCATTTTTCACCCACTTCTGTCAGAATTTATTTGAATTTGGTACTGAACGCTGATCAGACTTTGCCCCTTGCTTTACTTAGGCTTGGAATTGCTTATACAGCAAACATTCTCTGCTAGGGTTCTCATTAATCCATTTCTTTGTTGAGGTTTCCTAGAGAAATTCCTATTTGGTAAACCAAACAGAATCAAAAGGAATGCATCTGCACCAGGGATATCCGTCTTGGGTCTCTGGGACCCATTGTCCTGGCTAAATTAGACCAGGAGGTCTCTTGTGTTTGCCTGGAGCCAGGATTCTAACTGGCACTTGATAAACCATTAACAGGCTGCGTTAGTCAGGAGGCCTTGGCAGATTTGGGGCACTCCTGGCAGCGTGGGATGTGGGATCCTGGGTGTGGGATGCAGGGTAGGAGATGTGGGATGCATGGTGTGGGATGTGGATGTGGGATGCAGGATATGGGATGCCGGGTGCAGGATGAGGGATGCAGGATGTGGCATGCGGGATGTGGGATGCAGGGTGTGGGATGCAGGGTCTGGTATGTGGGATACAGGATGTAGGGTGCAGGGTGCAGGGTTTGGGATGCAAGATTCAGGATGCAGGGTGCGGGATGCAGGGTAGGAGATGCAGGATGTAGGGTGCAGGATGCAGAGTGTGAGATGCAGGATGTGGGATGGAAGACGTGGAATGTGGGATGCAGGGTGTGAGATGCGGGATGTGGGATGGAAGATGCGGAATGTGGGATGCAGGGTGTGAGATGCGGGATGTGGCATGCGGGATGCAGAGTGCAGGGTGTGGGATGCAGTGTGCAGGATTCAGGACGTGGAATGTAGGATGTGGGATGCAGGATGCGGGATTCAGGGTGCGGGATATGGGATGCAGGGTGCGGGATGCGGGATGCAGCGTGTGGGGTGTGGGATGTGAGAAGCGGGATGTGGGATGCGGAATGCAAGATACGAGTTGCGGAATGTGGGATGCAGGATGTGGGATGCGGGGTGCGGGATTCGGGATGCGGGATGTGCTCCCGCGGCGGCGCGCTCCTTGCCACTAGGTGGCACTTCCCATCCTACAATTTACAGTAATTAACGCACGTCTGCCGCCGCTAATGAGCATCGCCCGCTCTGTTTGATCGGCCACAGGGCACGGAACCTGATGCACAATATTGTTTTTTAAAGGTGCGACTGACTGGTGAATATTCTCTGTCTCAACTTCTTATCTTCTCCCCCCTGCTTTCATTTTTTTTTTTTTAAGATGCTCTGAGCCTCACAGTGATTTCTTTGACTCTGTTAGAATTCCTTAGCCTCCTTCACGTGTGTAAAGTTGTGTCCTTCCCTCTAGAGACAGTGCTTGTTACTGAAAACAGACGATTTTTGGTCCCATTTCATTCCCTCTTTGTTGCCTTGGTATCAGACTCCACCAATGTGACACAAAAAAAAAAAGACAAGACAGGAAATTTGGGTCTTCCAGCTACTCCTCTCACAGCAGCCACAGAGAAAGTCTAAAAATGAGTGAAAACTTCACAGTTCAGTCTAAGAAAATGTACACTTTCTTTATTAAAAAAAAAAAATAGACCCAGGTTTTACTGTGGATTATGTGACACTTCACCTTGCACTTTAGGTTTCTATAAAGCCCAGTTTAGGTCAAACTGAATTTTTGGCAGAAAACCAGGCATAACTAAGAGCTTCATATAGTTTCCATCTGAAAACATAAATCAAGCAGCAGGCTCAAAGGATAGCCCAGCCAAGGCTTACTGAACCCCACAGCCCCAGACAGTGAGGCTTTCAGTGGATGTATTCTGATACGCAGTTTTTGCTATGATATGTAGAGATGTAGTTTGTTTGTTTTGCCAAGCATCTGGGCGCAAGGAGGGGAGGAAAGATTAGTGAAATGTGGCTTTTTCCAGGCCCAGGAGCCACCCCTGGCTCCCCAGTTGCTGGTGAACAGTGGGCTCTTTTACACAGCCCCAAGTGGCTCAGCGGAAGCATGTGGGATGCAAATGGGAAAAGGGCATGAGAGGGGATTTTTACTTATTTTTCCCATTTTTTTTTTTAAGTGTGCACCACTGTGTTTATACTTTATCATCAACCAGATACCCACTCCTACGTGCACACTTCCATTGCCCCTTTCACTTTTTATCCATCCATCTTTGCTAGCTCCATTTTTTTTTTCTTTTTTTTTGCTGAAATTGTAGCTTTAGACTTTGCAACACTTGGATTTGCCAAGTCTTGCATGCTTTTTTGTGCCCAGCCGTTTTCCTCCGTGTTTAGCTGTGTTAGATATTCTTGTGTTGTCTCATGAGGATTGAGACCTTTGTTTTCAGAGCAGGGTCTGCATGATTTTCTGTTGAGTGCCTTGAGATGCTCAGTTTCAGAGAAATGTTTGTGTGTTTTTTAATAAAAAAAAGGGAACGAGATAATTTCCCATTTGTGGAACCATTTAATAAATTCTCACAGGCTTAAAGCAACACAAAGAGAGGCTTGAAAAATTCCCTCTCAGGTTTTGCGCATTTTGCTGCAATTTTGTTTTCCATGCTCTGAAAGTCTGAGTGGTTTCTAGCTAAACCCTCCACGCAGTGTAACCTCTGCTCCCTTGCAATCATTTCACTCCGATTCACAGAAGCCTGGGTTGTTCCTGCCCCCGAGTATCCCCCAGGATTAATGCCTGTTAAAACTTCCTAACATATTCCAGCCCATTCTGCTGCTTTCAGCTTCTCACTGAGGACTTTCATTGCAGCCACTTTGTACTGCAGGTCCTGTGCATCAGCAGACCCTTTGGAGAGGTGCTTTGGGGCCAGTGAAGGTCCTGGAACCCTGTCAGTCCCTGGAAAACCTGCTGCCCTGTCAGCAGCACCTGTTGAAATCCTTCTGTGGAGCTTTGCTTCTCCTTGCAGAGTTTGCCCAGCCCCTTCTGTTCATACACATCTTTCTTGAATGTGCAACATCCCTGCTTCCTACCAGGGCCTCTCCCTCTCTTGGGCAAACACTCCTCCTATTTTGACTCAAAAGCTGAGAAAACCATGGCTTTTGGGCAGAGTTTGAGGTCCCACACACACTAACCCCTATGTTACCTCCCGGTGCTGATGGAGAGCAGGACCTGAGGTCTTGTCAACATCTGCTCCCACAGGGGGGTTCCCGAAATTCCCCAGGGGCTGATTGTGTCCAAGGGGCACTCAGCAGCACTGACCCTGCCCCTGGGATCATAATTGATCACCATCAGCATGAGGGGTACTGACTCATGGGTGCTAAAACCCCTGCTGGTGTCTGCTCCACAGCCCTTGCTCCCCCTCACTGAATTTAGCAACTGTGAGGGGAGGGTTGGGCAGGGCAAACAGAGGAAGGAGAGATTTGCACTTTCGTTGCCTCGTGCTGAAAATGTTTGTTTTGACATCAAAACGGGGTTAATTCCGCCTCAGCAAAGAAAGCTTAGCACAATAAACTCTTTTCTTAGGTAGGGAGGTTGAGGAAGTCTTTAAACTGTTGCACAGATAATAAAGATAAATTTAGGAGATGATAGCTTAAAAATTCCCCCTAAGATATAAAGTAATAATAAGATGTTCACTGTAGTTTGGGTCACAATTAAAATGCCTGTGGGGTATATAAGTCATCCATGGGAGTTCCAGTCGTGCTGCTGGAATGTATTCATTACCAAATGAATCTTTGGGTGCTGAAAAGCTACAAAGATACTCATTGACTTTTAGGACTGATAAGACAACCTTCATAACAGGGATAGAAATACTTTTCTTGAACACTTTGATGTAATTTTTGTAGAAGAGTTAGTGGCTTGTGCAGAAAATCGACAGCAAAGTTTTAAATCAAGAAAAAAAAAAGATTATTTCTTATATTTTTCAGTATTCATTGGTTCATAGGAGGATGCTCCCTCTACTACCGCCAAGGAGCCATCAAAGTCTTAACTTCAATTTTTCTCATTTCCCAAGAAGCCAAAGGGATTCATAAGATTTAATTTGCAATTTTTTGCTTGTGGGATGTGTATATGTAACCACATAGTTAGAACTTACACTTTTACCCACATTTTCACTGTTTTCATTGTCGTTGTATTGGTTATTATTAAATTTTATTGTTAGACTTTAGTGTTAGACTTTAGTATTAGAACAGCCCAATTCTTTAAAAGAAGAAAACATTGGAGGTATTTTTATCTCTTGTTTCTTTTTAGAACATACATCTAGGTCTTAATCTGAAGCATTGTGAATTTTCTCAGGAATCTTCCACTGACTTTGAAGAGCTTTATGCTCTGCAAAAAGGTCAGACAAAAGGAATATGTTGACTCTGCCTGGGCTTCTATAAAAGGAAACCTGAAAGCATTTAAAATAGAAAAATGCTATCTTTCTGCAACGCCTGTTTCCAAGGCCAGACGTTTAAGCCTCCCCAGAAGCCAGCAATAAGTTCCTCGTTTAATGTCACAATTAATTTAACAGGGCTCAGCTAGGACAGGGGGTTTGTGCGAGTTCGTCCACCTGTGCCCACGCAGGCCTTCACCACACACTGTGACATTACCCTCGGGGAAAAAAAAACAAAAAACCAAAAAACTGCATTAACATCCAGTCCAGGGGCTCAGCTCACAGCTCCGGGTTTGCCACTGAAAGCTGAGCCCGGCTCTGACTCGGGCTGGCTTTGAAGGAGGCCGAGATAAGGCAGCATTAATCTAAGTGAGTGGTTCTTTTTGCCTGAAGGGAGAGAGCTGGAGCTCCTTTGGGAGGCCAGAGACCACCTGGGCATTCATCCTATCGGGCCACAAATCAGTGTATTAATGGCTTGTGTACAATAGCCTGTCAGAACGAGCAGGAGGTGCCTTTGCTGCTTCTACGAAATCTGATTTTTTTTCTTTTGCTCGTCCCTGTGACAGGGACGCAGCCCTATTTAATAATTCCTTGATAATCCCAACAAGTTTTTGTGGTTAGGGTAGGTGTAGGTAACCCTACAAACACACTTTTGTGCGCACAGGTGAGGTGTTTTTTGAGTGGAGGATTTATGGAGGGAAGCTAACAGAATTTCACTTTTGTGGGCATTTTGCTGATTACTACCTCAGGAGAATGATCAGTTTTAGACTGAAATCTTTGCACTGGGAGATGGGGCTGTGCATTGTCATCTAGAGAGACACCAGAAGTTTCCACAGGCTCCAGCAAAGGCCTGACACGGGTGGGATCAAAACTGAGGAGCTGTGACCACATCTCCTGCTGGTGCTCAGCATAAAGGAGCTTTACTTCCACGATAGATCACGTGTATCCAGGAGGATTTGATATTAGAGACCTTCTGCTCACATATTGCCCATATATTACCATTTACACCGCTGTGCAGCAAGGCAGACAAGAATGTTTTTCATACTCCTGACTTCCAGAAGTGCTCCCACACACAGAGTACTTCCATTATTGGGTCCCAGATAGCAAATGAAAGCTCTTACAGAGGGGGACTCACACAATGACCTATTCAGATTAAAACTTGTACATCCAGCCCTTTTTTCAGAGCAACAGACACTCTATCAGCGGCCAGACAAATGAAAAAAGAGCAGATATTTTAATATTGCAGCCATTTCCTGGCTTGAGGCATCGTCCAATCAATCTTATCATTCATTCCTAAAAGCCTTTCCAGTGGGAAACTGGAAAGCACCCCTAACCTACACCCACACTGGCACTGGAAGGGTGACCCATCTCCAGGGGCAAAATATCATGTGGTAAATATTCAGTATCTCGTGGAAACACAGAGGTGACATATTATATAAAACACACCTCAGCACTCCAACACAAAGAAATAAAGACCACAACTGTAATTTAATTTCTCTAAACCCCTCAGACTGAGGAATGAGAATGAAATGCAGAGCCAATGGGAGCAGGGACATGGGGAAGAAAACAAGCGCATGGCTCAGGTGTGTAGGGATGGGGTGAGGAGAGCCCAGGCACAGGTGGAACAGGTCTTTGGCAAGGGATTGGAAGAGTTACAAGGTGAGATTCTGTCAGTGCAGAGGTCAGAAAGAAAGGCCAAGGAGAGAGCAAAGCCCCTGCCACTGCTAGCAGAGAGAATTTGGGCATCTCTTGATGAAACTGAACAGTGACAACATCTCTGTGGCCTGGTGAGATGCACCCCAGCACCCTGAGGGAGCTGGCTGGTGTTGCCAAGCCACCTTCCATCATTGCTTTTCTATTTTTCAGATTCTGTGCTGCTTTAATGTGTAATTCTGAGCTTCACATGAGGGGATGGTGAGCTCTGTGCACAGAGCAGGGAGACAAAACAACTCCTGCTTTAGCTGGGGAACAAATGATCCAAATCTCAGGCCCAAGAGTACAAACGACATGGGCTGGAGACAGAAAAACAAGCAGGGTGGGACTGCCTGGGCTAAAGCTGGAATAGGACAATGAACTGCAAGATGCAAATGGAGCAGAACTGATCACAGTGACAGACCCCGTGCCTGCTCGTGCATTTTGGGACCATTTTGGTTCATCTTGGGTTCATTTTGTGACCATTTTGGTTCATTTTGAGTTCATTTTGTGACCATTTTGGTTCATTTTTTGTTCAGTTTGTGACCATTTTGGGTCATCTTGGGTGCAGCCCTGGCTGTGCTCTTGTGCTGCCCAAGGTGCATCCATTGAGGAGATCATTTTAATAAATCCCTGCTTTATTCTGGAACTCTGTGTAGTCTCTGTTCTAGGTCAGCCTTCCCAAGGCATCACCATCATATCTGAAAAGTCACAGCACGCAGGCAAAGCCCCCTGTGGCTGGAAAATGGGAAACATGACCCTGCTTTTGAAAAGGGGGGAAAGGAAAACATGGGGAGCTCCAGAGCAGTGAGCCTCATCTCTGTGCCTGGGGAAGACATGGAAATATCCACATGGAAGCAATGTTAGGGTACATGCAAGAGAAGGAGGTGATTTGAGATTTGATTTGAGACAGCCAGGGTGGCTTCACCAAAGGTTCTGTGTCCAGGGCAGTCCTCAGGGCTCTGTCTTGGCCCTCAACAGCTGCACCAAAGGAGATGAATGGAGCACACCCCCAGCAGTTTGCAGGTGACATCAAGCTGAGGGTGCAGTGACATCCCTGAGGGAAGGGTGGCATCCAGAGGGACCTGGGCACACTCCAGAAGTGACCCATGGGGATCTCAGGAGTTTTAACCAGGCAAGGGCTGGTGTTGCCCCTGGGCTGGGGCAATCCCACACACGAGCACAGCCTAGGGGAAGAATTTAGTGAGGACAGAGAAGGACTTGGGGGCTCCTGTGAGTGAAAAGGTGGATTTGAGCCAACAGTGTGTGCTCACAACCCAGAAGGCCCAAAACATCCCAGCCTCCACCAAACCAGTGTGGGCAGAGGGTGAGGAGGGTTCCTCCTCCTTTTCTCCTTCCTGCAATCCTCTGCAGAGGAGCCCTCGGGGTGATGTGGGGCAGGGCTGAGACCCCAAAGCCCTGTGCTGGGCCCAGAGCCCAGAGCCCCGTGCTGGGCCCAGAGCCCAAAGCCCCGTGCTGGGCCCAGAGCCCAAAGCCCCGTGCTGGGCCCAGGGCCCAGAGCCCCGTGCCGGGTCCAGAGCCCAGAGCCCCGTGCTAGGCCCAGCCCAGCGTGGACAGCAGGGCAGGGGGGATTCTGCCCCTCTGCCCCTCAGTCAGAGCCCACCTGCAGAGCTGCCCTAGCCCTGGGCCAGCCCAGCAAGGAGCTGGAGCTGCTGCAACCAGGCCAGAGGAGGCTCCAGGATGGGCAGAGGGATGGAGCAGTTCTGCTGGCAGCAAAGGTTGGCACAGCTGCCATTGCTCACCTGGGCAGGAGAAGCTTTGGCCTGAGCTCAGGGTGGCCTTGCAGGGCCTCAAGGGGCTGCAGCAAAGATGGACACAGACAATTGCCAAGGGCTGCAGGGACAGCAGCTGGGGAATGGCTCCCAGTGCCAGAGGAGAGGGCTGGCTGGGATCTTGACAATGAGCAATTGTTCCCTGGCAGGGTGGGCAGGCCCTGGCACAGGGTGCCCAGAGCAGCTGGGGCTGCCCCTGCATCCCTGGCAGTGCCCAAGGCCAGGCTGGACATTGGGACAGTGGGTGGCACTGGATGGGCTCTAAGATCCTGTCTAGCCCAAACCATTCCATGATTCCACAATTATCAAACAGAAGCATTTGGAACTTGATGGAGATCCATGTCTGGTGAGAACTACATTAAATAATAAACCTTGTGGAGATGCCATTCCCGCGGCATGTCCTGGCAAAGAAGTGAAAAAGGCTGCCATTAGAAACATGAGGAAAATAGTTGAAATCCTGATGACCAAAACCATCCCTTAGTGACCCCATTTTTGCAGGCTTTGGGTGCTGAAACATCAGCACACAGCACCTGCAATCTCTGTTGTCTTCCCTTTTATCTCTGCTATTATAATTAGCCCCACACACGCCACTTTATGGTCAAGAATTACATTCACAACCCTCATGCAGAATGTCAATGCAACAAAAAACAGTTTAATGCACAGTGCTCACAGAAATGGTACTGCTGCCTCTTTAATGTGTATCATTTTCCACTGAGTTACTTGAAAATGCAAAGAAAATGGTTTTATTACATGAAGTGCTGTAGCACTTTCGGTTGGTGAAGAGTCATTTTAAATTTGAAAATGTCAGAACTGGGTGGGGGACATTAGAAACAAACATTTCAGTGTTCTCTTTTCAAACCTGCAGAGGAAAATAAGAAAATAAGCCCAGGAATCATAAATTTCCCTTTTCTTTTTATCGTCGTTAGAAATTTCTCTGCCTACAGCCCAGTCAACAGCAATTCAGTCGTGATTCATGGCTTTAAAGCCTGAATTATGACAAAAGGAGCCATAAATTGCAGGAATTATTTTACTTTAAAGATGATGGAGTATCTACTCTGACCAGAAGACTTTTAATCCATTCTATTTCTTAAATAAATATGCCTGGACAACTAATCACTTGCTATTAGCACTCTCCTGTGATCACTTCAACTAACATAACAGTGTATCACTTAAATAAACTGGCAATGTGAACAGGGTAGATTTATGGGCTTTAATTTCTCAGCTCACACTTGTCTCTTGCATTTAAAACAAATACCAGAGTGTAGCTGTTGGCAGATGTTTGTAGAATCCATTTGTTCCATGTTTTGAAAGCAACTGTAGTATCCATCAGCCAGTTTGGGACTGAATTATTATGAAAAAAACCCAAAAAAACCCCCCCAAGGAACTCCAAGCAAACCCAGCTAACTAACAAGTAACAAAAATGCCTCTGGATTATATGGCAGCATTGGAATTCTTTTTTTTTTTTTTTTAAATTTTCATTATCACATTTTTTTTTCTCCAGTGGAAAAGGTATGAATAGTGCCTGCAAAAATTTTGTGGCTCTGCTCAGTTAAAGAAAGGTATGAAAAGGGGTATCCCAAAGGGGTCCTTGCTGAGCCAAACTGGCCACAAGACAGAGGTCAGGTTCCAAAAATCTGATGTTTTGCCCCAAAGTAGTACCCAAGCAGGTCACATTTTACCTGGTACAACAAGCATGGCATATCCATCAGTGGGTGTTAGTCAATGCAAGTTATACATCAGGATATTTGGGGAAAAAAAATCAAAAACCAAACCTGTTTCAAGTATAAAAATAATAAATTAAAATCTTACTGTGAAAAAACTTATTAAAGATGGAGGTAAAAGATGTCACTTTTAAGGCAACTCTTCCTCAAGGATGACCTCACCTCTGCAGCAGTTTTGGTGCTTCACCTTTCCTAAATACATTCAGAAGTCCCCAAGGGCAGGAGAGTCAGAGTGGCTGGGGAAGATGGGGAAAAATCAGCCTCTCCTCACTGCTCCATTTGGGTAAATCCCAGCACCTCCAGTGGCACTTCCCACCTGCCACCAGAGCTGAAGAGAGAGCACATCCTTGGGTTTTGACAGGTGGTTTGAAACAAATAAAATAAAGGACAAATTAAAAACCAAACCAAACAAAACCAAACAACAACAAAAACAACGACAACAAAAATCTTAATTTCAGGCTGATCCAAATTCTGGCATTTGTAGTCAGCTCAAAAATTACTTTGGGATTAAGCAATATGTTCTCATTCCTAAAAGATGACTTTACTTTGGATTCAAACCCTTAACTTAAAGGAAATGTGGAACAAAAATCCTGCCTAAATGGAAATCCCCAAAATAATCTGAAGTAATGCTTGGATTTCCATTTTTTCCCTGCTTCCAGCTTTTCCTGGACTTTCTTGGAATTCTTTTTTTTTTTTTGGTAAGACAAATGACTTGGCAGAAATTAAATTTGAGTTTCTACAATGCTACCATGTCACCACATCTCTGTGTTTCATAGAAAAAGTTTGTAGCCAGTTTTAACCAACTAAATCATGTCCTGTGGGTAGCTGTAGTAAACATAGCTCAGAAACGGGTTATTTCCCATTAATAATGAACCCAGCAGCTGGAAGGAGAAATAAAAACAATTTTCCTTTCCAATGCCAAGATATCTACCATTTATCAGCCTAATAACCCAAAAAAGAACTTGGTTTGAATTCAGGTACCTGTTGCTGAGAAGGTGTTTGGGGAGGATCCAAATTTTAAAAAACCACTATTTTTATTAGCTGGAAAGGTATGCATCAGCTTTATTTTATCAGTGATTTGAATTTCCACATATTAACTGCAGGCATCACTAAATAAATTTCTGGTCTTACAAGTGATGACCAGAATTGACTAAAAGGGCAACCACTGACACACCCTCCCACACAACTGTCTAAACTATGTATCAAAACTGATCTAATCAAGCTAAAAAACCCCCAAACCCCCCCCCCCCCCCGGCCAAAAAAATCAATAAAATCAGGATTAGTTCCATGTTTTGTTTTCTTACATGCATTTTTCAATATTTCCAGACTACTGTTGTGCCACTAAGACTTTAAATTATTGAAGGCATTGAAATGGGAGCTTCCTACTCTGTGTGGTATGGGCTTGTTTTGTGAAGCCAGAGTTAGAATTTGTCTTTACGAAGTCCTTGAACAGTCAGCAGCAGTCAGGGCATCTGCTCTGGGCTCATTTGGGAAAATAAAGTTGCCCACACAATAATATTGGAGAGTGTGGTGGCTCACCCTGGAAATCCAGGGACCCTTCCCCATCCCACACACCCCCCTCACACCAACCCCCTAAAATTAATTAATATTAAAGGATTTTTGCAGTATTTAAATGCCCTATTTATCCTGCCAGCATTTTTAGGGAAAGCTACAAGTTTTCAGGTCGATGGAATTTTGCCAAAAGCTGCCTCCCTCTGCTCATCTCTGTCAGTAAAGTAAACTCTTTTCTGGTGGTTTGGGAGAGGGAGAATTCTGCAGCTCTGTGCCCTGGGAGGCAGGGGTGGGCTGGGCAGGAAGGTGTCCCTGACCATTCCAATGGGCTGGAGCAGGTGACCTTTAAGGTCCCTTCCCACCTGGATCATTCTGTGGGTCTGGGTCTGTGGAAATTTAAATTTAATTTTGCTCATTCGCTCAGATCGACACACACAGATCGGGCCCCAGTAAATTTAAAACATCCCTTAATTCAGTGTCTCTGTGTCTGGCTTTCCTGACACCCTCCTGAGCTCTGTTCCACCAGCACACAGAGAAGAATCCTCCTGGAACCATCTGCATCACCTCCTGCCCCCCAGATTCACCCCAGCCTAAATTGCTCCTCACCCCTTTAGCAAAATCCTGATCTCAGATTTTGTGTTTCACTGCTTCCACATCCCTCAGATCTCTCCCTAAAACCTCTGACTGAAATACTGCACCCCACCAAAAACCACAATTGAAGCAGAACCCTAATATTCTGTGAGGAAAAGAAGCAGCTTGCAGCATTTCCATGCCTTTCCCACTCCATGAGAACAGCATCTCCGAAAGGCTGGATTCCTTCTTTTATTTGGCCATATGCTCTCACTGTAACTATGTTCTTTTCATAACAACCCTGCACTAACCATACATTATTAACCCCAGGAGGCCCAAACTTCATTTTAACATTTTCCTATAAGCACTGTGCAAACCTAGGGTATAATACTAATGTCTTTTTTTTTTGCCCCTTCTGCTCACACTTTAAGTATAAGGAGATGGTAAGTCAGTTTAAAAAAAAAAAAAGAAAGGAGAAATAAGAAATGAAAACTCATCCAGTGTGGAGCATCCAAATCTGAATTATTTTCTGGTAGGAAAGAGTGGGCAGGTGGTAAAACATCTGTTCTCTCTCTGGGCTTTAGGTATCCAGCATTGGCTTGTGCTTTGCAACTCCTCTCCCATATGTGTCTCTTACAGAAGGTTTAACACTTGTTGGACTCTCTACAGCATTTTTAAAATCAAAACAGCAGATAAGCAGTAAATTATAATATTATTTCCCAGAGTTTCTGCAATGAAAACTCCCCTCAGAGTTAGGACTGTGGGTTGCATGAGGTTCTGTGACTTGTCTGGCAGTGGTCAGGTGTAATTCACCCAGCGGCTGACACACCCGACAACAATTTTGTTTCTCCTAAAGAACAAACAAAAATCCTCCTGCCCCTTGCTCCTGCACTTTGGGGAAAAAGGTTTCTATCAGGGGATCTCAGGAAACCCTGTGATGTCTCAGGAGTCTCAAGCTGAGGCCTGTCAGGGTGTAATTAACAGATGCAGACAGACCCTATCTCGGCACGACTAAGCTAGTTTCACACCGGATAAACCGGAATTATATTTATTTTCATTTCACAACACGTTCATAATTTTAATGAACTCATGTGAGATACGAAGGGGAGAGCAAGGCACCATGACCAATCCTCCTCCTTCCTGAGCTGCTGGCTCTGGAATGTTAGCGGAGTCAGAAAGGAGCTGCACTGCAAACACCTTCCCCACTGATGGGACAACGCGGAGGGCATGGGGAGTGTCAGGAATGGGGTGGCAGCCCCTCACACAGGGAATGGGGGGGCTGGGAAGGGAATGGAGCCCCAGGAGAGGCTGAGGGAGATGGGAAGGGGTTCAGCCTGGAGCCAGGGGGCGTGTCACCATGATATTTCCTGAAAAATCCCTTCAGCAGAATTTTTTCTCCTGAGAAGCTGGGAAGCTTCAGCTTCTCCATGTTTTGCTTCTCTGGAATGTGATTTGGAGAATTGTTTACCCAGCATGTGAATTGTTTTTAGTTAATGGCCAATCACAGCCAGCTGTGACAGACTCTGAGTCTTATTCATTCTTTTCTCGCTTTCTGATGTCTCCTTTCTCTTTCTTTAGTGTAGTTCTAGTATATAACTTTCTTTTAACAAAATATAATATCATAATATAATAAATCAGCCTTCTGAGAACTTGGAGTCAATTCTCATCTCTCACCTCGTCCTAGGGACCCTCACAACACCACAACAGGGGGGTCGGGCTGTGCTCCAGGGAACAGGGACAGGAGCAAAGGGAACGGCCTCAGGCTGGGCCAGGGCAGGCTCAGGGTGGGCACAGTGGGAATTTCCCCATGGAAAGGGAGCTCAGGAACTGCCCTGGCACTGCCCAAGGAGGTTTGGAGTGCCCAGCCCTGCAGGTGTCACCTGGAGATAGCACTCAGAGCTCTGGGCTGGGGACAGGGTGGGGACTGGGCACAGCTGGGACTCCATGGGCTGGGAAGGATTTTCCAGCCTCTGTGATTCTGGGATTCTGAGGGAGCAGGCAGCTACTGAGGCTGATTCTCTGGGACCAGGCTTCTTATTACCCATCTATGATTAAATCAACAGCCATAATAACAAAGTCTCAAGAACACTGCACTGCAGTCCAAAAGTATTCTATTTGCGGGGTGCCCCGATGAAGGCAGGAATGATGAATCTGACTTCATGCTCTCGGAAGGCTAATTTATTATTTTATGATACTATAATATATTCAAGAATGCTATACTATACTACACTAAAGAACACAGAAGGGATAATTACAGAATGCTAAAAAGATAATAATGAAAACTTGTGACTCTCCCCAGAGTCCTGACACAGCTTGGCCCTGATTGGCCAAAGAGTAAAAACAACTCCCAGCAGAATCCAATGAAACAATCACCTGTGGGTAAACAATCTCCAAACACATTCCACATGAGCACAACACAGGAGAAGCAAATGAGATAAGAATTGTTTCCCTTTTCTCTGAGGCTTCTCAGCTTCACAGGAGAAAAATCCTGGGCAAAGGGATTTTTCCAGAGAATGTGAATTCCACACAAAAGCACTTGGCCACACAAACCAAACACAATTAGGGAAATCTGTCTCTCAGGCTGAAACACAAGAAATGTTTTTTGCACCAGACAATGTGATGCAAATGTGTAAACAGGTAAGGGGAGACCAAGATGTTTTACAAGACACATTGTTAGACAAGAGGTTGTAGCAAAAGTTAGACCTTGACCAGCTGTAAGGTTGCAGCTCTTGGAATAAAAACCAAGTTTTCCTTCTGCTGACCAACAACAAGAAGCCTAGGGATGCTCTCTGAACCTGCACCTGTGCCTATAATCACCCTTTTTGGGCTGAAACCTGCCCATGCAGCAGCTGCCCAGGTGTTCACTTGTACAGCAAAGGCTTTTCTGCTGCACTGGTGGGAAATACACACACACTCTATTTAAAAAAGGATGATATGGTCTCCTGAAAATGTCACTTTAAATATCAGAATATTTAAATATCAGCTTTCTGGCTCTGAGTGGGACACAACTCACTCTGCTGTGTCAAATCCCTTGTCAGAGCAGTGCTTTACTGTCTAGGGGCTGGAGAGGAGATGATTTGGTGCAGGTCCAGCCCCAGCTCTGACCTCAATGGAAGGACACAGGGACCACATTCAGTGCTGCTGTATGGCCCAGAGAGGGCTAAACAGGTTAGGGAAGGGCAGGGGGGAGATAACCACCCATAAATCCATAAATCCACCCAGCAGCACTCCCCAGGACCATCACAACGGCAGCATGCGTGGGAATTCCCCACTTCTGCAGCTGCTCTCCTCCCCAGGCAGAGGATCTGTCAGTGATCTGTGCCCACAGGCACAGCCACTGCCAGCTCACACCTGCCCACACCAGAAAAAGGCCAATAAATACAAATATTAATATAAATACTTCTCCCCCAGTGGTCTCCCAGCCCTCCAGACATGGGGTCCTGCCAGGCCATCACTTGGTGGCCCTTTTCCAGAGCCCATTCCCTGTGGGAGCTGTGCTGGCTCTCAGCACCCAGCCTGTCTGCTGGCAGCCAGCCCCAGGGCTTGCCCCAGGAGCTGCTCCCTGCTGTTTGTTTTGGTTTGCTGTTTGTTTTTTCCTTCCCCTGCAGCTCCACTTGAAGCATTCCCACTGCCTCTTCTGCCTTTTACTGCCTTCCAAATCCCTTCTGTCCACACCACAGCTCCCTCACACACCCCCTGTGGATGGCAGACACCTGGGGGTGCCAAAATAGGGCCCAGCATTTCTGCTGCTTGTGATTTTGGCAGGTCACAAAATGATCCATCAAATATCTTGGAGCAGACGGAGGTTTTGGTGGGATGATGTGCAGGTTTTCAGCCAACCCCATATTAAATTAAATTCATTGAGAGCTGAGCTCAGCCCAGGCCTGTGTTTGCCACACCCTGGTAAGGCAGAGCATCCCTCAGCAGTGAGATCAGGAGGGGAGGTGTTGGAATGCCAGGCTCTTTCCTGCTCCAAGGTCAGGGTGAATAATACTCAGGAAAGGTTGGTTTTGCAGTCTCACTCTGAAGTTTATTATCCTTATCTATTACAAACCCACAAGATGTGAGCTCTCCCTAACAAGTTGAGAAAGTGCCCCAAAATGGTGCCTGTTCAAGGCTATTTAAGTCCCAACTACCCAATAAACAGGCGACATCTATATTATTTATGCTTCTAACCCAATTACGATCACTCAAAACCCACAATGCAGACATCTTTCACCCAATTAGGAAAAAACAGACAGATTTCTGAAGAAGGAAGAAGAAGGTACAAAAAAGACATCTAACCCACACCCAAAATTCTCCATCTTGGCTTCCTATACTAAAACTCCAAATCTAAGTTTTTTCACTCTGTGAGATCACACAATCCAATCCACACACACACTGTTTCTGTGCCACCACTCAATTTTTGAAGCCTTTTCCAAGGTCTCAGCTCAAATGAGGTGTTTACTGGAGGGTTGGCACCCTTCAATTCAGAAAGCTCCAAGTTTTCAGCCATCAGAAACAGGAGGGAGGATCTCCTGAACTGTGTCCATCTCAAGGGCTGGGACCACCTGTGGTGCCACAGGTAAATAAAAACATCAACCCATAAATAAAAACATCAGCCTCCTGTTTTTCAAGGATTACTACAATCCTCCAGAACACAGCCAAGGGAGATCCCTTTTCACACATCACCCTAAACATCAGAGCCCTCCTGTTCCCAAAGTCCCTCTCTTGCCTTCCTAATACAGCAAGAAAGCAAAACCTTGAGAACAGTATTGCAGTGGTCAGCTGGTAAAGTGTCCCGGCTAGCTGTCCAGCAACCACTAGCAGCAGTGGGGGGCACTTCACCCGGTAGCACGGCTCCGGGCTAGCACCTCAGGCAATCACCCAGAGGTGGACATTGCCAGATGAGGGACGAGGCTGACAAAGAGCTGCAATCAGTAGAAAGAAGAGGGCGGACTCCAGCTGAGGTTAACCCAGGTTTAATAAATCCTAGAGGAACCAGCAGAGGAAGAAGGAAAGGGGCGGGCCCACATGGAGTTATTAAGTGTGAGGAGATAGGGGAGGAACAAACCCGGCAGCAAATAGGAATCCGGGGGAGAGTGGGGTACATAAGATAGACAGATGAATCAGAACAATCAGGGTAACTGGAAGGAGGGGCCCTGGTCCCTAATCCAATCACTCCAAGCCCAGGACAGAATTTTCTGGAAAAGAGGGTGGTGGACAGGAGTGACTGACAAGGCACCAGGGTAGGGACAAAGGGAAGGATACATAGATTATCAAAGAAACCAGGATGATTGACATTTACCGGGGAGAGGGAGAACCAGGGCAGAACCATTACAAAACAGGGGGAAACAGAACAGTCCAACTGAACACAACACAACACAGTATTTCACATTTTTATATATTTTTAGTGACTATTTAACATAAGAACTCCTGTGCTTCTCTGTCTCCTCATTTCTTTGCTGCACAAAAGCTCTCCCAGTGTCTTTATAAAGGTCAACCACTTCACTGCCCTCCAGCCAAGACAGCAGTGGCTACCTGGGCATCACCCAACCAACCTAACCTGTTATTTTGGACAGTTTTATGCACTTTAAAAATGCCATTTTTTTCTTAAGAGAGCACACAGTTCACATCCTTGCTCCCCTGAAGTCTACACAGGGTTTGGGGTTTGGCTGCAGTGTGGTGAGGACTTGACTCACTCTTCCCCCTCGCCAGCAAAACTCTCTCCAGTGATTTTGAACTACAATGGAAAGCAATTTATTACAAAAGGGCTACAGCAAAAATCTAGCCAGGCAAATAAAGAAAAAAACCACCCCTGTCAGTAGAATTTATAGAGACATTTTTTGAGGGCCTTAAAGGGATTTCATTTCGTGAGAGTTTTCTATTCAAATTGTAATTTCAGGGCTGGGTGTGGAGGAACCTTTTTGGCAGCTCAGTGCTGGTGAGGGGCAGGGTGAGGGTGCCACAGTCACAGGCAACAGGGGAACAAAGGGACTGGGCCAGGCCTGAGAGGTGAGAACATCAATTTGAGAATTTTCCCCTGAGCTGGGAAACAGAAATCACTGCAAAACAGTAAAAAACTGGCCAGAATGTGCCCAGCCTGATTTTTTAAAATTTCCCTCCAGATCACTTTTGTACAGAGGAGAAAGGGAAAGGATATGAAGAACCTCTTGTGGTGTGGAACCTACATATATTTTTTGTGAAACCAGAGACTCCATCTTTATATTTTTGGGGTGGTTGTTGTTGTTGTTGTTGGTTGTTGTTGTTTTTCTTGTTGTGGTTTTTGTTGTTGTTGTTGTTTTGGGGTTCTTTGGGGGGGTTTTGTTGGTGGTGGTGGTTGTTTGGGTTTTTTTTGGAGGGGGGGTTGTGCATCTTCTTGTGCTGTTTAAGTTAAATTTCTCATTTTAGGGCCTTGAACTGGAGTGATAAAATCAGACAGGGTCGGCCTTAAACATCTCATTGTTTTCAGACCTTGCCCAGTGGTTTTTGTGCACCAAACTTTGGTTTGGGCTCTCTAATCTGGGGAGTTCGACTTGAGAAGTTTCCCTCCTGCAGCAGTCCTGAGCAAGTCTGAAGGTTCCATGGTGAGGACCTGTGCTGCTGAGGAGGAACACATTCCATGTGCCCCTCTGGTTAGGCTTAACTCAGTGAACACACCTCCTGAAAGATGAAAATACCTGCCCTGAGGGCAGCTGAGCCATCCATTGAGGCTGGTGACAGCAACAGGAAGGGCCCTTGCAGCAGCTCCACTTGGAGAAAATCGCCAGCTTGTTCCTGCACACAGAACTGAAAGCAAAATCAAGGTTTAAGAAGGAGAAAAAAACCCCAAAAACCCCAGCATTGCAAAACAGCAGCTTATTCTGGGCTCACAGCAGCTCACTATGGAGCAGTTGCAATAAATAAATAAATCATCATCCAGTTTGGCCCTGGAGCTCAGCTGAAGCCAGTGTGGGAGACACAACATTCCTGGGAGCTGTCATGAGGAGCCTTGTCCCATCTTTCCAAGGCTTGCATGAGCAGGACAAGCTGCAAGAGGCCAAGTGCTAGGCAGAAATTATTTCACTTCCTCCATGGCTCTGCAGCAAAAAAATATTTCTCGCCCTGAATCAGCCCTGATTAATTTATTGCAGAGTTTTGGGTTAAAATGTCTCAATTGCTCTTTTGTTCTGGGGAGGACACTCTTGTTTTTTATGGATATTTATTAGTGCAGCTCGTAGACCGCTGATTTCATTTCCCATCGCTCTGGGTTTTGGCTCTGAGGAGGGAAGGATGGAGTCATGGGGCTGAAACAAGGCAGACACAGGGAGCAGCACTCAGGGTTTTGTCTCCTCCAGCACAAGGAACTGCTCCGGACCAGACCCTGGGCTGCTCTCCCCCCACAGCCTGTGAAATAAAATAAATTGAAATAGGTGTGGTTAGCCAGGCAAGCCTGGAACATCACCAGCTGAATCAAAGCTGAGGTAAGACAGGCTGATAAAAAAAACGGAGTGCAGGGATGCCTTCAGCTCAGGGGCTGAAAGGATCCACACCAAGGTGGATTTTAGCTTTTATTGCCAGAATTTTACCCAGAGTTTTTCTCCTGGGTTCAGAATCACCCCACTGCAATTTCCTGGACAGAGGAGCTGGCCCAAGCCAGGCTGGTGCTGCTGAGCTTTCTCCAGTCTCACATGAATAATTAATGGATAATTAATGTAAATAATGAATTCATTCATCCTCAGGGATATCAGGTGATGGCTTCTGCCTGACCAGGGCCTGCCAGGTACCAGGAAGGGTTAAGATAATTTTCTCCCCTCCCCAGAAAGGTAAATTAACTATATGCTCACTGTGAGGAAATGCTGTCAGAGAGTATTGTCAATACTGCCTTCACAATACAGCAAGAATGAAAAACCTTGAGCACAGGATTCCACATTTTGATAAATTCTCAATCATTAAATAATGTAAGAACTGCTGTGCTCCCCCATCTCCTCATTTCTTTGCTGCATAAAAAGCTCTCCCAGCATCTTTATAAACTTGAGTTGAGCAGGCTTGTGAATAGTCCTGTAAATAAATTTTATTGCCTTTCTCTGTCTTTATGTGGATGTGAGTCTGGAGGACAGACTTTTCTCCAGCCTTTTCTGCCTAGAGCTCTGGCTTTTGGTTAAAATTGAGTTTTAACATCATCTTTCAACTACCTTGGGAGCCAAAGAGGACCTGGCAACATCTCAGAAAGAAAGGGCTGCAAGAGGATATTGAGGTAGGTGATTAAACTGATTAAACCCAGAGCTTAAGCCTGGTCTCCCAAGCAACAGGAATCAGAACCTTGCGCTAGAAATGAGATTCAGGGCTTCAAAGTCATGGTTAATTAAGCAGGAAAAGAAGGACAATATGGTATTACATCATTTACTCAGAGCAACATGGGTGCTACATGCTGAACTGATGATTATTAAATGAATTCTACAGCAATAGCTGCATAAAAACATATTTAAACACTTCATGGCTTCATGCCCTTCACAGGGTGGATGTCTACCTCTGAACATGAATTTTACCATCAGATATTTCTCTCAGACTCCCTCCCATGAACAGCGGCTCTGTGTGTGAGAGGAAGATAATGAGGACAGCATTTTAAATCATTTTTCA
The DNA here is from genome assembly GCA_013398405.1 of Pheucticus melanocephalus. Lineage (NCBI taxonomy): Eukaryota > Metazoa > Chordata > Aves > Passeriformes > Cardinalidae > Pheucticus > Pheucticus melanocephalus. The sequence goes on along the minus strand of VZSJ01005480.1, from coordinate 342,930 downwards.
TTTAATACTGCAAGTATTAAAGTGGTTTCATATGTTTGTTTCCTACCCAGGAAGGGTATTCCAGCAAGGAGCCACTAGTTGGATTCCCAAAAAGCTGAGGCTCACAAGAAAACATTTACTGAGATGATTCTCACAGTCCCTTTCCAAAATCACCTGTCCCGTAACTCTCTGAATGTACAAAATTTTCCTTGGTTAAATATTTCTGCACAAGGCAAATAGAGCCATAGAAAAAAAACCAAAACTGAGCTTTGTTTCCTTCCCAAGAAGGAGCCTTAAAGTGGAATGGTCATCCTTTTAATCCAGGGTTTGCACAAACATCAGGTTGGATGGTATTAGAATTCAGAAAAAAACAAAAAAGGAAAAAAGAAAAGAAAAAAAAAGAAAAAAAAATAAAGAATAAAGAAAAAAAGAAAAAAGAAAAAAAGAAAAAAGAAAAAAAAGAAAAAGGTGATTTCTGGTTGCTGTTGTCAGTTGGAGAGCATGAAATTAAAGACCAGATTATGCCAAACTTCCCAGATCCACATCTTCCAGAGGTTTCACTGCAATTCTTACTCTTTATTCCAATGCCACTGGTGAAAATGCTCAAAGAGTTTGACCCCAGGACTGATCCCTAAGGATCTCCAGAAAGAATGTTCCTCCAGCTCAGTGTTTTCCTTCTTAAAAATGTTGCTCTTTAAAAAAAAATTCATTTTCCTAACAGCAGCAGATTAATCCTGAGGACATGCATGAATTCAATTGATTCTGGAGCATAATTTCAACAGCAGTGAAATCATTTAATGGTCAGTAAAGGATTAAAATTCAGATTTGACCAACATTACAAGGAAAAAGAAAAGATGAGCTGGAGGATGACAGATCACCAAAAGGTACTTTAGATTTTATGAGCAGGCAGACTTTGTGAAGGGAATTAGAATATAAATAGAGGAGGAAAATATTTAGTAAGAAAGTGAGGATTGCTAAGAGGGTTGATGGTTGATCCTCTCTCAGTGGGGTCACCAAATCCTGGGCATTTCTCTCAGTTACGATTGCTCAGAAGAAGTTCAGATGTATCACCTTCTGTCTCTAAGCACCCTGGACATGCTTCTGTTGCCTTGTTTTCCTTCCATTTCCTCACCATTTCCCATATTTCATTTTTCCCAGAAAAACAGGAAAAAAAAAACCCAAAAAAGGCTTTGCCTTAAACATTTATCAGCACCTGGATCCCCACGTGTAAATATTTTTCCTTTCCTCAAGCACATCCAGGCTGATGGATCAAACTGCAGGAGCTGTCAGAGCCAGCTCTAAATACTAATAGTACACTAAATATGTCGAGATAATCACATTTATCCACACATAAATATAATTTATACATCACAGGTACAAAGAGGGGGAGATTCAGATGCACACACAGACACACACACATGAGTGTCTGCTTTGGGGAACAATAGTGAGAAGGGAGTTAAAGTAGTGATACAGATTGTCAAAACATTATCTCAAAATCAAACTGGCATTATCATGCCAAAGGCAACACTTTATGCAGCACTTCCTCAAGAACTGATGGGGTTTTTGGGGTTTCTTTTGGTCCGGAACTTTCTTTTTCCTCTCTTGAAAATAAATATTTTTGAGGTGTGCTTTTCAAAATTTGCTGGATTAACTCAGACCTCAAATAACAATTTGCTTTCCATGACAATACACGTTCTGTTCAAGCAATTACATTACGGGTATAAAACTCTTGATGAGTCCAAACCTTTAATGAAAACATGGTTTTTCCTTCTGCAAAACAACTTATCTTCCCCCAAAAATACAGTTTAAGCTGGTGAAAAAAAATTACTTTGGAAATTGATTTGTATTGATTTTTAGATCAATATAAAGGATAAATGTTAATAAAGAATCTTTGGAATTTGATCTGTCATTCCTGACTTTGGTTAGGTTCCTGTCTTTAAAAACCCATTTGTGGGCATTTTTATGTATTTTGTCTCCTGTAAATTTGGGTAGGGGAGAAGCAATTGAGTGATGTGACATCTCACTGGCACACCTGGAAAAACTGGTCTTATAAACACTGAGTTAGAGAACCTGTCCACAAAACAAAACAAATTTGAGTGTGGTAAATCTACTAAAGAGGAGGGTGAGTGGAGTGAGGATTAAATCCAGAAGTGCTCATTCAGGAGTGGCAAAAACCTTGGCTTTTCTCAGATACAACCAAGCAACACCAAGTATTAATTTAGTAAGTTTTACAAAATCATTTTATGAGCCATTACCACAGGGCTCCCTTCCCAAAGAGCAGGAGTTAATTTGAAATGGATTTCACCTGTCTGGGTGAGTTGGACCATATCCCCATGCACAGGGGGGGATGAGTTTGAAGGCAGAGCAGAGATTCCCCACTTCTCTCACAGACAAATGCACTTCCTGAGGAATTTTCACTGATTTCCTGCAGTTCTTGCAGGAAAAAAAACTACCTCTGCTCTCACACAATGAAAGAACCACACAGAGCTGAACTGATTTGGATATATTGGTGGATTTTCCCCTGTCCAAGTCGACTGGAAAATGGAAATTATCAAAAAAACCCCCCATAGTTTATTTATTTCAAATAAATCTTCAGAAAGGATTTCACCAGGCTGGGGACACTGCCAGGAGGGGAGAGGAGGTGTCTGAGTGTGCAAGCAGCCCCAGCTGGGTGGGAAAGGGCTCAGCCCTGCCCAGGCAGCACAACTGAGCTCTCACACACCAAGGGGTGCATCTGCATCCCCCACCACGGGATCTTCTGCTCAGCTCCTGGCCTGACTCTGCAAACCTCAAACCAAAAAAAAAAAACTGAACAAAAACCAACCAAACAAACTAAAACCACAAAAAACCCCAAAAAACCAAAAAAAGGTCAAAACCAACAACAAAAACGCACCAAAAAAACCCTACACAAAAAAACTAAAAACAACAAACCAACCAAAAAAGCCAAAAAATGAAAAACAAACCAAAAAAACCCCCAAACCAAAACAAGACAAAAAAAAAAATCCGAACCCAAACCCAAAAACCAAAACCCCTCAAAAAACTCCCCAAAAAAAAAAACAAAACAAAACCACACATACAAAAAACACCCCAAAACCAAAAATAAACCCAAGAAAATGCCAAAGAAACCCAAACCAAATCAAAACCAAAAAATCCACCAAAACCAAAACCCACAAAAAG
>VZSJ01005480.1:315432-337553 GCA_013398405.1 Pheucticus melanocephalus | reverse complement strand
ATATACTTATAAATAAATAAATAGAATATAATTATAGTTTTATATTTCTATTCAAATTTATATTACAAGTTTATAAATTTATATTTATATAAATATATATTTATAATTATAATCATTAATATATTTATTTTTACATTTTATATTACTATATAAATAATTTATATTTTTATATATAATACCTACATATTATATATTACATTTATAAAATATAATTATTTATTAATATAGTTTATTTTAATATTTTTACAAATATATAAATAATATATATTTTATATATAACTATATAAAAATAAGTATATATATATAAAAAATAGAATGTATTTATGTACACAGTTTTATATTTATATACAAATTATATTTTAAAAGAGTTTATAAATGCTCTGCTAGAGTTTTTTCAAACACCTTGACCATTTCACCCACAATTTCCACATAGATATGGAGCTGGGAAGAGCAGCCCAGACCCAGGAATCATGCTAAGAGACCACGTTCCCTATTTCTGCTCTCTCTCCAGGACATGGTACCAGTACAGACAATTCTGCCCTTGTGCCTTGGGAAGGTGATGTATCCTGTGTTTCCAAAAAACACCAAAAAAAGTGGCATTTCCAACAGCCTCTGACCCCTGTAGGAATTACACTTATATAGGCTGAATACACAGAAACAAACAAAGAAACCAAACCAAACAAGCAAAAAAACCAAACCAACAAAAAAAAAAAAAAACAAAAAAACCAAAAAACAAACAAAAAAACCCACACAAAAACCCCAAAACTGAATCCTGCAGAGAAATCTTTTTTCCTGTGAGTTTAGAGGGGATTTATCAATCACAGGGATGATTACAGTGAGTTTACAGTGACAAGGAATCCCTGGGACCAGCATCAATCACTGCCTTGAACATAGGATGTGATCTCCTAAGCTTGGCTCAGGACCTGGCTGCAGCTTCCCAGGGCTCATGCCCAGGTTTATTACACTGCTGCAGTATTGACAAAAAAGGTGAAAAATTCATGTATTGCCCAGAATGGGAAGAGCTGGAGAGAAGTGGGGGAGAGTTCTACCCTCCAGTGCTGTCCTGTGAGGACTCAGGGAAATGAAGCACACAATGAAATCTTACTTTTCACACTATTCAAGCATCTGCCTTCAGCTGCTCTGTGTGATAAAGTCAGCACTGTTGGTCAAATCAATGAAATTTTCAGTTTTCAGAACCAAATTTTCCCACAACTCCCACCTAGGAATCTCTAGGGAGCAGAAGTCTCTGTAAAAATGTCAATTCCAAAGGGGAATAAGCTCTCCAAGACAGCAGGCACTGCGTGGCTCCCACATCCAGCTGCTCAGGCCCTTGCAGTCTCAGAGCTCTGAACATTGTGTTTCCTGGGGGTGGGAAATGAGCTCCATTCCATCCCTGGGAAATCAGCAGGAGCCCTGTAAATGTTGAGTCTTGGATGCTGCCCCTTCCAGAATCCAAAAGTGTTTCCTCACCACTCCAGCTCTGCAAACCCTCTACATTCAGTATATTCCTATATTCAGAGTATGGTAATTACTTTCTCTGAAAGTCTAACAAGCTTTCTCTGAGAACTCTTCCAAAACAATCTTCTTCAGGCATGAATAAATTGTGCCAAGCATCTTTTGTATTCCTTTTGGCCAGGCATCTTTTATATTCCTTTTGGTATGCAGTGACACCTAAACAGATATTTGCCTCACCAAAAAGTTACTGGGATTAGCTGTGAAACAGACCTGGACCCTTCACCAATGATCTCAGAGCATCCCACGCTGCTCTGGTAGATAGAAATCAACTTATTTAAAAATAAAATACAGCACCAAGCCCCCGCAGAGGGATTTCAGGTTCAATCACTGAAGGTGTGTTGTCCTTTTACCTCTGTGGGTCCATCTCCAGTGAACCACCACACGGTGTGGGGCCACTGACTGATCATTTAAATTAATTCTGAAAGGTCTCATTAGCAAATAAATTAGGCTGTGGAGGCTTTTGTACCACCACGGGATATTTCAGGTATGGTTTGTTGTTTTATTTTTTTTTTTTTGGAGCATTTGCTCATCCATTATTCAGGCATAAAAGAATTAGAAGTCCTCTGAGACCCTACATTTGTTGGCTGTAAGGTTTCAGCAGTTCCAGAGTTTTCTGATTTGGACAAGGAAACCTGACACGGCTTAAGCAACATCAACAACCATTCCCTCCTCATTGGCTAAAATAACAGTTTTCAACACCATCCATGAGAGCACATCTTTAAGCCAAGCCACTGTTGAGTTTTCACATTGCACAGAGAGAACTATTAAGCTTCTATGTCCTTGTAACATGGTCCTCATTTAATCTCCAAAAAGTTGCCTCTGAATAAACCCAGCCCTGAATAAATCCAGTGCTTGCAGAGGAGAGGCACTGGGCTCTTCACACAAAGCTCAGCAGCAGCTTAATTCTGGTTTTAGGGCTTGGTGATTCCCACTTGCATGGCAGCTGCTCACTGAATGCCAGCAGCCTGCTCTGTGCTGTGAAATTATGTTGGATTTCTCAGGGAGGCTGCATTACCCTATCCTGACACGTAGCTGAGTTAATTTCTGTAAATTGCAGCGAGTTGCACAGCCCCCTCTTGCCAAGAAGCCTGTAAGCAAGGCATTCTCCCTCAAAGTTTATTCTTCTGCTGGATCTCTTTTTGAAGTCTTGCCTTTTGGTAAACTTAAACTCCATTAACACATCTGGAGAACTGCTGACTATAAGAGATCATTTCATATTTCCTGACATTTAGTTCATAAATTAAGGCAGAAGACCAGACCCACAGCTGGTGTGAATCACTGCAGCACTAATAATGTCACTGCAGCTCTGCTGACTTACACCAGCTGAGATGCTGGCCCCAGAACTGGAGGAAAGTGGTTTACATGACTTGATATTTCCTTCCAGAGCTGAGCAGGGGTCCTGAGGAGCAGGAGACACGCAAGGCTCTCCGTAAAGGAGCTCAGAGCTCTGCAGAAGCTGCACCAAAAACCGCTTTATTTTCTGGAATGAGAAGGGTCCTTGCACTTTGCTTTGCCCCCAGAGCCAACCCAGCACACTGTGGTTATGATTCCACCCAAACTTTTGTCCTTGAGCAATTCTCATGGGATTTGGAAAGAGAAAAACCCTCACAACAACATGGATGGAAAGGTTTCCTAAGAAACTTGAGTAATCCAGGATTGTGCCCCAGAATCACTACATTATTTCCCTAATTTTTTAGTAATTAAAATAGTTGCTTCCAACCCTGAGCTGGCATTTTACCAAGAGAGGGGATCTCAGCTCTCACCATCTGAGTTTCTCAGTGTGCTCATCCTTCCCCAGCTTGGTTTAATGCTTCATTTGGACATGAATCTTAATAAAGTCTTAACACCATGAGTAGGTAATAACAGAGGATAAAATCTGATACACACTTTCCTCAGTATCATAAAAATAGGTGTCAGCAGCAGCTCCTAGCAGAAAATTATTACAGCATTAACACAGATATCTTGAGTTTTTGAGGCCCCCACTAAAGCTCATGGCTGCAGCTGAAATCTTGGCCTGGAGTAACCAATGCCCCATGGTGCTCAGAGAAATCCTGTCTGCCCGTGGTTATTAGGCAAAAAGAGGAAAGTTAACCATAAAAGAAAAATAAATGGTGTCATGGATGAGGGGGGGAAACCTCTCACATGAAGTGATGCACTGAGAACACTCCATGTAGACAGAGACCTTTAAAATGGAATATTAAAAATGTGTGTAGCCTAAATGGGAGGCAGATGTGATTAAAAACATGATGGCGTTCCCCCTCAGAGATATGCTAGTCACTATAAGGTAAATTATAGAGGCATTTTTCTTTTTAATTCAATGTAGAATGGACAAAGAAAATAAAATATTTTACATTTTGGCAGTAGTAAGAGTATTCGGCTTCCAGATATAGTTTTTGCTGGCAGTTATTCCTAGAAATGATATGAAAGCAGGCCCATATACTTCTAAATAATCCTGCAAAATGTAAATCCCTCCACGTCTCGAAGAACTTGCTGGGTACATTCAACATCATGACTTGAAAGTGGAGTTGAGGGACTTTTCCCTAATTTAGTGAAGAAAATGAGATTTTTTTTGTGTCCATCTGAAGAGAGCTGTGGTGTCAGAGATCATCAGAGCCCAATCCATGCCTGGCCCCAAGACAAATTCATAGAAAGTAGAGAAAAATACTCAGGAAACAGCTGAATAGAACAATTCCATGCCTGGCATTCCCCTAAGCTCAGTGTGTGGAGCAAGTCTAGTCTCCACTGAGGTCACGAGACAGACAATGACAACACCACCAATAAAAACAAAAACAAAACCAAAAATATCTTGTTCAATTTCACAGTTAATGAAGAATATTTTCAATGCAGCAGCCACAAAATAAATGTCCAACCAGGGAATCAAATGTTCCTTCATAAGCTTCTACCTCTGGCTGGAGCCCAACCTGCACCTGCACCCATCACCACCTCTGCACTGCAGGGCAAGCCTGGAATTCCCTCAGTGAAACACAACCTAAAGCCAAACTTTAAAACCCAGCATGATTTTAAATTTTGTCTTCAGCTCCTGTGAACAATGCTCTTCCTCCTCGGGGACTAGCAACTATCAAATGTGGGATGATTTTGTTTGATGCTTGTACAAGTTGTATGGGTTTTTTTTTTTAATTCACACATCCTTGGAATCCTCCAGATTCAGAAAGTGAATTTGGAATCCCTCAAATATCCTATATATCCACACTGACTACAGCAAGAGCAAACAAATATATATTTATATATTGAGAAGATGCTCATATTTATCTCTTAATGACATAACTTTTAATATCTGATATAATTTCCAATAATTGGATCAGTCTAGATCAGTTCTCAACATTCCTATTCATCCACTGCATTTATTTAGTCCTACAAAGCAGAAACGTTTTTAGGGAAACTTCTATTCTTTGAGTTGCAAATTCCCAATTAACTTCAGCTGGCATTGGTGCAGGTCCTTATGTCAAGAGAACATTCTGGTTTAGCAATATAAATACAGCCTTGGATCTTTCCATATGATCAAACATGCTTACAGATGCTCACTAACAAAGATCTACTTAAAAATGTAATAATAGATGTCACTTACAAAGAAAAAGCCTAGACCATGTTTGTTTTAGACAAGTGGCACACATTTCTGTGGCTCATTTCCACTTAAACTCCTTCCTGCTTAAATAAACTACACCACATGCACTTTGAGGAACACCCCAGCACCACTGCACTCACTGGGGAAAAAACACAAACCTCTTAATCACAGCTACAAAAGCACAGAGTAAAGGGAAAAAACTTGGTTTGTTTGGGAATTTTGTCAAGGCCTTTCATAAATCCAGTGCATTGCAAATCTACTAGCAAATGCTGGGAGACATTTCTCATAATCATCAAGCACTATTTATATCACATATACATTTATACAACACCAAAACTGGCTAAACTGTGCCATAATCCTACTCCAGGCTGCCAGATCCTGGGAATGCAGGGTGTCCATAACCTTTTCCTACCCCTCAGGTTGACCACTGAGATCTCAGAGGGCAAATAAAAATAAAAACCCTGGTTTGATTTCTTGTGTCCTGGTGTTCCTCTGCCTGCATCCCTGAAAGGGTGGAGAGTGGAGGGATGGGGTTTTCCACCCCAAAATCTGGTGGCTGCACATGGCAGCTACAACTGAAAGCCATGCTGAAACAAAGAACAAAAGAGTATTTAACCTAAGAAAAACAGGAGCTGGTGTAAAGTTAAGTCTGAGCTTGCAGAGCCTCCTGAACCACAGACTCAGCCTGCAGCTCTCTGGGGCCCACCCTCTGCACTGCCTGATGAAGGGTGGAACCACCCCCTCCACAACATTTAAAGTATTCTGAAACAAACAAAAAAAAATACACTAGTTCAGCATCTGTGTGATGAAAACTTCTCCTCTCAGCACCAGACTGGGGTACTCTGATTTAGGAGTGTTGGGGTTTGACACAGGCGGAATTTGGGGAAGTAATATAAAAGGTTTTTGTATAATTAATAGCTTGAGGAATCATTAAGAAATTGGACATGTTTTTGTGAAAGATACATGGCAAAGATGGAAAAAACTTTGGTTTTTTTGGTTTTTTGGGGTTTTTTTTCTGGGGTGTTTGTTCACTCTTTTATTGATTATTGGGTAAAAGAGGGAGTGTTGTGGGGTTGGTCTCGTTTTGAAAAATTTTAAAATTAAAAAAATCCTAAATGACCAAACCAAAACCACTACAAGGAGAATCCACGGACTCTTTTAAAACCTCCTACAAGCGAATTAAGCACATTCCTCCTCCCTGCTGAACAATTTGTGCACACACACCTGGGCACCCTCAGGAGCCCATTTCTGCACAGATTACCTATTTTGCACAGATCTGCTCAGCAGGTTTGGGATCGTTCACTTTAATCAGCTTATTGCAGAAAACCACTTTGGATCAGTGGAGCATATGGATGTACCACTCCTGTAGGTGTTTTCTAATGACAAAATGCACTCAGAAACACAGAGCAGCAGCGAGCTCTTAATAAACCTGGGAGCAGAATTCAATTTACAATCTAAGGTAGAGCAGATGAGTGCAGCAAGGTTTTTCTCCCCCTCTAACAGGTCTCTATTGAATACAAAATTGTTTTTAGGACTCAGACCTGTGCTTCCCTCTCTGCTGCCTCTTAACTCCCATCCAGCCTCTCCCTGTGTTCCTGCTGACCCCTCCCCAGCCACAGACCTGAATTCATTCATACTTTTCTGAAATGAGATCAAAGCTTTGATAATTAAGATCAAACAATCGCCTGCAGTGACACCTGTGAGAGTTGAAACCTGTTCAAACACACAGGAAGGGAAAAATTAAAAAAACAAAACAAAACAAAAAAACCAAAACAAAAACAACAACAAAAAAACCAAAACAAAAAGGAGGGGACAGAGTGTATCAGAGTGTATTCAGAGCAAACACACAAGTTCATTACTTGCTGGGTAAAAGCTGCAAAAGAGACTGGAGAATGAGGCTTTTAAGAAAGGTTGCACCATTTCCAAATAAACAACAAAACCTCAGCTAAACAAAAGGATGGGTTTTTCCTTTGTGTGTTTCCTTGGTGAAAATTGCCATAAAATGAGGGTTTTTCTTCTTCATGAGCCACTCTGCTTTTTATTCCTGCAAATGGCCAAAATCACAGAAAGCAGTGAGAGCCCAGCTGGGATGGCAATCAGCCCCAAAGGTGGAGAGGAGAGGAGCCCAGGAGGGCCACCAGGCTCCACATCCATGAGCCACCTTTTGAGAAAGGAACCAAGACAACCCATGGAGCTATGAGACACAAACTAAAAAAGTGACATTTTAAACAGAAATTTCTCATTTCCACCTCTCCACAGATCAAGGCACAGCTTCAGGGAGCCCATGCATCTCATGTCCCTCCCCACCAGATGCTCCTGCTCAGGCTGCAGGTTTTCAGAGACACTGAATGAGGACATTAAGAACAGGTTTGGGATGAAATTCAGGCATTTCAGGGTGACCTATGAGGCTCCTCAGGAGCATTAACCCAAACAGGAAGGTGTGACACTGGTGTCCCAAAGCCACTGTGCCCTTCCAGCCTGCTCAGCACCTGCATGGACACCTGCAGGTTCCATCTCACACACTGAAAAAACCACTCAGCAATTTTGGGTCACATCAGGGTGGAATCAGCACCTTCCAGTGAGGAGGAAAGAGGCTGTGTCAGGTTCAAACAAAAAAAAAGGAATTTAAGGGATGACCCACCAGCTGTCCACAATGTGGGAACAGCTGTCCTTGGGTCAGCTCAGCTCTGCCCAGGTTGCTTTTGATGTGTTCAGCAACTCCCAGTGAATTTCTCTTTCTTGGTCCTGTGTCCTCTCAAGGCCAGGGAAACTTCCCAGAGTCTTGAAGACACCCCAGACAAAATGTACAGGAACAGGAAAACCACAGCAGAAAGGACAGAATGCAATGAAAACGTGACAAAATTCATTAGCTGCCCCAACTCCAGCGCAAGCCAGATTTTTACCTCCAGCTCTGACATATTAGTACAAACCTAAAGTATGTCCAGAAAATTTCCTTGTGCTGCTCTGGTTCAAAGCAGCATCCAAACCACAAACATTACAGAGTTTTAATCCACAGAGAGCCTTGAAAATGGTCCCAATGCTGCACCACCACTGAAAAATTTAAAGAGTTTGCCTTTCTGGTGAGTTCCAGCCCAGTGCTGTAAAGGAATTTCTCATCTCACATTAAAAGCATTAATGTGAGAAAAGGGAACACCATGCAACTGGGACTTTATTAGGAGAAGGCAGGTGTCAATCAGAGGAGAATTGTTGCGATCGGCGGGAGAAAAGCGGCAGCCAATATGGGTGAACAGCAAATCTCGTTTATTGATTGAAAGTTGCATACATTTATATGAGAGTTAATGAAGTTCATACATATTGCAAAGCTGAGCTCATGATTGGTTAGGCATTTATCAGTTGAATACGCCTATTTCTACATTCTTGTGGGTATTCTTTTGATACTTTCTGCATATTTCCAACAAGAAGTTTTCTTCCCTATCCTCATGTTGCAGCAAGGGCATCATGTCCTTGCCTGTCATTGGTCACTGACTGCTGACTCCTAGGCCTTGTGTCCTTAGTGCTTTATCAGTGGTATATGGCCTTTCTCAGCTAACCAGCTATCCAAAAAACTCTCCACAGAGAATAATCATGGTTCACATATTAAATAGGTGCTTCTGACTGGGTAAAACAACCCAGAAATAGGACTGAAAATTGAGTTGAAGCTGGATCTTGAGGCACTGGGAACAAGTACTCTCAGTGGGAACCCATGTGGTTTTTATCCACCCTGTGGCACTGGGAAAAAGGGGAAGAATAATGCACATTTTGCAAGTGCACCTCCTCACCTCATGTCTCAATTGTTTTCTTTCCAGAGGAAAATAAATTAAGATCAATAGTCAGTCCATGGCTCACAAGCACAGGGAAGACACTGCTGTTGAGATTGTGACAGATTGAGCATCCTGAATCCTGATTCTGTCTGAAATGGGTGTCTTTGCACAGGAGAGAGAGGAGAGGAAGGGGAAAGAGCAAGACACAGGAATTCCCATCTAAAAGAGCAGATCACAAAGTAAAATAAAATAAAAATCTGGGATAAAATCTCATGGTCAGAATAGGCAGGTAAAGTAGTACAGAAGGATGCAAAAAAATTAAAATTTAAAGTTGTTATAAGAGCCTTTTTAGAATTTATTTTAAAGCATTATTATAAAAATGAAAAGTTTCCCAATAAATCTGGTAGACCAAAGAAATTCCTGGTATCATTGGTGGGGGGGGGCGGGGAAATATCCAGAACTTAGTCTGAAGCACAGGTTTTCAGTTTGAGCTTAGCTTAACTTCTTGTGAAATAACCAACATCACTTTTAAAACAATTTACCAGCCAGGTTTCCAACCCTTCCTACATTTCCATCCTCAGTATTGCTAATTGTAATAAAATATTCAGGCAAGAGCGACAGAAGTTTATTCTAAACCTGGTGGGACCCAACAGGAATCATTTCAGCCAGGGTTCGGTGCTGCCAAAATTCAAGTTTCAAGCCTAACATCATTTTTGGACCCCACACTTTCCCTGTCCTAGAAGGAGGAGAATAAGCTGTTTTCTGATGGGAATGCAACAAAACAGATTTTAACTGCAGAATATTTTAAACTGCAGAACACCACAACTCTCCATAAACCACCAATAAAATTATAAATGTGAAGAATAAGTTTGATATTACTGGTGAAAAAATATGACAAGGACCTCAAGGCCCTTGGTGGGGTGAGGGAAGTTTCAGTGGTGATGTTTCTAATTTCTGCACTTACAGAAAGGAGGCTGCTCAAACCTAAACTACTCCTGCCCTTCCCTCACAACATTTTAATGATCAGGTGCATTTAACTGACTCTTGATAACAGCAAGAGCTCAACAGGCAGGAGAAAAGATAAAAAGGGAAAAAAACCCTCTTATTTGTTTGCTAAAGCTGTACAAAACCAGAGCAGCAAGCAGTGCTCACACTCCCAGGCAGAATTTATGTAGTGAGACGTCCTCTTCCTCTAAGCATCCTAGACCTGATCCCAGCATTACAAAAAATCAGCAGATTCAGAAAGTTTGGAAGTGGACTGGGGGCTTATCAAAACCACACAGTTCTTTCTCCCCAAGGCTTTAAGCAGCAGAAAATCATGAAAGGGAAACACCCCCTGTAAGGTTTCTCTATTGCTGTTTTCAAAAATGAGAGGGGATAAAAACAGCACAGGGGGGATTAAAAATGGGATAGCATAAACATCCAGGACAATCCTTTTGAAGTTTGGATCAAAAAAAAAAAACAAAACAAAAAAAAAAAAGGAATGAAGCCTCGGGGGCAGGGGAAGGGAAGTTGCTGCTATCACATTGAGTCATTCATCTTGAGCAATTCTGTGTGTCCATTACGTGTCAGAAGTCGCAAATTAGGCAACAGGAGGGTGATAAAAACAGACATTCCTAGAAAACCTTCCCAGCAGATGATGCTTAATTCAAAGGAGTGGGTTTTTTCCTTCCAAGAGTTGCCTGAAAAGACAAAAACTCCAGTGGAAGTGTCTCTGGTGACCAGTCCAGATCAATATGAGGCGAGCAGCTGGAATTAAATCAATAAAGGGAATAATGAACCTGAAGACACTTCTCCTCAAAGCAGAAAGCCCAGATGACTCAAATTCCCTCACAGACACTGTCCTGCCTCACCAGGGCTGTCTGTTATCCCCACAGCTCCAAGCTGAGGGGCCAATGTGCTGCTGAAAATGCCTTAATGATTATTAAATACCTGCAGAATGATCAAAAATTGAAGTTTTACCAAGCTGGGTGAGGGAGAGGAAGATGTGGGACTCCTGGGGACCACACAGAGCAACTCAAATTCAGACAAAAATGCCATTTCTGGAGAGGCTGTTACTGGCAGGGTGAAGGGGGCAGCTGGGCAGGGGTGAGCAGGGGTCACACCACACCTCACACAGATTCCTTGCTTTGGCCACACTGCCCAGGTGTGACTGAGCTGCCTGTCCCAAAATGGTGCCAAAAACACCCATTCACCCACTGAGCCCCTCGGTGCATTCCATTTATTGTCCCACCCTCACTGTGTGACACAGCTTGGTGGCAAACCCAGATTTCTGCACAGCAGCTCCCTGCCAGGACCCAGCGTGGGTCCAAACTGGGAGAAGCTGGAGAAGCCCTGCCAGGGGCAGCACAGGTGGCTTTTGGGGCAGGAATGGGTTTTCTGAGAGGTTAAGTACACCCCACTCCTGCAGAACCTCTAGTGGGTGATGCGTGGCTGCCCTTGCCTAAGGTGAGCTCCCTAAATGGAGAAGTGAGCTCCAGAGTCACTGAGGGCTCTGCTGAGCTGAGGTGTTCACAAGTTCTTCTTTGTGCAACAGGAAATGAAGGGAATCTTCTGTGGAGGGGAGAAAAAAAAAAGGAAAAAACTCAATGTGGCAGTAAGAATGCTGTGGGGTGATCCTGGCCGGATACCAAGCGCCCATCAAAGCTGCCCTGGCACCCCAATCCTCAGCTGAGCAGGGCAAGGACATCACAGGTGGGCTCTGCTCCTTCTTCCTCAGGGCTTGGACTCCTCACATTCCCTCCCTGCTCCAGCGTGGGTCCCTACCATGGGCTCAGTCCTTCAGGAATTCCCCCAGGGTGGGTCCCCCTGGAGCTCACAACATTCCCACCAAACCTGCTCCAGCCTGGGCTCCTCTCCCTCCTGCCAGGACCCTGCTCCAGCCTGGGCTCACATCCTCCCCCAGGGACACTCTGCCCCACAGTGGGGTTCTGCAGTGGGATCTGAGCCCCCCCAGCACCCCCTCACCTGGGGCTGTCCCTCACCTGTCCCCCTCCCCAGCTGCAGCTGCACAGGTCCTTCAGCCCTGATCTGCCATCCCAGGGGTGCCACCACCAAGAGGAATCACACAGAGAGTCCTGGTAAGGCTGCTGTGACTGCAAAAAGCACAAAGAAATAAAGCATGATGTGTTAATGGGTGTTTTGCAAGGCCAGATTGCAATCCTGCCATGCAGGGGAAAATAAAGCAGCCTTAAACAAGGGATTTGGAAAGAGATTTTGTCCCCAGCACATCTTGAATTCAGTTTGCTGCCTGGCCACCCTTGCAGCCTCTGGGCTCAGGTGCTCATCACATCCTGGAGTATCCCACCTCCACAAGAAATCCAAGGAAATAACTGTGGCCCACAGACCCCCTGAGCTTGTCCTTTAAATGACAGATATTCAGGGAGTTGTGTAGCACCAAAGGTGCTCCAGAGCCTGGCAATCTGATTTTATCTGAAACTGGAGGCTATTGAGGAGATGTTCTTGCCTATCCTCCCTGGAATAATCTCTGTCTGTGAAGCTCTGGACATAAATATATACATACAATTAGGAAGAGGCATCAGGGGATTGCCTGGCTGTGCTCTTCAGCCAAATCAAAGGCACAGATTAAATATACATCCTCGTTAATTCTAAGAAACTTTGGGAAACTGGGACTTTGGGCACATAAAGCAATGACCTAATTACATCCATCCACATACAGCATTTTTCCTACTCCCAGCAGATAAAATGCTTAGCAACCCCCGCTGCCCTTCCTGAAATTTTGTTGTGCAATGTTCCTGTCACCAGTGCTGCTCTGCTCTGCCTTAGATGTGACTGCTCCACAGAGAAAACCACACACACTGCCAGGGAGTCACTGGGTCTCCCTCCAGCTTCCATCACACAGTTTTGGGAAGAGACGTCAAAAATTAAAAGGCTTGCAAAATGGAATGGTATGTCCAGCATCCAATATTAATGAATATTCATATATTCGTGAATATTCATATATTAATATATTGCAACACCCTCCACCTTAAATTCATACATGTTAATATATATACTTATATATATTATTATATATAATATATTATTATATATTAATATTCATATATTAATATATTGCAACACCCTCCACCTTAAATTCATATATATTTATATATATACATATATATTATTATATATATTATATATAATATATTATTATATATTCATATTCATATATTAATATATTGCAACACACTCTATGAACCTGGTATCGGTCGAGCACAGCTTAGGCCCAGAGCCAACTCTCCAGGGAAAGAAGGTGCCGGGGCTGGCTCACGACCGAAAGCCTCGCGGGGTCAAACCACCAGAAGCTAGTGATATTCAGCTAGTGATTAGCAGCTGGCGTTTGCTTCCAGGTTCCAGCAGAACGGGAGAGGGAGAAGGCACAGAGGCGAGATATTCCGCAGAAAGCTTCTTTATTCAGGGTGGTGCGAAGGGGCTCATCTCTGTAGCTTCTTCCCAGCTAATAGGGTAGGGGTGCTATTTTTATAGCCTTGGCCAGGATCCAAAACTGGCCAATGGCAAAGGTTAGGTGCATGCAAGAGTGACCAATGGTTAAGTGAACATAAGTTTTCCTTATAAGGGTAAAATATAGGGTCTGGTTCGGGGGTCAGAAACTGCTTGTGTAAGCAAATCCATTGTTAGATTCTCCAGGGTGCTTTAGAAGTCCCAGCAGAGTTTACTACAACACTCCACCTTAAATTCAGATTATATTCCCCTTTGCACCTGAGTTTTTAAAGGTGTCCTTCCCACCACAGGAAAACATATTTATATTTCCCTTTTAAAGACACACCAGATGGGTTTTGGGGTTTGTCTAATACTTGATGGAAAGACAAGCATTTAGTTTGTATGTTTGCCAGGCAAAATAGAAGGCCCCAATTTAAATTAAGGATTAAGTATTAAGGTTAAGTATTAAGCACCAATTTAAATTTGTTTTTGAAGAGCTTTTGTCAGCGAGGGGAACAGAAGAGTCCCGGGACAGGAAGTGTGAATTTCCAGCTTTTCCAGTTTCTGTCCCACAGCTGAACTCCTGTTTCTGGGTGAATACACTAAAAACAGTCTAGGGGTAAATATTAAACCAGTAACAGCAAGGTGAAAAAAGAGCATTTTCCCAGACAATCCTTTCCTTAAAGATAATTTTTTCTGTACATTGATCACTTAGGCCTGAACTTCTGAATTTCTGATAGAAGCCCACTAAAAGAATCCCTTAAAACCAAATGATCAAACATGCCTTTCTCACTGTACTTGGGTTTCAAAGGGGTATTTAATGAATATTAATTCAGGTAAGTCCTCTGATCTAGACAGCCGTGGCTTCAAGTTTAATGGAAATTTCCAACAGGTCTACAGTTCCGTCCACAAAAGACATGGAAAAATAACTCCACATACATTTATCACAGCAATTCATGCTTACATGCTGTTTTTCAACTCAAACAGTTAATTTTAGAACAGAGAGGAGTGTATCTTGCCTTCTGTCAAGATAAACACTTGTGACACAGAGTGCACAGAAAATAATCCAAAATGACAGAACTGATTTTGGAAAACGAGCTCTCACTAGCACAGCTAATCATGAGTAATTCCAGGTTGGTATTTACCAGATTTGATCTGAACCATAAGCTATTTCTTAGTCTACAGCTCTGTGGAATAATACTTTAATGAGACTGTGGCAGATTTCCCCCACCAAAAAAAAAAAAAGCAACAGAAAAACAAACCGAACATCCCCACCCCAAAAAAAACCAAAAACCACCCAAAAAACAAAACAAACAAAAACCCAAACAAAAAACCTCCAAAAACAAACACCAAAAAAAAATCCCCAAAAAACCAAAAACAAAACCAAAAAAAACCCAAAACAAAACTAAAAATTCCCAAAAACCCAAAAAAGATAAAGCCACCAAACAAACCCAAAAAACAACCCATATTCTAACAACATGACTATTTCCTCAGCGCAGCCAACAGAGTCTCATTGCATTCATGGCATGGTAATCAATGCCTGTTGCTAATTGAGGGAATTATCACTGAAATAAAGAGAGATTGCCCTCGTGGCTTGGTTGGATTAGTTAATTTTCCATAAAGGCATCGAGATGGTTTTCTTTCTTACTTGAAAATAAGAAATAGAAGCTTGATTTGGTTTTTTTTGCCCAATTCCTGCCTTTCTCCGGTGTCCTCCCCTTTGATGTTGCTTTCCACATCACAGCCCTGCTCTGTCTGTGCACGAACAGCTGAGCCAGGATTACAAACCCCAGACCCTGCCAAGAATGTGAGAGCCCAGCATGAAGAAGCAGTTCAGGCATCCAAGTTCCTGTTGCCTAATCAGTCCTTTCACCCTGGCCAGGAGGCAGCCGTGCCTCTGCTGCAGTTTTTGCAAAAAAAAACCCAAAACCTCAAAAAACCAAAAAACCCCACTAAACCCCATGAATTTTAGGCAGCACAATGAACTATAAATTACTGACCCAATCTGCAATGCTGGGAATCAAATCCCAAAGAATCCAAGTGATCAAAGGGGAGTCGTAGGTTGCAAATTTTATTGCTGTGTTTTTACTGGAACAGAGTTTATTCCTCCTAAAATCTTCTCCATTAACACAATGCACAGTCTGAAGCTGTTTAAACAAGACCTCATTCCACAATTCCACATTTCAGGGAAATTAGCCAAGTAATAAGACAAAGCATTTTCTTTAGGGTATAAGGAAAAAAAAAATGAGGAAAAGTTTTGAAAATTTTAACTCCTGTCCCCAAAGCCTTCAACTCTGGCAGTCAACCATAGAGCATATATTTTCCTAGATAATGAGAAGTATTTGTAATGGGGTTTTACAATTAAATGAATGAAAGCTGCTGCAGGATCTGTGAGGGATTGTTAAACCACTGCAAGAAATTCACTGCTATGTCAAACCCACCATTAAATTTCTTGTGCATTTAGCCACAAGGCATTAGGGAAGAAACATTTCACACTGAAAGAACCCCCCCCCTCACTTGGAAGATAATGACTCAATTTGACTTCAAGAGGGAAATGTGAGGGCAATAAATCAGCCAAGGGGCCGCATGTGGCACAAGGTACATGAGGACTCTGCAAGCAGCACTTGGTTTTCATTGCTGTTTTCCACCCTGCATCCCGTGGATGCATTGTTAAAGGCCCTGGAAGCAGAAAAGGCACAAACTCGTGCCTGTCTTGGCAGGAGTGATGCTAGAATGGATGAATTTATGGAATTTTGCTGCTGCCATCAGACACAGCATTTTTTTTTCCTTTCATAGAAGGCACTTCAGAAAGGAAAGAATCTTTGGGTGCTTTCCAGCAAAGCTGAGTCTCAGGAGGAGCTTAGGCAAGACCAAGCCATAGTTGCAGTGCAGCTTCCCCTGGTAATTCTGACAAGGCTGTGCCCTCCAGCATCTCTCCAAGCAATGCTCCTGTTCCTGGGGGGAGGGATGGAAAAATACCTGTTCTGAGGAAACCAAAACAGATTATGAATCAGCAGCAACCCAGCTGGGTTTTTTCCTTTGGCTTCCATGTTTCTTTGTTTTGTTTTGTTGTTTCAGGTTGTTTTTTCCTGTACTTTTCTGTCATGGAAAGATGAAATCTTTTCCTCTTTTTCTTCTCATTTATTTACTTTATCACACTTGAGTGTTGTCAGTGGGGTCCCTCACAATAACAGGTCTCCAACTTCTGAGCCTTTTATTACAGCACTCACTTCAAGTCAAGACTTTTTCCCAGTAATTCTGCAAAACAGGATCTTGTGCATTGAAGAAAAAACTTAAAAAAAAAAAAAGAAATTACTTTGGATGGAATCTCATTCTGCTAGTCCTGACTTGACTATCACAATCCTGCTGAAAGAAACACTCCTGGTAGCAGGAACCTGCAGAGGTTCAAAGAGGTAAAAGCAGTGGGTGTAATACCAGAAAGAGCTGCAAATCATGGAATATTTGGGGTAGGAAGGGATGCCTGGAGATGATCTGGTCCATCCCACAAGAAGGTGTCCAGCTGGGGCTGGGATGTCTCCAGGCCCACACTCCAGGCCCTCCCTGGGCAGCTGTTCCAGGGCTCTGCTGTCCCTCCATGGACACAAGTTCTCCCTCCTGCGGCCCTGCACCTCACTGCCCTTTATTTGATGGCCACTGCTGCTGCTGCTGGCACTGGCAGCACCGAGCAGAGTCCGGCCCATGCTCTGGCAGCCCCTGGAGATGTTTGGGTGCATGGATGGGGTCCCTGCCAGGGTTCCCTTCTCCAGCCTGCCCAGCCCAGAGATGCTGCAGAGCACAATTCCTCTTATACAACACCCAGGAGCTGGGAATCTGACCCCACAGCAGGTCACAGCCTCAGATACGGCTAAAAATCTGAATAATCAATTAAACAGAATACTCAGATTCAAAGAAATAAGCAGCCTGCTTTGCAAAATGTGCTCTCCTACAGAGATGCTGTGGATGAAACTGGAAAATTCCTGTAGCACAAACCCTCCCTGCACAGGAGCTCTGCACTGGGGACACTGCAGGGCTCCCATCCACAGCCCAAAGATGAGCTCTCCCATCAGAACAGGTCACTCCAGCTGAAACTGCTCCTTAGTGTGGCTGGGGACATCCCTCAGCAAAATAAGTATCCCTTGAATTGGTTGCCTTGGTACCTTTAATGAAATCCCAACTTCCAAGCATGTTCAGCTCATCTCAGGACATTAAAGCCTGATTGCAAGAGGCACGGGGAAAATGAGGTGATGCCAGGGAAAACACGTCTTTTATCCATATAAATAACTCCTGAGAAAACAAGGTGCTCAACAAGGAGTCAGGATGCCCTGACAACCAAGAGCACTTTGCCAGAATTCAGTGCACATCTATCTGTACACAAATCTAGGGCACTGGCATTCCTGCATGCACAAAATAATTAAGTAATAATTAATAATTAATTTCTTCATTTACACTGTTTTCCAGAGTACAGAATTAGATGAGGGGTCTTTGTTTACCTTACAAAGGACTGTGAAGAGAAACAAGCTCTGTGGAGGTTTTCAAACTGATCTATTTTCCCCAGAACTCCTCCTCGTTATTAGTATTTCTGCAGCACACCGTTAAATTCAGCCAGAGATGCTGCTTCATTTTTTCCTCTGGAAACACTATTTTGCAAGCCAATAAATGTAACTGACAATCCTTAATATATCGCCCAAAAGCTCTTTCTCATTTCAAGCCATCTTCCCTAATCCCATTTCTCATATTACATTCTCTGCTCCGCGCTGATACTCTTCAAGTCTTATCAAATGTTTTCCCTTTGTTGTCCTGTAGCCAGCCTGTATGTGTTTAACCTAAACCCACCCCTCATAAATCTGGCTCCAAATTCCTTTCCTGTGCACGGAATTCTTCCCTCCATCCCTCCAGCTGTCAGTGCCTCCCTGCTAACGAGACCTCAGCATCCCCAGCGACAGGAGACCTCTGCTGATTGGGCTGAAATTGAATTGCTCTGTATTGCTGTCAAATTAGCATTCCAAATTCATGCCTAATTTGCTGTCAGTTACTACTTTTTTTAAGTCCCCTTTGGCATTGCTGCTTTCCAACCTCAGGAATCTGTCGCTCAGATTATTTTTCCCTCCATAATAATCTATAATAATTCCCCGGTGCTAATTAATGTTTCCAAAATGCTTTTAAAGTGGGAAGAGCTGTATAAATATTTTAAGTACCCTTATCTGTGATGGGGAAACGTGCCCCATTACTGTTGTCACATAAACTTCACATCAACACATTCTGTGCACAGCCCTTGGTCATGGGCACTTGAATTCCGACAAAGCCCCGCTGACTGGATAGAATAATGGGAAATATTTATGTGTGGGCTGTGTACACACAAGAGCTGGGCCCTGCAATGTGAGTGCTGCACACACAAAACACGGCCCAAGCTGCTCTGCTGTTTATTAATTGAATGTAAACAGAAACTCAGGACATTTTGCAGCTTTGCCTGTGTATTTTACACCGATTTTTTGCTGTATAAACACTGTCTCACTGAGTTATTGGCTGCCCAGCAAGGCCTGGTGCAGGGGGATTGTTCAATACTGAATGAAACGAAGTCTGGTGAGCTCAGGCAGCTTGGCTATTAATCATTCAGAAAAACAAAACTAACAAAAAAGGCCTTGTGCCTCCACTGCCCAGCATTTCCTATATTTGAGTTTAACGGGTGTCACTCCCAATGCTCTGTTCCACAAAGGAGTGGAACATGTTTGTGCACACTTTAACACCTTGGAAGCAGGGCAGATGAGGGTGTGCATCTTCCAGTGCCAGCACGGGGCCCTGGGGGACCCACAGCTCATGGCTGGTGGGTTTCTGTCACAGAGCACCAGACCGACGGGACGATGAGCACGGGGCACACAAAGGAAGGAAACCAACCCAGATAATTTGTTAAAGCAGGCGTTAAGTAGGTTGGCAAGGTTTACTCTTCCAAAAGGCTGCATTCTTGGATCTGGTCCAATAAATCACTCACCACAGAAGTCTGAGGAGTTATGCAGAGATATGGAAGTTAAATCTTTGTGTTTACATGTTTGTTTTTCGTTGTGATCAGCACAATCAGCATCTACCAGGATTCACCTACCACTTAACCCAGTTGTTTTTTTTTAATGTACCAATTTTTGACTCAGGAAATTCTGTGATAAATTTTCTGCCAGCATTACCCCAGAGCAATGGGGATGGCAGATCTTCACTCCCACTGTACTGTTTTCCAACAAGCCTATTTTCTATGAGGCATTTTACCATATTCCCTCTTTATCTGAACTAGAGTCCCTCTACAAACATCAGACCAAAGCAGGAGATTAATATCCTGAAGACCTTAAAAAAACCATTCCATCCAACCACCTGATGCTTCTGCATGGCATTTGCTGAGCTCTCAGAGGTGACGCTGAGCTCCTGGTGCAAGATGAGTTTCCACTCTACCCTTCCACAGGTGGAGGAGGGCACACTCTGCAGGTTTCCCAAACCAAAAAAAGCCAGCAGGTTGTTGATTTTGGAGATGGTCTGGGCAGCACAGCACACAGCCAAAGCACCCGTCATGCTACCACAAGACCAGGAAAAAAAAGAAAAAAAAAGTTGTGTTTGCTTCCCTTATAAAACAGGGAACAGAGCCCTTAACCTCGTATAAAATGTCTAGACTCTGGATAAACAGTCACCAGCGCTGGTGCTGCTGCTGGTTACTGAGTTACCACGGGGACAGGGCTGGGGATCGATGGCCAGCCATGCTCAGAGATGAGGAACAGGTCTGGGAGAATCCCTGGGATAATCTTTGCCCTGGGATCATCTGCATGGTTGCAGCCCCAGTGCCCACTGCACCCTCACACCCGACCTGCAGGTGATCCTCAGCACAGATTCCCTTGGGCATTTCTCACCTCTGAGGAGCACTTGGGAGGGTTTGCAGCACCTCTGTCACTATTGCTATTTTATCTGTGGTTTTTAACACCAGTCTCCTCAGCAGCAGGACATGAAGCAATAACTTACAGAACACCACCAGGAATATCAGGACAGAATTCCTGATTTCCTCCACAGAAACAAGGGAAACTTAGGTGAACCCACAGAATGTAAAGTGCACATTTTACTAGATGCAGGCAGCCAATTTCAGGAATGCAGTGTACTCTGTTGTAGTTCCACTCTATTGCCTTGATTGCACAAATTCAATTTGCTTCATTTTCTACACACTGATACAATGCTTGTTGTTGACTATTACCCTCCATGTGTTTGCTTCAGGTTTTGTTTCCTGGCACTGTGTAGATAAACTAATAGAGTGCTGCTTTGGAAAGAAATGTCTCCCGTATTCACATGATTACCCAAACAAAAAAAGCAGTTTTAATTCCCATTACTATTCCTAGTAAAACACAACCAGAAAGACAAGGAGGTTGGTGTGCAAGGGATTTTTGTCAAAGACATGTTGGAGGTGACTCCAGCAAACAGCCATTTTAGAAAGGTGAAAATGCCACATAAAACAAACGTACCTATCAGCAGTGATTACCTTCCTAGGTGCTTCAGCACTGTGGGAAATATTTATTAAAAAAAAAAAGAAATTAAAAAATCTGGCCTTAACATGAAAGAACATCACCTGTTGCTGTTTCCACAAGCAGCAGGTTTGAAAGACCTAGAGACTGGGACAGCCTTAAAGGAATTTTCCAGGATTTCATCCAGGAATGCCTCTTCTCTGGCTGAAAACCATCTGGGCTCCTTGCTGAGCAATCTTTAATCAAATTGTCTGCGACAGAGAGAAATATTAAGAAGAAAACTAAGGGGAAAAAAAAATCAGGTCTATTTCCACCAAGGACCTAAGCAGTAGCCTGAGTTGAGATTTAAAGACAGAAAAACTGGACAAATGCACTATTTCAACCTCATATTCCAAATTACAGAGGCACAAACAGATAAATGTGTCAGTAAAATCAGCTTGCTTTTACTGCACAGTAAGCTCTTGTGAATAACCAACTTCTCCCCAACACATTTTTTAAAAGAATAATTTGTTCCTAGTCAAAAAGCCTGTGTGCCAAGTTTCAGCACAGAATAAAATCTTTACAGTGGAGTTATAAATTTTTTTGAAAAGTAGGTTCTGTGTACTCACATACACTTAACCATTACAAGGGCAGCAGGTGTCACTATAACAAATGATGTAAAGTTTAATTTAAACATCAGAGAACACACTGAAATACTCTGGAAATTGCCACAGGTCACTTAACATTTTATATGAAAAAAAACCAAAATTGAAAAACCCTAACTCCTCTCCCTAACATTTAAATTTTTTTCTTCCCTACACGACCAAGTAAAGAAAAACACAGACATGGATTCTTTGTAATTAGCAAGACTGTGGTTTTACAGACAGACCTGGGCCAAGAAGTGAAAAGTTAACAAATCATTAGACATCATACATTGCTCTGTATGAGAACTGTGGCAATCTGCAGAATAGCTCAGGATACATGAGCATGAGGTCAACTGTTTTCAGTAGATAATTGTTAAGCACAAGCATCCTTGCCTCACAGACAAGGCATGCAACAACACACAGGGACTCCTGGCACTTCCAAAACAATTATATTTGCCCACCACATTACCCAAACAAATACAGGAAGCATGGTCAGTAATCACAGATATGATTTAAATATTAAGGAAAGGGAAAAAAACATATTAATTCCATTTTCTTCCCTGCCCTCTCCCCATTTTCTGCGAATCACCAGTTTCCATAGCAACCACACTGTTTACAACACAATAGCTTCTTCCTCTTCTTGCCCAGGCTCCCTGATGTTACAAACCACTTTAACACCTACTTCACTTTAAAGCTGGGGGACCCCTACAGC
>VZSJ01005480.1:142155-314477 GCA_013398405.1 Pheucticus melanocephalus | reverse complement strand
AATTCCATCTCACAAATACCAGCAGATTGGCTCATGGGTGAGGGTTGATCAAAACAGGCTTGGGGAATTCTGTTGTGTTTGTTTTTTTCCTCTAAGCTAAAACTCCCAGAATTGCTGAGGAAAAGACGGAATACACTTGACTCTCACAGTACCATGCATCACCACTGGACTTTAAACACACACCCACTACTGCTACCCAAAAATAATTCCCATTAATGAATTCATTTATAGCACTTGACTAAAAGCAACCTGGGGCAGTGGAAAGGTGGCAGGTGGAAAGGGATGAGCTTTAAGGTCCTTTCCAACCCAAACCAGAGAGGAATTCCATGATTAATTTACCACCACGGTGCTCTTGCTGCTGCTGGTGTCACTACCTGTCCACAACAGCAACAAAAAAGCCCTAAAATCAGCAATTTTAACCCATGCAGCTGAACTTAATATGCCAAAAAATAAATAAAATTGTCTGTGAGAAGGTTTAAGTGAATATTATCTGTTAGGCGTATTTTGTGTGTGTGTGTGTGTGTGTGGTTTGTTCCTTTATTTTTTATTCTTTTTTCTCTCTTTTGCTTCAGCACAACAACTTTGGCCCCAGTTCAACAATGCACTTAAGCATGTGCTTAGTTTTAATTAGACGAATAGGCCTGTTGAAAAAAATGCTCCAGTTAAGCATAAAATTAATAATGTGCCTCAGTGTTTTGGATTAGGCTTTAATTTCAGGAAAAGTTTAAAGCCAAATCGTATAACCCTTAAACATCCACCCATAACCAAGTTATGCTTTTTCTTAAAAAAAGCAAACAAAAAAAACCCAACAAAAAACCCCAAACGTTAACAACATTCCCTGAAAGAACCAAAGTACAGGGCTAAATATCCCTAAGATGAAACCAATATTATCCTGCAATGTGATAATAAAAACAGATCTGTGATTTTCACGCTAATCTTTGCTGTCACACACCAAGGAGATTTTTTTTCATCAGGCTCCATAACTCAGATTATATAGTTTAAAAATACCAGTGCAGTTTGGTGTCTTTTTGGCTAATTTGGTTCTGTTTTCAAAACCCCAAACACATTAATTCAGGTAATCACAATTCCAGACCACGCATGCCAGCATCTCTTGACATGCTTTACAGGAGATCTTTCTGGGGGGTTTTGGGTTTTTTTGGATATTTTGTTTTGTTTGGTTTGGTTTTTTGGGTTTTGTTTGTTTGTTAATGGGAAATTGTAATTCCTTGTATCACAACCTCCCCCATCTACCTACAACAAGAGAAACCCATTTCAATTTTATTGTGAAATATCCCAAATAAACATTTCAAATGGCAAAGGAACCAACGCAGACATGGAATACACATGGATTTCTTCCCTCCTTATGAAGGAGGTGTCTATCAGGATGAATTTAGCAAGAAGTGAGATATTTTTTATTGTGGCCATCCCATCCAACCCTAACACCCATCACAGGGAATTTCATTTGTCCTTGTGAAAGGAGAAATCTTAAGCTAAAACTGGAAATCTGAGGAGTTTTATTTAGCATACTAGTGATATCTGGTGCATGATATGAGACAGAGAGAGGTGCAGGATGGTCTGGAAGGAGGGGAGCAGACAGGAAGGGAACCCGTGGTGTGGAGCAGGGATAAATACAAACTGTTGACAACAGAGAATGAACTCTGGCTCTGCCTATGAACTGGTCATGAATCAGTGAGCACAGGGCTGAAACCTGAGCATGGGAGGGACTGTGGAGTCCCTAAATTCAGCAGGAGGATTTGGTATTCAGCCCCAGACCCCAGCTGCCTCAAAGGCACCGAGTTCTGTGTCTCACTCTGAGCATCCCCCGTGCCAGTTACAGCAAAATATTTATGGGCCAGTTGATAGGAAAAGCACCGAGCCAGAGGAAGGGATGAAAAGGCCACAAGACATTTCTCTCTGCAGCTGTCAGAAGGAGGCTGCACACCAGAAATAAAAAAATAACCACCAAAAAAAAAAAGCTCCAAGAAGTTTTTGCAGTGTTTTTTTTCCCCCCAAGAGACATGGATACAATGATACCTATTCAGCAGCCCGAGCCTCAGAAAAACACAGAATTATACTTCTCTGCCTCTGTGTGCTGTTCTCTGTTCACATACATTGTCCAACACCAAAAGAGACAGAGGGAGAATATAGTTTCTGTAACAAAAAAGAACTGTGTCTGCTGGTACCCTCGATGTGTTGGAAATACCAAACTTTCATTTATACCATCCATGCAGCAAGGCTTCTCAAAAGATAAAGAAAAATATTTTATCAAACTGAATCAATACTGGACTTTCTCACCAAACACTGCAGTGCTTTATTCCTACAGGCTTGCCTGAGAGCTGTGGTTTGAAACCACCACCACC
This sequence comes from Pheucticus melanocephalus, assembly GCA_013398405.1. Taxonomy (NCBI): domain Eukaryota; kingdom Metazoa; phylum Chordata; class Aves; order Passeriformes; family Cardinalidae; genus Pheucticus; species Pheucticus melanocephalus. Next base: position 312,117 of record VZSJ01005480.1, on the reverse strand, counting down.
ATCACAAAAATCAATTTTTTTTTAATTACAAGAATTTTCTGTGCAGTCATCGTGGGAGTGGTGCTCACATACTGATCTCTCCTAAGGCAGCTCCAGAAGTAATCCAACCATCTTATTCTGCCATCTTTGCAAAGAAAGTCCCCACAAGTTATTAAAAAACCTCATTTCTACTGGGCTGTGCCTCTGACTTCTGCCTCCTGTGTCACAAAGGAATTCTCAGAGACACTTCAGCAAGGGAGACTGGAACTGGGACAGTTTTCCTTTATTTGTACCAGTTCAGGGGAACCTGCCCAGCCAAACCCTGCCCAGAGTAAGAGCCAACCTCTGAGGATCTCACAGCCAGTGCTAGAGAATTTTTTAGAAGTGTAAAATATAAATTTTAAATGTAAAATTTTTTAAAAATGTAAAAATGCATTTTTTGAAATCAAATAAAAGATACTGGTGGCGAGACTATGGAGCAGCCTCATCCACTGACTATTTAAAAACTCATATTTGTCCTTCCAAAATTAGATTACACAGGAGCAAAGATAATAAAGTATAATCATAATTTGGAAAAAAAATAATCTAAGTAGGACATTTCAATACATTTTTGCTTGATGGTGTTTGTCCCTTTTGAACCCCACATGGCTGATACCAGATGTGACTGTGTATCTTCCTCAGATGATGTGAAAACAAGAAGTTATTGCAGAAAAGCAATGAGGAAGAAATCCCTTTATTACCTGCACTCATGAGGCAGTTCAGAAATAGCAAAGGTTTTGATAAGTGACAAATGTTCATAAAATAAAAAATAAATTATAAATGAGAATAACAAATAAAATAAATGATAAATGATAGTTCATTTGTGGGCTGAGATCTGAACCATGAACAGGTGGGAGGTTGTCTCTGACCCTGCTCCGGGTACTTCAGAACAAGAATGAGGATAAAATCAGAGGGTTTGGACAAAGGGAAGCACAGTAAATTCCAGTGACACCATCAGTCACAGTCTTATATCTCATTAATGTTGTGGCCTTCATGGCTGAGCAATTTTCATGCAAATAGGAAACACTAACATCTTAATTTCATCCTGGTTGAAGTAATTGATTTATTATTTATTTAAAGTCACTGGTGTCCTTCCACCATGCACTAAAATGAACTGGGTACACAGTGCTGGGAGAAAAAAAACTTTAATACTGGTGAAATCACGTGATATTGAACATTATTTTACCTGATATTTACATGATATTGAACATTATTTTATTTAGGCCTGTCAAGAGTGCACACAGCAAGGTTTATCCATGCTAACCCTGAAAGCAACTGGAGAGCAGCAGGAATATTCAGCATAAACTGCAAAAAGCTGAGACATTTTTAGGTAGTTCCCTGCACTGCAAACAAAAGACTTACACCACTCAGATCTAATATTATTTAAAACTTGCTTCAATTTTCTCTTTTTCCCTCTACAGACAAATTGAAATAATAGATACAGGAGCATCATCTTGTTTGGCAATTGGTGAGAGTCTTGAAAATTGCTATTTTTTATGCTGTGGCTTGAAGAGCAAATACATTTTCATGTTTGTGCATCAGCTGGATTGTATTAATGCAGTAAAACTGTGCAAAATTGTTTGCTTGTCTTTGAGCTTGACAGTGATTTCAGAATTTCACAGCAAAATGGTTTTTGGTGCACGATGCAACCTGCAAACTCCTCTTAAACAGCCCCTTTTTGTTAGCTAAGTGATAAAAACACAAAACAAAAAAGAAAAAAAAAACCAAGCCAAACCAACCAAACAAAAAAAACCCCAACATTTTTGCCACATAACCATCCTCAGCACACATTCAAGCAGGTCTAATTCACTTCTCTTTCCCTTTGGTAATACCTGAAATGACATGGAACACGTTTGAAAGAGGAATGCCTTGAATTAAAAGTGTTTTTATGGAGCTGGAGTTTACTGGGGTGCCACAGTGAGTTGAATTTTCCCCAGAGGACTGCAGTGACACTGGGATGTGAAAATGGGAACCTGCATGGAATACAGAAAGACTGATGGGGTGTCTGTTTGGGGGTGAATTTATCTCTTGTTATAAATACTTTGCCATGACATGTAAATGCAGCTTTAATTTTTTTCCCACCTCTGGCTCTTCCACTTATTTAATTTTCATATCAAATAAACCAGATTTAGTTACAACACTTCTGTGGCCAGGAAGGCAAGACTTCACCAAAATGGAAGATGAATATGTGGTACCCACAGAAGTTGATATTCTCACCTCAATTCTGCTTTTTTTTTTCCCATCAAAAATTTATTACAGCACTTTTACTCACACAGAACTGTGAGTTTCCAGCATAAGGGAACAATTAATTTTCTTGCATTTTGTTTTCTGATAAGCACAAAACCTGTAGGAACATGTTTTATAATTTGCTTACACCTACTGGGAAAGTAGCATTAATATTAAGGTAATAGATGGTGGATTTTTTTAAGTCCAGAACATATCTACACTGAGTTAGGATGATATCTTTCTGCAAAGTAACTTGGCAGGATAGATCATAAACCATTTCAAATTCCAAAAGGCATAATTTCCTGTATTACATGAAGCAAAAAACCCATCAAAATCCAAAACAGCCTTTCCTGCACGTAATGAAATTCCTCCCTTATACTACCACCTAACTTTCCGAGATGTGAAGTGACTTGAAATGAAAAAAACATAGTTTATAAAGGGGCAGTGTGACTTCCCTCATCCTCATCCTTTTCTTTCCTGTGGTCTGCACCTCTCTCCATGCACCTCAATTCAAGTCCCAGTTTTGCAAATGCTCACTCCCAGGTATAGCCCTGCCCCAAGAAGCTCCAGCAAAGCCTGAGGAGATCAGAAAAGGAGTATCCCAGGAGACCAGTGCTGGCTCAGGAATGTGGACAGGGTGTTCAGAGGGTGCTGCACAGTGAATACAAAAAGGGTTTGATGCTCACATTGGGGTTGCACTGTCCTGACCAGCAGTGGCAGTGGATTTTATCAACCAAGAGAGGAAAATTCAGTGCTGGTTCAAAATGCACCAGCCCCCTTCACAAATATCAGCTCTGAAGAGTCAAACATAAATAAATGTTGTTGTTTTCTCACTAATTCCACTGCTGACACACTCTGTAATACAGATCTGTTACTCCTTCAGCTGCTGCTATATTAGTATTTAGAATAAACACTGCATTTCTGAAGATATCCATTGATAAAGGGGGATATAATCACAGAATTTTAAGTCAGAGCCTTCATGAACAGCCAGCTTTGCAGTGTCCTGCAGCTCAGATTTCAGATGGCTAGGTGAGACAATACATGGCATCTATTTTCAAACATTTAGCATCTGCAATAAACCCAGACTAACCAAAACAGCACCATGACAGTAAAAAAACTCAAACCCACATTTTCAGGTCTCTGTCATTATGGTCACTAATGAGAATTGCTCCTGTTGACATTTCAGTGGATGACAAACTCCATAAAACAGGGGTTTGTTTACGAGTGCTGATGTTTTTAAGCAGCTGCCATGACTCTTCAGCACGGAAATTATTTTAGCAGCACATCTTCCACCACACTCACTGCACACTGTGATAGTCAGGAAACCAACAGCAGGGTAGGAACACATTTTGGGGAAAAAAAGGGAAGAACCACCCCAAAGTCCTGCAGGAAGTGGTGGAAGAGGAAGGTTTGGGCACAGTGGGTGCTCAGAGGCAGCCAAGGCTCCTCACACAGACCTTTTTGGGCTACCTAAAAACAGAGGCCAGACATAATTAAGGGAATAAAAAGTGATTGATTGTATTTACTGAAGGGCCTTCAGGTACATTTTGGGCAGACAAAGCCCATCCAGAGGCTACATCCAAAATTAACAATTGGTGACAAGCTTTTTAGACTTTTATACGTTTGGTCCATTTGCCTACTGGGGGTTAATCTAACATATAATGCTTCAGGTAACAAAGTAATTTATTCCAAATTTGCTGACCCCAACTCACTTTTGTTTGCATTTCTGGGCCCTGAGGCAGTGAGGTGTCCTTGGTTGCCAAGCCTAGAGAGGAATTGTTGTGTCTGCCCAAAATGGGACAGCAGCAGCTGACACTGAATGTGGAGTTTAGAGTAACACACTAAAGAACTGCAGGATCACAAAATCATAAAATTACAAAATTATAAAAGCTAAAATCCCAAGGCATCACCACCTCTTTCTCCCCAAGGCTGTGCCATGCTGGGGGGACTAAGACCCCCTCAGGTGTCACACCCTCCTGCACTCCCAGCAAAAACAGCCCAGCAAAGCACAGAAGTTGCAGCATTCTGGTAATGAAACACTTATTCACTTCAGAATAGTAAAAATGTAAAAAAAGCATCTTCCACAAGGGAGTTTCTTTCCCTTCTTTTTTTTTTTCCCCTTCCCTCACCCTGGAAATATGTGCAATCTATACCCCTTTTATGCCTTTCCATTTTAAGGGCTACAGATGATTCTGATGTAAAGCAAAATGAAAATAAGAGTATTTTCACACAGTATATCAGAGAACCCAGTTTAAAAATGCATAGCCTCATGCCTTGGGCCTCTAAAAACACTCCTAAAAATCAACCAATTCAATGCTTTTCATGTCAATCATACACAGAGGTCTTCAGTGACTCTGAATTTTATGAGCTGTCACTCATCCCAATCCCAGAGGTGCTCCTACTAAATACAAGCTTAATGACCCCAGAAAGCATGGTTGAATAATTCCATGCTACAAAAAATGTAAATTAAAAGCACAATGGTAATTGAAATTAAAGATTTAAAAAAAAAAACTACCAAAACCAACAAAACTGGCAATTTCTCCTTAGACAGCATTTTTATATTGGATATGGGCTTTGTTCACACTGAAATAGACATTTTGGTCTCAGAGGGATGAAAGTGATTGCTCAAAAACATCTGCAGACAGTAAATGGCATTACCCTGAGACAATGAAGATTACAAGGTAATTATTCCTTATAATACATAATGTCACCTGATTAATTGTATTTCCACTCTTATGAGAAACCAGAGGAATTTCTGTTGTCAGTCACAGTCACTGACCATACTGCTATTGAAATTTAAATTTCATTTTGCCTTTATATTATCCCCAAAGATGGGGATAACCTACAAAATTTGGTGCACTGCCCCAAAATTCAGAGTGCACCTGAGCTGTCTCACTGATGGAAAGTTACCACTAAGAAGCCAAGTGTTACAGATATTGAACACACAAATTCAAGAAATAAAAATTTAATAATGCTTTGCAGGGTGATGATCAAAGAAATAAAAAGAGTCCAGCATAAAAAGAGAGAATTAATGCCTGTATCTGTTTTGACTGGCTGCCAGGTGTGCAATATTATGAATAATTTATCACAGAATTATGGAATGGTTGGTGCTGGAATGAAGTTTTACTCAGGTTATTCAGTCTAAGGCCCTGCCATGAGGGTCTCCATCTGCCATAGTTGTACTGGAAATGTTAAAAAAGAAATTAAAATGGCCTGGAAGTTGTGTTACCTGCTTGCCTCATTAGTTTGGTTTTTTTTGTTTCTTTTAATTCATTTGAAGATTCAGGTTAGGGCATTCAGTTGATACCAATTAACATACCTGTCAGCTCCACTCATTAACCTAAACTGAAGTATCAGATCCAGTGAGGACAGAGAAATAAAACAGACTTTTAAAAATATATTTAAGTCAAAATGACCTGTATTATCAACATGGCCACTCTGAAAATCCAATTACCTGTGCAGACTGACATGGGTTTTGTTAACACCTTCATTTCACCCTTTAAGGCACACCATACTTCTCATCTTTCAGCATAAAAATACAAAATACTGGCATGAACCACCACTGTTATACTAATCCTTAACACTTTACATGTAAAGGCATTGTTAGAAAAGTGCAAAGCTACTTTAAATTCTTATACACTCATGAAAAAGTTTTTATTGTGAAGCTAAGGAGTGACCTACTTTTTCAGACTTTTCCACTAATAAAAGCTGGGAGAAAAAACAGATATCAATGATGACAAAAGCAGAACTACAAGCTGCTGATAAGGCTCCTAATATTGATGGGAATACATTCCCTGATGTTGATATTACATTTGAAAAGTGGAAGGCTGGAGCTGTCCCTTCCCAGGAAAAACAGAGGAGGGAAATTTCTTGTCTGCTGAAAAGTGAAATAAAAAGTGCTAAGCAAGAACCAAACCTCCACAAAAACAAGCTGCATTTAGAGGTCTGCCATGCTGATTATACATAAATTGGATGCTGTAATTTAAATATTATAGACTGCCTTATTATTTGTTAATTATACAGTGACTGTGCAGAAAGTTCACCCTCTAACAGATCCATCAGAGCAGTACAAGTGTTATGGGGTTTTTTAAAATAGTCGTAGATTGGACTAAGTCCTACTGATTTCCTGATAAATAAACAAAAAACCAAATAAAACCAAAATTTTGGGTGTACTTTGCCCTTTTTATGGACTAGGAAAGCACGTTCTTCTTAACTTTTGGATGTGAAACTGGGGAACAACCCAGAGAATTGAGAGAAAAGTACTCATATAAGAATAATATAATATTAATAGGGAGATTTTACAGTGATTTTATTGATACCACTGTTAAGAAGAAGAATATCTCAAGTAAAACATGCCCTTTCAGTTGCTAAGATAGGTTTTTCTCAGGGTGCTGTATTTATTTCACAAAATTTGGGAACACAAGAATAGTCCTAATCTTTACAGGTTGTGTCTTTCCTGGAAAGTATCAAAACACAACAGTAACCGCAAAACCTGAGTTTGCCTAAATTCAGAAATATGAATTTAGCAACACCCCCAGGTCCTTATTAATACACACAATCAACTCCTTGCCAGCATTTCGAGTTTTAAAACTTTGCAGTTAATTAATTCTCCGACATTGATCTTTGTGAGTTACTTCATAAATGCTCAGTGTTTAAAAGAAACAGTAATTTTCCTCACAAAAAACTGCTGCTGGGGTAACACCTTGGGACACTGAAACAAATGCTATTTATAACATCCAGCAGTAACTCAATATCATCAGGCATTCAAATATATGCCTTCAGCTCCAGCATTTCCCTGAAGCATTCAATCCTTTTAAAGACCCAGTTTTTGTGGCAGCGGTTAAAAAAAAATATGTTTCTTCCACTTGATTAAGGGAACCATTTCATTCCCTAAAGGTATCAGATGTTATCTGTCAGGAACAGTGACAAGAATTGAGCCTTGTTTCGCAGAAGAAATATTAAAAACGCAGGACAAAAATTGGTGTCACTGCAATGAGCTGGTGAATTATGGCGTTTGGGAAGCAGGGCTTTTGGTTAAAAGCTGCTGGCTGGGGTTTAATCCAGGAAACAGCAAAACCAACACACACACACACACACAAAATAGGGGGAAAAAAAAGAAGGAAAAAAAAAGAAGGAAAAAAAAAAAAAAAAAAAAAAAAGGAAAAGGGGGGATAAAAGAAGGAAAAAAGGGGAAAAAAAATAAAGCAAGCTGCTTGGAAAGGCTTCTAATGAAGTTGATAAAAGGCTATCAGCAAGAACTTGTGTTCTGTCACAGTGAAAGAAGGAGACAGGGTGGGAGTCACCCCCCCAAACAGAAGGCTTCAGTGTTGATTTTTTGTTTTAAATCCCTGCCACAAGGTGAGGGCGGCAGCAGCAGGGGCAGCTGCACTCACTGCGGGAAGGAACAAATCTGTTTATAATTATTACTTTTATGGGACCAGTAACTCTAGGCCTGATAAGTGATGAAGAAATAGAACAAATAAGAAAATTAAACAAGAAACAAACGAGGAGTTCTGCCTCTCCTGTGCTGTAGGTCTGGGCTTTCTGAGGGGGTGAAGGATGAGTCAGGGTGACTCAAAGCCCCGTCACACTGGCACAGGGGGGAATTGAGAGGCACCTCCTGTTTTACCCTCAAAGTGGGTGATCTGGTCCCTGCACTGCTCCAGCATTAGTCATCCCGTGGCAATAAACCCATGGAACATTAAAAACTCTGTGCCATAAAGACAGAAAGCCAAAGAAATAGAAATTTTAAAAAATATATATATATATAAATGAGCAAAGGAGGAGGAACAATGTGGATGTTCTTGCATAACATGAACCTTTTCAAAAGGCTGCTTGCTTGGCCCCTGCACACAAAAGCGGTGGGCAGGGGACACCTCCAAACCTGAGCACAGGCCTTGAGCCACACCTGGATCACCTGTCAGCCTAAAACCCCACACTTTGTCCTAAATTCAGCATCATTATCTGGGTCCTGGTACAGATCCCAGACCACTCGGTGAAAAGCCTTGTCACTGCAGCATGGATATTACTGATTTGGAAAATCAGACTGCTTCTGTGACTTCATGTCTTCAGGTAAGGTAAGAACTGCAGGAGGCTGGTGGGGGAACCATATTCCACCCCTGGAGCACAGCTCACTGAGAGAATGGCCAGAAATTGACCCATTCACAGGAAAAAGACAGCAAAATGGAGCAAAAATGGTTACAAAATGCCCATTTGCAGCCCAAGGGCTGCTCTGCTGTGCATAATTTCAGGATTTTGGCAGGAGCACAGTTTAATTTGCCTCTGAAGAGCCTTGTTTACTTGCATTTCCGTCTCACTAATAACAAGCTGCCAATTCTGACGTTGTTCCAACACAGACACAAACCTGAGAGGGATTTAGTGTATGGCTGCTCCATGGTTCCCTCTTAATAACAATACATGACAAAAAGACTTTATAGATTATAATTATATCCTGAATGGAATTACAGATTCAGAGCTATCTGCTTTAACAAAAAAATAAAAAGGTTAGGAAACAATGAACCAATAAAATAAATTAAAAGCTTATAACTCTACACCATTACCATGAAAGGAGAATAGCCATTATGCCAGGTCTAAATCACACAAGTCAATTTAAGCTGTATGCAAATGGATTAGAACCTTGTCAGTTCTAGAGTTATTTGAAACATTGCAAAAAAAATTCCCATGTTTCCAAGGAATAAAAAAAAAGAAGAGTCCTGGAATGGATATCTAAATGGGACAGGAAGACTGGAAACAAATGCACAGCTGCAGAGTGAAACTTACAAATTTAATTATGCATGATTGCTAACTATCAATTTTGTTGCTAAAGTAGTATCATCACCAGTAATAAGGAGAACAACAATTTATCTAATTTTATGGTGCTTGCAATTATGGAATTCTTTAAATGCATGATATGAAGCACAATTTGAACAAAAAAAAAAAAATCATTCAATTGGAAAGAAAAAACTCATAGTTTCCAGAATGATTCTTGATTCCAGAAACATATCCAGTTGGAATTTTCTCTTCCTTCACCCCCTCCCTCCTTTTTTCTTAATATACTGAGATACACAGGAACTTTCTAACAGTCAAAAGAAATAAAAATAAATATGTAATGGAAAGAAATGAAATTACTGAATATTCCATCCGGGATATACAAGACATTCCAGCCTAATTGTGTTAGTCAGGGAGGAAAGCAAAAAATACTATGAGAAAACCTTTCATATTTTTTGTTCTAGAAGGGTAACCTTTGTGTCCCACATGCACAAAAAAAAAAAAAAAAAGAAAAGAAAAAAAACAAAACCAAAAGGAAAAAACACCCCAACCAAACTAAACAAAATTAATCACCTGGAAAAGATAAAAAACATCAGGACTTCAACTGCCCACAAATTTAGACTAAACTCTATTGAGAGTGCTTAACCAGCAGAAGGAAAGGAAGGGCAATGCAAAAGCCGGAAAAAAGGAAATAGTCTTTTATCAAAGGACTATTAATTGCTCCCAAAGTAAGAGCAAGTGATGATCTTCTTCCTTTATTTACTTGGACGTTCAGCTGTCTAATCAAAGAAACGTTGTGCTGGTTGGGCTGAAAGAAAACTGCACCTTTTGTTTTGGTGATTGCCCACTAGACCTTAAGGGCTTTCATTGGATCGGTTTTACAGCTCACTGCTGCACTTTAGGGAGGCAAAGGAGCAGCAGGAGCAGCTCCCAGCCTCCACTTGCACTGCCAGGAAACAGGAACAGGTCTCTGGAGCATCACCCACCTCGATTTTGTGGTTGCTGCTGCTTGGTTGGTCCTCCCTCCAGAGCTGCAGTTTCTGGTTATGCTCAATTTACTGCATTTGCAAATATGAATTTCTAATTATAAGTAGCTGGTAACATTCCAGACAATTGATTAAAAAAAAAAAAGAGCTAAAACAAAGCACCTTTCCACAGAGAAGACAAAGGTTACAGGTTTTGAGTGCTTGCAATCCCTGCTCTCCTAGCAGAGCATTTTGGCACAAGATTGTTTGTGAATTTTGAATTTGCCACAATTCCAGTACCTCTCTTGTAGCTTGTAATAAATTAATTTAATAATATAAAGAAAATTTAAATTTTCTTTCTGCCTTGCAGACCCTCAGAATGTTAGATTTTTGCCTTCAACTCTTCAACTCTACAAGAAAATATGGAAATGCACCTCTTCCTTTTATCCTCCCTGCATCCCCCACGCACAATCCATTACCAAAGCCATGAAAGTATAAAACTGTCAGGTCCTCCTTCTCTTCAGAGCAGCAAGTTTTGTAATTTGCCTGCAGGCAGAATAGGAACAAGCAGCTTTTCAAGGTTTTTATGACCTGAAAGAATTCTTACAACAGCAAAATTATTTTGGAAGAAAATTTCTTAACTCCTGCCGGAGAAAAGATGTTCCAGATGATCTGTAAATGATATGTAATGTATGCTGCCTTTTTTTCCCCTATCTAAATTTGCTCTATTCTGCCTTTTTAAGGACTTTTCTATATTGAGAACAGAATATTTGTAATAATGGATACCATTACAGAATGTGTGTGCAGAGGCTGAAAACAACCACAGGCACATTTCTGGAGGCATGTAAGGCTTTATAGCCATTTCTGTGTGAGATGAGGCCTACAGGAGCGAAGAAAACCTTCACTCCTGATACTTAGCAACACAATTTTTTTTTTTAATTCAAGATGTTTGCAACTCTGCAGATGTTACAGGTTTATTTCTTTCCTTCTAGGCTGAGTGAGCACAGCAAATCGTCCCCCCGGGAACTCACAAGCCAAGGCACACTCAACTATCCCAGAAAACATCTCCCTGCATCCACAGGAATAAAACACCATTAAAAACCCAGTCTTAAGGGGCTGGTGAACCTCCTGCTTTACTGGTCCTGACCAGAATTCTGGCACATCTGTGAGACAGACACAGAAAATGGGCAATTTATGGAAAAACTTTCAGCGCAGCAGCTTCGGCTCAGGGTGGGACTCTGTTATTTCATGACCCACCTGAGGAGAGGGGCAGTGAGATGAAAGAGGGGTAATGAGGCACACTAAAACCTCTTGGCTGGCAGGGATGGGGCAGGATCACTCAGGAAGCAACAACAGCATGAGGCATTATATCCCAAACCTGTCCCGACAAAGGCGGCTCTGTCGCTCTTTTTACTTTTCCCAGTTTGTCTTGCTTTATGCCTTTGATAAACTGTCAGGATTAGTTCCTCCAAGGACTACATTCCCCTAAAAACCTCTCTCTGCCAGCCTCACATGTAGTACAGTTTCTCATGCTCCAGCAGCCTGCAGTTCTCGTAAGAGCTCTTCATGTTTTCCGTAATAATTTCAATACTTTTCGCATTATTTTCCAGCTGTGCTGTGCACAGGCTGAGCAGCACCACAAATCCTGCCCTGTTACATTGCTGCTCACTTTCAGCTGCTGCTGCAATCCTGTGGGCTAAGCTGCAGAAATATTAAAAAGTACAGAATCAGATAGCTGAATGCCAAACATACTAACAGATGAATTAACTAATGTTACCCAGCCCCTGAAATAAAGCAAAGTTGAAATCGGATTACTTTAGCTTCCAACAAGAAAAATTATCAAGTTTTTCTGCTCCAGAGGCAATTTTTCTCAAAGCTGATCAGGCTGAACTACCCCCCAGAAATTAACAGTATTGGAAAGCTAATAGAGCAGGACATGTACTGGATAAAATAACATTTTTTCTAAGGTCTTGAGACAGTCAGGACTTTTCCATTTTTCAAACACAGAGGAAGAGCAACAGGAGAACAATTCCTCAGATGGAGACTCCCATGCTAAGGGAGCATCCACAGGGTCTGGGTTTGCCTTCTCTGGAGCTGGGGAGGGCTGGAGCATAAAAAGGGATAATTGTGAAGTCAGAGTGTAATTCAGGAACTTGTGCAATACCACTGCCCTTTGAATTCACTGATTAAACAAACAGCTTATTTTGCAGAAATTTGCCTATGTAATCAAGCTTATAGCAAGGCCTAGAATACAAGAACTGTTAATACCAGGGTGACTAAGCCGTCCACTTGCAAAAGCCGGACAAAAAGGGGATAAAATGCATGTCTGAGGACGGGAAATGTTTCACACTGAGAGCACAGAGTGGCCTTTTTCTGAAGAATGATTAGTGCTCTGCAGCTGCCCTGACCTCATTATATTCACTCTGCTGAAATTCAAACTTCCTACTCCAACAGTTTGTTTGGAAGGTGAAGGAAGAGGTTTTTTGATCTTCTTTTTTTTAAATTTGCCAGTCATGGGTGATTACACATCTTCCTTCCACTGATAGCCAAGGGGAGATAAAAGCCTGAACAGCACTTTTGCCCTCCTGAACCTCCCTGCTAGGAAGGCAGCTCCTGGCAAGCAGGTTTTGTGCTGAATAATTCCACCTGCCCATTTCTGCTTGCCATCCCTCTGAGCTCCAGCAGCCACCTCTGGCAAGCCTGAAACAGATTAGTGAAAAATTGCTTCTCCTCCTATTAAGCAATTTTCAGCACTTTATTCTGGTCAATTCAGCAGGTGACCATTCCCCCCCAAGAGGGCACTGGGACCTGAGGGAGTGAGGATGAAAGCTTTTCCTCCACAGATAAATGTGGTACATTTTTAACTCATTAAGACCCTCATTTAACTCCTCTAAAAACAATAGGCTGCTCACAATGCTTGTTTAATAGGAATTACAGTGGATTACCAGCAAGCACAAATTCAAGGATAATCCATATTTGAGAACTCAGTGCTTCCTCACAGCTGCACCACAAGCATTGTCTGCCTGTCATCAGCATGTTTTCTGCATTTCTTGTTGTATCATTCTGCTTCCACTAACCCAAGGTAGCAATGCAAACATTTAAGCCCAGTTTAGTTCCAGCTGGTGGGTCCAGCAGGGCATCACAGGGGTGCTGATGTCCTCACCATGCACCATCCCATCCTCCTGCCCTGAATGTCACCACAACTGCTCCCATCCACACCAAAAACACAGCCTGTACCTCAATATTTGTGCCACAAAAACCTTTCCCTTGGAAAGGAGACACATCCCTGCCCAGATCAGCCTTTTGAGAAGGGGAGAAAATTGTTCACAGACAAAACCTGCAGCATCCCTGGGTCCTTACAGTCCTACAGGGACTTCCCATCTTCCCACCCACCTGAAGGGATGCCATGGGCCAAATTCCAGATTGGGATGAATTTATGTTGTTGTCACTTCCTTTTGGGTTGGCTTTAAGCTTTTGCAGACTGCCTTTTTACAAAGTTATCTTCTGATGCAAGCCCTGATCATTGCTGTGACCACAGGAAGGGAGATCAGTAATTCCATTTTCCATCATTATTCTTTCATGTTGGAGAACAAAATGCCTTTTTTTTATTTCCCAAACAAAAAATTTCATGCTACGTAGAAGAAATGCAGATGCAATTTTGCTTAGAATTTGAATGGGGCAAAGGCTGCCAGAGCTCCAGGAGGGTTTGGACAATGCTCTCAGGTGCAAGGTGGAATTTTTGGAAGGTCTCTGCAAGGCCAGGGGTTGGGCTGGATGATCCTGATGGGTCTCTTCCAGCTCAGGATATTCTGTGATTCCTAACAAAAGAAGATCTTTAAAAAACTCCGCAGGTTATCCAAGAACTACAAATTTACAGTTTTGGTTGGATGTTTTCTTACACAGCACAGCCACCTGCCAAAAGTAAGCCCTGAGGGATGTACAATAGGAAATTTAAATTTCAACCCACAAAAGTGAAAATACAGCAGCTCCATGTACCTAAGGTGCTGCCCAACATCAGAGCTGCCTTGTGAAGTATCAGGGAATTCAGTCTGGCACAATTAGTGTTTTTAGGCTCACCTGCTTTCTTTCTGAAATCCTCAGGAAGCCACACACACAATGACACAGGGTGATTAAAAAAGCAGGAAATTGGATTCCCTGAGGAAGGACTCTGGCAGGTGAGCCCTCTGCAGTAGCTCCTGACTGATAAGTAATAAACAAACCATTCAAAGGCTAAAAAAGTATCCCACTTCCAAATGATTTTTGCAATTGATAAGACTAAGTATGGAGGCGGGCCCATACATCTGAAAATATTTATTTCAGACTCAGTAGATATCTATACTCATCCATTTAATCCCATTATATTGACTATGTCGCCATTAAAAAGAACTTATTCTCTAATCCAAGGGATCCCCTTCCTACAGACTCATACTCTTATGCTTAGAACTCTGTTAAGTATATATTTTATTCAGATAATGAGCTGCATATGGAGTTTTTTTGGTTTTTTTAATTACTAAAACATCAAATGGACGCATAAGAAATCTATCGTTCTGGTTAAAGCTATAAAGACATCTTTAAAACAGCTTTCCATCATTTAATATCATGATTAGCTGTACAGAGTACTTGAATAGATGGTACAATAAAATCTAAGATATCTTCAGTGCCTGTCAGGTAAAATATCTGTGTTTTTCTGAATGCAAGCAGTTAACCTTCCATGTTGATTAATAAGGCCAGGGACCACTGTTATCATGCAATATTTATTAATCTGTTCTTTGTATTTCAGGGGTGAGTGTATAAAATACCTGCAACAACCACAGCAATTGTCAGACTGGGCTTCGGAGATTAAGTAGAAGGCAACTCCACTAGGATAGGAAAGGGACTATAAATAAAAACACACTAAAGATTTCATTGATCAAATGCCCTCTGAATGCATAATTCATCAAGGTGTTTGAGAACATTGAGATTACTTGTTTGAACAGCAATCCACTTCTGTCAGCAATTTGAAATTTAAATTCTCACATTAGCTTCAGGGGGAAGCAGTGGGCCTACTCAGCAGGCTGGAGGTATGAGGAAGAAGAGATAAGGATTAAAATATAAAATCAAGAAAAAAGTGTCTATTTCAAAGTGCACACTGTTAATTAATAGATCATGAGCCAAAAAGGAAAATGCATAAATATTCCAGTGACAGCCTCACAGTTTAAAAATAAAGTTTAATTCAGAATTAAGAAGTACTCTAGCAGGATGGATGGAGGGTTTGACTGGCCAAAGGTAAAGACACAAAAGATGGAGTGGATTATTTCCCTACCGTTCATAGAATCACAGACTCCCAGAATGGTCTGGGTAGGAAAGGACCCTCAAACCCATGCAGTTCCTGCTGGGATATGTGTTTCACAGGCAGGGACACCTCCCACTGTCCCAATGTCCAGCCTGGCCTTGGGCACTGCCAGGGATGCAGGGGCAGCCCCAGCTGCTCTGGGTGCCCTGTGCCAGGGCCTGCCCACCCTGCCAGGGAACAACTCCCAATTCCCAATTCCCAATATCCCACCCAGCCCTGACCTCTGGCAGTTTGAACCCATTCTCCCTGGTCCTGCCACTCCAGTTCCAGATGAAGAGTCCCCTCTCCATCTTCCCTGCAGTTCCTCCAGGTCCTGGAAGGGACAAATGAGGTCTCCACACAAATTTGTCTTCTCCAGGCTGAACAGCCCCAGCCTCCTCAGCCAAAGTTGCCCCAAAATCATCCAAGCTCAAGTTGATCTGGCAAGCAGGGAGAAGATCAAGCCACAGCTCAGCTCACCTCAGTCCTCATTCCTTGGCTTCTTTCAACCAGACAAAGCTCATCATCCTGCCCTCCAAAGAACTCCAGAGGACAGCCTGCAGCTGATACAGAATATTTATTTATTTATTTATAAAATAATTTATACTGCCTGAAACAGCCAGGGAGAAGAAGGAATTCCGCCGGGAAAAGGGGGATGGGCTGATATTTCTACTCTCTTCACAGCACCAGAAAGCAAGAGGTTGCACAAGGTGGACACCTCTCAAATTTTGTCACGAATTGTGACTTTGGAAACCTCCCAGTGAGTTGGAACATTGATAGCCTTGTTTTGGGAGGTGCGCCAGGAAATGGTGGGAAGAAAGGGATGGAGAGCTCCGTCCTGAGCTCCAGGAAAGGAGCAGAAAACCATCAGGCTTCAAACCTTTTCCCTCCTGCCACTTTGCTTAATGCCGTCTCTTGACAGACCAGGAATTTTTCTGTCCCCTGTCTATATCCATCCACTGCCTGTGTATAATTAAGTTTTCTTCTGAGGTGCTTTTTAATAAAACTGAAGCTGCTGCCTAAGCCCTTCTCATACATCTGCTCAATCCTCATGGTGTCAGTTCATCTATAATTAAACACTAGAAAGCTTTAACACCTATCAGTCAACATTCATCCACGAGCTTGTCTTATTTATCTAATTAAAAAGGTATTTATTGTCAACATATTAATTTTTTTTCTCCAGTACGTGCCCAGTGGAGAAGCCTTGTACTATTTCACTTAATTTCTGTGCAATAATATCCACAGCAAAATGCTTGTGAAATCAAGGAGTGTTAAAAATAAAAAACAGTAGCTTCAGAGTTGGTATTATCAAGGAATTCTCACGTAAGCTTCATATACAGATGGAATATGGAATTGCTACTGTCTACTTTAATATGGATTATTCCTTTGGTTTCTTTTTCAGGTTAATAAATAAATTTTATTATTATTTATCTGACAGCTTGGTTAGTGGCAGGAAAATTAATTTTGCTGAAAGATGGAAAATGAGAAAATATATATAGCACCACATTGGAAACAAGGTAAAATAAGGAAAGAGAAAAACCAGTATACATTAAAATTTTCCTGCTGCTGAGGAGAAAAAGACAGAAGTCTACGGAGGTGTCTTGCTTGCACATTTATAATAAAAGTTTAATTTTTCAATTATATCCCTGTAATATCCTGTCCTGCAGCACTGATTACTTCCTTGGCTCACTGAAAATTAATTTGGCATAGTGCAAAAATATCTTTGGAAAACAAATTCCATCAAAACAAAACAAAGCAAAACAAAACCAAACCCCACAATCTACCTTCTCCTCTAAGAATTGCCAATCCTTCTCCATTAACAGATCCACAAAAACACAAATGAGGAATGACATGTTAATAATGTTATTAAAGGCTGAGGACCCTGATTATATCCTGTCACTCTCTTGTTCTTAATTAACTTCTATTCTACAGAGTCTTTAAGTATGAAGATCACCAGGCTTTCAAGACTATAGTTCTTGCCACAGTTTACAAATAATCCCCACTATTCATTTGGAATTTTGTTCAGTGCTGTTTTGCCACAACCAGTAGGGAAGCCAATAACCTATTGTCTGAAATTGTTGTGTCCTGCAGCACCCTGAGGCTGGTACCTCTGCCAGACCCAAACCTGGGATGGGGGAATTAGACACCACACTAGGATTCCAAAACCCATTCCAGGATGCTACTGCCAAGGTTATGAACTGCCTCAAGGAAAAAAAAACAACCCTCCAGCTGTGGACCCTATGTTTCTGTTTCCATCAGCTAAATGTTTAGGTGAAATTGCTCATAAAAAATAATCTAATTTCTTTTTTCTTCCTCTTTTCTTCACCTACATTAAGGCAGTCACGTTTCTGCTCCAGGGGACAATGGAGACATTGTTACATGAGAAAACCTACTTTTGTGAGAACACACAATGGAAGAACAATATTTGGAGATGTCAGGTGATGGCAGGTGAACCTCCACACAGGTGCACCTTTATGCAGGCAGCACCGGGCTCTACCTGGATTCATTTTCTGAATTCCATCTCAAATTGGCTAAGCCTTAACAACTGGAAGGTTTTCAAGATGAAAAGCACTTGTCAACATGACCCAGCCAAGAAATATATGTAAAAGCAGAAAACTCAATTACATTTGGAATGTTGGTGCCCTGCTAGGGAACAGCAATTTCAGGTGTGACAGAAGTTTTGAGGTTAATGATTTGGAAGCTCTAACTGAGACTCAACTTTCTGATGCCAAGGTAATGGCCTTTAATTAAATATCAAGAAAATGCTTAAAAATAAACACTAAATACTACTGAAGACAGGAATGCCTGGTTAAAAAAAAAAGTGAAGATGAGAAATAAAAATATGAATAGCCAGCTTAGATTCAGGGTGATTCAAGCAATTTGAAAGGTTTGGATAGGACATGCATACTCACCTGTCCAACAACACCCAAGCCTGTTAACTATCTTTCATCTCAATAATGAACTTTACTAATACAGATTTCCCTCAAATTATTTTCTTTTCTTTCACTTGCATATTCTCTCTGGAATAGAAATACGTATTTTGGTTGATGCATCATGAAACTCCAGTGGTGTCTGAAAATTACATGTGTCACCACATTCAATGTGATCTACCCATTTGTGGGCCAGTTTTGCAAAGTGACCTGAGAAACAGAAAAGTCAGAAATAACGAATCTGTGTTTTTAGCTTGGCAAAATGAGAACATGTCAAGAAACAGGAGTTGGTGCAGATCTAGGAGTGGTGTGAACAAAACCATGAAGAAGGGGAATGTCTGGCTAACACTGCCTCAGGGAAACACGAAAAACTGGCTTTTTTTCTGTAAATCTAGCTCAAGGAAAGGTTATAACAGCATCAGGAACATCTCAACCTTGCAAATCATTGCATGAGAGAAGCTGTGAAGGCAGGATTGTGGTCTCTGGCAGCATCCTGCACCCTGTCATGCTGAGCAAACAGCCTGACAAGCCTTCCTCCTCCTGCCCGCAGATGTGATGGCTGATTTGGCGTCAGTTAGAGCAGAAAAGGTGTAAATGCACACCAGGCCTGCAGGGGCCATCAGGTCTGTGCCTCTCAAGTGTTGAGAAAGTGGCAAGGCAAACAGGAGGCTGAGAGGTCACACCAGAGTGGATAAAGACTCACTTGGGCAGCACCACATCCCTCTAAAACTGAATTTCATGTCACCCCAAACCCTCCACCCTTACAATCCCACCCCTGCTCATTCCAGTGCCTTGCCATGATTTTCCCAAACCTCCTGCTGTGTTATTCACTATGTTTAGCTCTCCCATGAGCAGAGCTTGTTGTCCCAAACAACCCCAGCGGTTCCCAGATTTGGGAAGGACAACACTCACCCCAAAGGGAAGTTGCACAAACTTCATGTATCTGTAAAAAAAAATGCTTTTCTCTCCTCCCCTCCTGTTCTTCCCCTTGCTTCTCTCCCTCACCACCATCACTGGCTGGGGGATACTGGTTTGGCCATTTTGTTTGGACATTTTGCTTACACATTTTGCTCCAGGATGGCTCTCAGTATCATTGATAAAAATTTGATGGCTTTGCCTCTTTATACAACTTTGGAGCTCACAAAATCTTTTGAGGCACTTAAAGAGCCAACAGGCAACTCAACACATTCTGACGTTTTATTTTTATTTGGACATCTTCTGGTTTGTGTCTTCAAATCTGTTTTTACTTCAATTTGAAACACTTGCTCAGGTTCTGAGCAGTTTTATCAACACAATGGGGTATACTCTGTTTTTCTGGGGTTTTTTTTATTTAACATTTTTAGTCAATGCTGTAGCTACATAGATATACAACTAGAGAGGAGTTTTAATACTAAGATATTCTTTCCTAACCTGGTGTTCCAGAACAGTTTGACACTGACACAGCACTTGAACAGAAAAATAATTTTGTATTTGTGACATACAGCAAATCCAGGAGGTTCACTCCTTGGAGAAATGCTTTCCTATTCAGGGGTGAGTTTTAGCCTAAAGGATTGAAGGTTTTCTTTATAAAAGTATATATTTTTTCAGGACAGCTTAATAAAAGTAGAATTTTGTTCAGGTAGTTCAGTAGTTACCCAAGGATCAGCTCCAGAGGGAATAAAGCAGAAACTCTTTGGATGGTTCACATCCCCAGCAGAAACCAAATGATTTATCACCACTTTACTCCAGTTTTACACTTGTGCAACCTCAAGGTTTATCCAGTTGTGGCAGAACACTGACGTGATGAGTAATGAACCATTTCCCTCTGTGAACAAAAAGTAACCCCTGTGAAAATGTTTTATAGAGTTGCTCAGGAATCTGGGGAATGGGGAAGATCACAACATGAACTAGGTGTTGATGAAAGTTTATTACTGTGGCCAAATCATAGTTCAGAACCTGATGATTTTAATTACTATGTGGAGAACTTCTCAATATGTAAAAGAAAACAAACCCACCCTCCTCATTTTTCCAACTCCTGCTAAATTCAGTAAACATTCTCTGTGTTCTGTGATGTCTTTAGAAAATCACACCTCTGTGAGCTTCTACAACATAAAACAAATTTCTTTCCACCCTTTTCTACAATTAGCACCTTTTTCAACAAAGGTTTCAACCCTCTCATAAATTATTTTCTCAAGTTAAATACCTTCTTTATCTTTTCAAGATAAACACAAGGCCAGAGGTACCATTTTTTAACTTAACAGACAGGTCTCTTACTTTGATGTCAAATACTCCTTGGGGGATCTATATAAGTGGAACATAAAATATTTATTTCTATGCTCTTGAATAATTAACACCTTTTAAAGAAGCACATGAGAAATCTCATCTCTTTCTGGCATGAGACCTAGAATGAAACTCACCCTCACCAAACAGTGGAGTTTTCTTGCACATTTGTCCCATTTCCTCAGTTTTAGTCACTATTATTCTGCTCATTCTAAATGTACAGGATGAAACACTGATGCCAGTGGCTACACCACTGTTAGATTTTAATTCACCTCAGTACTTTGAATCATCAAAACAATTTTTAAAAGAGCCTTTCATTTTATCTCACTTCTGCTCTTTAGGATTCAGTAAAACATTGACTCTGGTGCTGATCATTTTTGAATATTGACCATTTTCCCTCAGTTTTACACCCAGTCCACTTATAACAGCTGATATGCAGAAAACCATCTGAGGAAAACACAAGCATGTAATTAGCTTCCAAATTGCTGGTTGTATGTTCAAGCTTGAGTGATGCAACAGCTCCATGACAATTGCTATGAATGGTTTGACAGATGAATAAAGTAAGGAATTATTTCAAGTGTTATTAAGCAATCAAAGGAGTGTGTCAGCAATATTTTGTGTTAACAAGGCTCATATTAATCTAATTCTGCACCTCCTGCAGCTTTTAATAAGGGCATTTTTATTTATGCTCAAGGAGAGTGGAAGGTAGTCAAATAATTTTAAGAGAGACCTGATTTGTGCAGCTCTGCCTCTAATTCTCAAAGTTTTTGGACTGATGCATGAGTATGTGCTCTGTGCCCTGCCACAGATGGCAGAACTCATCAGGAAGGGGTCCTGATTAATGCCACAGGAATTCTGACACAGGCTAACAGAAACAGATGAGTCCCCTAACACAACCATGAAAGTGCATTTGCTCAGGCCATATGTATTAGTCAGAGTGCATAAATTTATGAATATTTATCCCCTCTGACCAGATCTGGGGATGCTCTAAATATCATCCGAAATTCATTGCCATGGACGTCAAGGGCTTGATTTACTGATTTTGGGGAGACATAGGTACATGGTAAATGGGAAAACAAATGCACTATCGGTGTCTCTCACCACATTCCCTCTCCTGTCTCTGCTCACAGATGTGTCCAGTGCCACCTCTCACCCTTTTCTCTGCTCCAGACCTCCTCCTGCTCCTTCTCCAAGCCATTCTGAGGCAGGAACAGGATTAAAATAAATTCAGTACAAGTCCTTTTTCTCCCTTTTCCTATGTTTTTGCCACCAGAATCCAAGCATTCTGGAACAGAAAATCTCTATCCTTTTTGGTTTCAGCAGCATCCTTACGCATCACACACAAGAGATCTAGAAGGACACCCAAATCTGATAAAATATTTCTCATTGGCTGGACCTAGGTCTTCACAATAACAGTAATCAGCGAAATTAGGCAGGTGAAGAAAAACAGACAATCTAGACACAGCCATCACTGCTTGAGGAGTAAATTCACTACTGGAAAAATGATTCCCATGCTTTTAGTTTGGTGGATTTTAGGCAGAGGATTAGGCACTTTTTATAGCATTAAGAAATTCAAGAAAGTCTTGCTAAATCTAAATGGTAGCTTTTTAGCCCTGCTTTGCTGAGGTGGGACATTTCTGGGAGGAAAAAAAATGGTAAAAAGTTAAGTAAAGAAAAAAGTATGAAGAGAAATAGAAAGATTAATAGCTTCATGCAGCAAATCT
The DNA here is from genome assembly GCA_013398405.1 of Pheucticus melanocephalus. NCBI lineage: Eukaryota > Metazoa > Chordata > Aves > Passeriformes > Cardinalidae > Pheucticus > Pheucticus melanocephalus. Next base: position 289,916 of record VZSJ01005480.1, on the reverse strand, counting down.
GAATTTTGAAAAGTGCACTGACCTGAGCAATCACCTCAGCAAAACAAGCAGCATTTGCAAGAGTTTGTGAAATCCTTTCCCAGACCATGAGTTTGGGTGTATTTCTGTGCACAGGGTTTTTCTCCAGCAGGTTTCCTGGGGTCCATTATGATTTAAGGAATTACTGGCCTTCCCACAGAGTTCTGCTACACAGAATACTCCAATTCAATGCAGTAAAGAAGACTTAACTTCATGTTCATGCCAAAGAACAACAGAAACAGGTATTTGAGGCAGCTTTATGTCATTAATAGAGCCAAGCTTTCCTCTTATTCTCTGCCATGCTATTTTTGACACCAGGGCTGAGGTGCCAAGCAGGCTGCTTGAGCTTTCCATCAGCCTAATCCCAATCTCCTGCCAACACCTGATCAAAACCTCAGGCCCCTGCCTTACCTGCTCCTTCCTATTAGAAATAATGTGAAAATAATTCTGCCTGAAAAGCTGCTTTGGGAAATTGAGATTTAATGGCACCATCAAAAGCCCTTTGCAAAAGTGCTCACACAGAAAGTGCATGTTCGCTCCTGCAACCTGGATCCACAAGGATGCACGTGGAATTTCAAATATTGCCTTCTTTGTTGCTTTTAACACAGTCTCCTTTTCTCAGCTTCCCACCCTTTACCCTCAAAGGCTGAAAATGTTGGAGCATGGTCTACTTCAAAAGCCAACAAGTGTTCCAGCACTACTGGTTACCTCAACCACACACAATCTTCCCTCCTTCTTAGTGTAATTTACCTCTGAGGAGAAATTCTTTGGCCTCCCACATTAAAACACCCCATTGAGGTTCTCAGTATTTAACAAAACTAATGCATAGTTTGATAAATTAAACTATTCCAACCCACAGCCTACCTAAGAGGGGCTTAAAAAGCTCAGGTAAAACACAACTCCAGTTAAAACCTTTGTTGAAAAGGCATGGGAAAAGCATCAAAAAAAGTTTACCAGAAAGGTAATGGAGGAAGAAGGTATTTCCATTTTTTAAGCTCTTCTCTTGTAAGGTCAGAGCCTGAAATATGAAATAAATTTTCTGGAAGTGTTTCAGTGAAATACATTCTAGATGAATCATTGGAGACACATATCTCACCAGACTTGTCACAGCAATAAAACCCTGACCTAAGGAACATGCCATAAGACAGCAGAGGGTAGAGTCCTGTCAGTCTTACTGAGTAATAACTCCTCCATCAGCAGCCAATTATTGGGCTATTATCAGTGACAAAAACCTGTGAGATGTGCTCCAAACTGGAGAGCTGAGAGACTTTTCCCGGGAGAAATGGCAGCCTCTGAGGTCAGCAGACAATGCTCCTATTTTTCCTGCCCTGGCCCTTCAGCCTTCACATTATCCCATCCTTCCCTGGGGAGCTGGGAGAAATGGTGGATCCCAATTCCTTCCACTTCCCATGGAAATAAATCACCCCTTCCCACGTGGATGCAGAAGCCTAATTATGAACTGCTCAGTTAAAAAAAGACACTGCACAGGTACCACCACCAGGAGAAAACCAGCTGTGCTTTGTTGCTTTTATTTCTGCCTTATTCATTTGAGCTGAACAAAGAATTACTCTAGATTTTTCCATTTTCCCCCCACCCCAGTGATTCATGTCTTATGCAGTTTTTGCAATTTTATCATCAAAGGCTTTATATATATATTTTTTTTTTTTCCTTTGCTCTGGCAGCCCCCCATTGTTGCACAGGTCACACAGCACAGCTCTCCTTCCCAGCCCAGCCTGGAACAGTGGCAGGTGAGTGTTCAGGTGATGAGGGTCACTTATCAAAGCTCCTCCTGGGCACAGAAAGGGGCTGGGAGATTTCTGATGTCGGCTCAGGTGGGGAAAAACTGTCTGGTGTGAGTGATGGCACACTGCTGCTGCCAGTGTTATGGCAAAGGAGGGGAGAGAGGAGCAAAAACAGATGGCAAAAGGAGGAAGGGAAGGGGAATTCAGGGAAGTTAGGGAAGGGAAAAGAAAGGAAAGAAAGAGAGAAAGAGAGAAAGGAAGAGAGAAAGAAAGAAAGAAAGAAAGAGAAAAAGAAAGAAAGAAAGAAAGAAAGAAAGAAAGAAAGAAAGAAAGAGAAAGAAAGAAAGAAAGAAAAAGAAAGAAAGAAAAAGAAAGAGAAAGAAAGAGGGAAAGAAAGAAAGAAAGCATAAGATAATGTTAAGCATGCATGAATCACAAAGATGCCTTAACTCAGTATTTAAATTTTTTTGGTGTAACACTCACATTAAAGGCTCATACAACCCAACCATCCACTTCTAAGACATTTCTTAACTTGTTTACATTTCAGCCTAAACGAGTAATCATTAAAAACTTTCTAAACATTGCCTTCCATAAATTTATGATGGCAGGAATGAGCTTCTCACTGCTGTACACATTCACTGCACTGACTGACTGAAAGATCACAGTGATCACAGTGTTTGCCAGTCCAGGAAAGTTCTCTCCTATTGTATTAAATAAATGCACTTAGGAGAATACAAAAGTGACAGGTCATCACGAGCTCTTAAGTATATCTTTCCCTAAAAAGGGATAACTGTGGTGTAAACTTCATACTCCCACCAGAACCTCTGGAAGGTTCTGGTGTCATTTTCAGCAGAAAAATTACAACTTTTGCCTGGTTGAACTTTTACGAGAAGAAAGAACTGTTGTGTGAGACAGAAAACCCAAAGTCTGGTTTGTCACCCTCTGAGAATGCCAGATTCCAGGACAGATCTGTGGTTTCTCCTACCTGAGTCACTGGTGGTGGCAGATCACACTTCAAATAAACTTTACATTAGAGCTCCAAAAATGTGAACCACAAGCAATGAATTAAAGAAATGCAGAGAGAGGATCCCCAGGGAGCCCTGGGCTCACCAGCAGCTCCAACTTCTTTTAAGGGGGTGGAGGTTTATCAAAAGAAAAGGCAAGACCAGCTTATTACAGTATTGGGATACAATGCTAAAGGATTTCATTCCAAATAAATTACATATACCTGCAAAGACTCAAAAAAAGCCTTTTGAAGGGAGGAGAGCATAAAGAATGAGCAAAAAAAAAAAAAAAAATCCACATTTATCATTAACAAGTAAAACCCATGCAGCAGCTCATTCTACCCACAATTACACACATGACTAAGTTTAATCAGGCCCTGAAGTCAGGAACAAACAGGGAGTGTGAGCACCGTAACAATCATGTTTAAAGTAAAAATTACATTCCCTGCTTGGCCTCTGGTGGACCAAGGGATGGCAAGGCAGGTGGTACAAGCCTCCCCCTGGCAACTCCTGGGACCATCAAACACACTCTCAGAAACCTGGTTACATTTCTCTGGGTGTTTCTGAGAGCTCTCTGAAGAAGCAGGGTTTATGTGTGAAAAAAATTTAATAATTTAATTAGTGGTGGCAAAGGTCCCATCAAACTGACCTGCACCTTGAAATTTCAGCAAAGTCAAACATAGTGAGGTAACATATCTCTTTCCTTCAATTTAAATTTAGGCCTGATTCTGACAGTCACTCCATTTTATCACTCAAGCAAGAGGTACCAAGCCAGCAAAACTCAAATTTCAATTAAAAAAAATAAAATAATAAAGGCAGTAATAGTGACATCAAATGTACTGAGCTAGACTTATGAAACTGAAATTTTTGGCATGAAGAACAACTAATAAGTCAGAGTCACAGTGCTTGGTGTAAACAGGGAATTCCTCATTAAAAAAAAAATCATGTTACTTCTCAGCTGGATTAAGAGTATCTCTTAATATTTCCATCTCAGAATTATAGGACACTTCCTCCGTAAGAACTTTTCTTAAAATTATTTTTCTGGTCTTATTCTCAGGAGAATCCAGCATATTTGCATCCATAATAATGTTTTTCCTGTATTTAAGATGCCATTCCCCAAACCACTTCTGTAATTGTACATCCACACAACAGCAGGCACGCATTAAATAGCACAGAAATTATTAATACCCTTGAGCAGCAGGAATGGATTATATTTTGAAATATACAGAATAACTTAGAGATATTTTGAGCCTTATCCAGCGAAGACTTTCTCCTAGGAAACGTGTGAATGACGACCGTAAAAGATCCTTTATTAGCAAAAAATGAAAGACAGATATGAAAAGGTCTTGTTAGTCTTAACTAATTAAAAAAACACCTCCTCAATTTTGATAGATCAAAGTGGAAAGATGTAACTTGCACTAGAAATGGAAGCTTTTTCCTGACTTATTTTTATTTTAGCTATAGAGTCTCCATCTCTGCTACACAGTCATCTCTGACTGCAGGTTTTCTTCAATGACTATGCTCCATTTTAAAAATTTTATTAAAAATTTTGCCATCTTCAGTAGGTACTATCTGCTCTCAAGTAGGTTCCAGCACTTTTAAAGTGAAAATATTGTAGAAACATCCAGTTATTTACAGGATTCAGGCTGACAGGCCACAGAGCTACGCCTCTATACTGAATGCATATGCCACACAGCTCATAGTGCCATTCATATGCAGCCCCCCAAAAGAGATCTGGGTAATGCCTCAATAACCATAACTTCTAACTGTGGATTGGGAATACTCTTATTATTTTTTTTTTTCTCCTCCAATTACAAAATGCAAATTGTGAAAAGCAGAATTTGCATCTTAACTTGACTTACATATTATCTCTGCCTTGCACCTTAGGAAATTGCCAGATATTAAGTTACAGTTAAAGCTGCACCAAGGCCATCATGGTGTACTGGAATCAGAATAATTTTATTTTACCTCCTGGTTCAATTGTGTTTTGAAAAGTAAGATCTACTTTTTGTCTTTACATATTTTTAAAATGTGTAAATTAAGAGCCATAGGTCAGCTGTTATTAACTGAAAGTAACATCTGTTTGCCCAAAGAAGCATTTCCTTCCACTGGATATCTCTGATTTAAGAACAGCCTGCTGGAGAGCTGGATGAACCTCATTCTTGGCAGTTGGCTAACCCACTAATTATTCTAAATTTCTACTTTATCCTAAAGTACATCTTTATTTCAGCAAATAATTAAACAGATCATTTAGAGACCTTGTTCCACAAATCCTAGTTCAGTTCCTTGCTGCTCTCATGGCTACTTTCACTAAGCTTAATATTATCCAAAGCACATTGCCAAGTTTCATTAAAAATGTTGATTTAGCCCTTGAATAAATTGGCATAGTAATACTAGATGTCTATATGGATAAATACAATTCAACTCCTTTTCCTGCCACTGCACCCACACACAAAGCATGAGAAAGGCAGCACTCCTTTTGCTCTACTTTCTGCATCAAACAGATTTTTATTTGCATTCTTCTGAGTATTTTTGGTCATATCCAAGAATATATTTTCATTCCAAGGAGCAGAGAATTGCCACACAACTAGCCTCGAAACCCATAAATCTAAAATATTTGCAGAAATATAATCCTTTAGGTTTTGATGACTTAGTATTTACTGTAGATGCTCTTGAGTTTGGGATAAATGCTACTTTCTTAGCATAGTGTAAAGTCTTATGAAAAAAATATGAAAGTTAAGACACAACATTTCTTAAAGGTTAAGACACAACTTTTCTTACGTGATAACACTGAAAAACACTTTATTATCAAATAACAATCTGAAAGGCAAAGGGAAAATCAAACTTTGGGTGCTTTCCTTTGCTGAAAAGGTATTTTTAAGCCTTTTTTTTAGGATCTTGTGCCAAGGAACTCAGGATGCAGCAGCTTAGGGCAGCATCAGGCTGGAGGTGTTGGGTTTGTGGCAGCCCTCCCCTTGCCTGGAGAGCGCTGCTGATGTCACCAGAAATTCCACATGGGAAATAACCCTAAATAAGCTTTATTTGATAAAGCAAGAACTGTGGGAGAAGGGTTTTGGGTGACTTGGCCTCAAAGCATTTACATTTTTATTTGCATTAAGGAGCCAGCCCTGGCTGCAGGTCTGAGCAGGAGAGCCCAGGAAGGAGGGAGGACTCATTGGTGCATTTGCAGACGTGATCACGAAACCAGATCAAATCTGGCACTTAATCCCAGAACATGCTCCCCCCATCTCCCTGTTTGTGATGGAGCACTTCCAGGGGTGAAGGAATCGCCAAGTTAACTTCCCCCACTGCCACCCCTTTGCTTGGATAAATAAGTTTCAATTTTATTTTTTTTTTCTTTTTGCTCAGTGACACAGTGCTGGAAAACATTTTGGGCAAGACCCCAACGTGCTGTCAGCTTAAGATAAAGCCCTTTGCAGCACCAAGGATCTGGCATTCCATCAGCACAAACTACTGGAGTAATTACAAATTACTCTACAAAAGGAACACCTATATTTGTGAACTGGATCACGGTGCTAATTCTCCATCTCCCCACTTCTGACAGGCTGAAGAGAACTGAAAATTATTAGCCAAGCAAATTGACTGAAAACTTGATTAGCAGCTGGCAAAAAACTTCAGGTGAAGCTCAAAAACTTCAGTGACGTTGAGAAAAATAACCAGCAAAGTGGAAATTATTTCAGTTCACCTTTTGTAAGGTTTCAGGTAAACAGGGACATTTCCTATCTTCCTGTCTAATCCAAGAATTGCCACTGCCACATGAAGTGCAAGAAAGAAAAATGGAGATAGAGACTGATAGAATGGATGTTCCACATGCCCAGCATCAAAATATAACTAATTATGTTGTAGCCAATAAGAAGAGCCACTCTTTAGATTCAGCCCTGACTCAATCTGTAAGCAGAGTAGAAATTCATTGCACATATGAAAACCATAATGCTGCTCTGTTTCCACTAAAATTTGCCTTATTTCAAAGAATTAAAACAAAAATATCATTATCTTCTTAGTTGTCCCCCTACACACAGGACTCAGATATTCATAAAAAGATAATTACCCAGTCTAAGTCCTCTGTATATTTGCAATACTTTGCCTCCACAGGTTTTCCTTCAACAATCAGTATTAAATCAAATGAACCTGAATTTCAGGCAAGCACAGGCAGGCTGACCAAATACAATGGGGAAAGGGCATTTTCCATTGCAATGGACTGGCATGTAAAAGAACAAAAAAGCAAGGTCTCACATATTTCTACATCATCCTAAAAAAATGCAATTTTTTAACTAATAAAACAGGACTGTAAATTCAAACATTCCTAACTGGCATCAAACTGCAACTTTTACGTCAAAATAAGAGAATTTTCCTGCTGATTTAAACAGAAATCTTTGCTAATCTTTGTAATCTACTTCTGTCCATGGCTGTTTAAAGAGTCTGCAATCCACAGATTACAGATAAAAATTAAAAATGTGTATTTGCAAATGTAATTTCCCATATATTTAGGAAAAATACCGAGGTTTTTGAAGAAAATACTATCAATCCCATCAGAGCTCTGAGGCAACTCTATGCATAGCTATAAGCACCTTCCAGAACACCTGGAAAGATTTTCAGAAGCTGAAATGGACATAAGAAAAATACTTTTAAGTGTTACAAATCCTGACCCCTTTTGTGTTTTAAGAGTGAACTTTTTTTTTCTGCCTGGAGACTCCATGTTCAGAAAAAAATCTATTAAGGATGGAACTGAGAGGTAATTTCTTTGCACTGGAATCCCAAAGGCAGAATCTCAGGGTGGTGAGGTTGGACCCTCCTTAACCAGAGGCTGTCCATGCCCAGCTGGGTTTGGAGTCCCATGACCCCAGTGAGATCTGTGAGCATAAAAACATTCCAATACATTTAAAACCTGCTTACTTTTCCTGGGCTGGCTGCTCTGCCTCGTAAGCAGCCACCTTAGCTCCTGTCCCTGCAGGTTTTGCTGTCCTTTGCCTTCGTTTTCTCCTGGGAGCTGGGTCCACGATGTCTGGGCTCCCCAGCAGGGAGGAATCCCTTCGTTCTGGAGCTGCCAAGAGGAAAAAGCAACCAGGGTCAAAAGAAATCTGACATTTGAAGTGTTTCAAAACAACCCTTGCAATATTTATTTTCTGTGTCTTTCTTATGAAAATTTCTATAGTCACAAAATGGCCTCAGAACTGCAACAAGTTTGTGACATAAAGGCAAGTTCAAAAAGACTGAATTTAGTCTAGAAAGATAATCTTCCCTCTGTATCTCTTTACAACCAGTGGAGAAAAGACCACCAACCCTGAACTGGACAATCTGTCTGGACTTCCACTGCCTCCTTTGCTGAAGCTGAGTGAAGCAGGCTCTGTCCAGGTTCATCTACCTATTTATATCACCATGTAAATTCATAAAATATGCTTTATCTACACTTAAACAACAAACCTCTCTCCACTTTGACAATTACCTACACAAAACCCAAATGTCAACACAAACAGATCCTTCCTTAAACTGAAATCCTCCGCAAGACAAAAAAAACCACAAACAACCCCATTAATGAATTCAGAAGTTATGCAGACATTTTAATTCCAGCTATCAACATCCTGCAGTGTATTTTCATTTAGTATGCCTGCTTTCAAAATGAAATCGTAAATTACCTATAATTTTCAAGACAACAATATCCAGAACAGCACAAATTTCAGCTGGAATATATTCAATAACAATGTGGTGACTGAGGCTGAAGCTGTTAGGGTAACTTCCCTGTTTATTATGTTCCTGTGCATTTTAGGGTGGTTTAATCCTCACATGGATGAAAGATGCCATGATTTGAGATTCAACACAAACATTTTTCACAGCAAGTAAATCATGAGTCCTGTTGCCCCATTCCTTTCAAAATTGTCATACACATGTACTGAAAATGAAGCAGGGAGGTAACACACAGCCCACAAGTGTCATTTTCACCATTTCTCAAAGAAACGTGTTTCTGGCTAAGAACACTGATAAATTAATCAGAGGCTCCCTAGAGCCTCTGCCCTCAGTGAAGCACAAGCTTAACATTTAATAATATTAAACATTCACCCGCATGCACTACACCACATCACAGATTTGCAGATACTTGCAGGGTGACAACAGGTATTAGGTGACATATTTCCAAGGCACAAGGTAATTATCAAGTTCCAAAGTCCAGCACAGACAGGACACATTCCTACAATAAATGCTGAGAAGGGTTAAATGACATCCTAAGTCTCCACACTAAACTTTAACCAGATATGCATGGTTTTCCAGTGTTAAATGCTGAAAATATATTTATGATAGTTACTCTTTACCTGTCTGGGGCAGTGTGTCCAATATCTGCACAAACACTATTTTATATATTTCAACATCACTATTCAAAGTCGGCCTCTTCATAATGAATACACACAGAACAGTTTGCTGTCAAGATCCAAACAAACTGGAATAAATTTACTATCACAATTCCTATCCTTCCTTTTTGCTGTTCTCATCCCACACCCTCTATCTTGGCCAAAAAGTAGATCCAGAGGTGAACCTCATATACAAAACCTAAATTTTCCTAGCATAATAAAGAAATGTCTCTGTGTTTTCACCTGTACAATGTGCACTGGTGAGCACAGCCCTCGTGCTCAGCAGTGTTTTTGCTATTTAGACACAGAATTCTTTTGTGTATAAAATTAATTTTAAAAATATTTTGTTTTCTTCTGTTTCCAAAATATTAATTTATTTTAGTTATACCAAAAGAAAGGCTTAAAGATTGAATTCAGACAAGCCAGAATTCCATCTCACAAATACCAGCAGATTGGCTCATGGGTGAGGGTTGATCAAAACAGGCTTGGGGAATTTTGTTGTGTTTGTTTTTTTCCTCTAAGCTAAAACTCCCAGAATTGCTGAGGAAAAGACGGAATACACTTGACTCTCACAGTACCATGCATCACCACTGGACTTTAAACACACACCCACTACTGCTACCCAAAAATAATTCCCATTAATGAATTCATTTATAGCACTTGACTAAAAGCCAAAGAAAGCTTCAGCAAAATATTATTCATTGCTCAATGTAAAAATCTTTTGGAAAAATGAGAGACAGTCTTAGGCACAAGCCTATATTTTCATCCTGAAAATATTTTCTGTCCAAATGTAAGCAACCTTTTAAGGAAGGAAAGTTCCTTGACTCCCTGCGAAATTAAATTTCTTACTTTTATATTATGTAATTCAATATGAATGATTGTTATACCTCTGAGAGGAATGGTAGTAATTTAGACACAGACAAGGGTACTGCTGGATGAAAAACAGTAATTAAACCTCGTACACCAAATATTGATTAAGAAAAGAAAATATTCCCAATAGATCAACATACTTCCTGCAGGTGAGTAACTGCAAGAAATGAGATTGATAAGAGAGCAAGAAGGGGACTATGGTTCAAGTACTAGAAGAATATTTGTGCCCAGGAGATAAAAGGCTTTCAATAAAAATTCCTGTTGGTTGGAGGGTTTTCTGTTGTTTTGGGTTGGTTTTTTTTGTAATTTTGAAAAGTGATATTATTTGGTGGGTTGAAGGAGTTTTCCAGAAAATAACTGAAAACTAAAAATAGCTGTCATTGGTTTGGAAGAGCCAGAATGAAATTAAATCAATGCAGCCCCACAATGCTGGGGTCCTGAAAAGAGAAGATGCCTTTAATACAGAAAAATGTCAGGACTCATAAAACACTTGGAAATACAGCATAAGGATCTTGAAACTACAGAAATTAACTTCTGCAGCCTAGTTATAGGCAGGCAGTCCTGTTAGATTCTACAAAACACTTTTGCATTACTTTATTTGTATATACAGAAGTGAATTGTTTAAAAAATAAATACCTCCCAATCTGTCATATCCACCTTTCAGTGTGAAAAAAGCAATAACTCTGTGTATCTTCATTTGTGTACACCATCATCTCCAATGAAAAATCCTACAGCTTTGCCTTGCCTAATTATTCACAAGAGTGTCACTGAGAAAAAAGGATCCAGATCCTCTCAGTACAGCAATAAAGGGCTAAAATCAGCACCAAAAGCTTAGTTTTGCCATAAAAAATATAAACAGGGACCAAAGCAAGCAAAGAGCAGGCAGAAGTTTTCCAAAATTGAGGAATGTGTTTGCCTACAATGACCTAATTTCACACAGACAGAATACACAGCCCTGATGTCCAAATTATGAGTGATGGACCACAAGCAAGAAAAAAAAAAAAAGCTGCAATTCATCTGATTTTACCTACAGGAAACTCAGTCACAGACATTACTTCTCCTCACCTTGCTGTTATATAGTCAAGTTATAAGAAATTATTAAACCCATTCAAAGAACATTCAGATTTTCAGCCTGTACCACTAAATGAAATTATTTCGTTTGATCACAATAAAGAACTTGAAGTCATTAAAAAAAATTTAAAAAGGAAAAAAAAAAGGGTGTTTCCAGATTGTAATAGAACAGGAAATATTTTTAAAGGATGTAGTCATTTATCCTGAAGAAAAGCCTTCTTTTAAAATTATCTCCTATCCTGAAGATTTCATCAACAGCTACACAGAATTCTGACCATTTTTATTTATCTTCTCAATGAAAATTCAGCTTTTTCATCAGATTTAGGAGAATTTGTCCAGGTTTGCAGATACTAACAGTATTGTAGCTCTCCTAAAGTCCTCGCAGAGCCCCCCTGCAGAGCTCCCTGGCGGAATTCTGCCTAACTCCAGGCAGCATGTGCTGCTCCATGGAATTAATCAGCTGGATTCCCAAGGTCTGCTCCTTAATAAAGCTGCTGATTTAAGCTAAAATCAGCACCAATATTAGACAAAATGGGTTGAGAGGCACCTGGAGAGCACCAGGACTGCCTGTGAGAGCTGTCCCCCAGGCTGCCAGAGAAAGGAAAAAGCAGAGAGGGAGCAGAACTCATCACTTTAATCCCTGACTGTAACTCCAGCCATTCCCTGGTTTCTTAATCCCAGCATAATTCCCCAGGGATCACCGTGGCTGATGATAATTAGCATCTCTTTGACAGTCTCAGCAGAGCCTTCTAAATGAATGCGTATGGAAATTAACACATCTCAGGGATGCAGAGGCAATATCTGCAAAGCAGGATTAAGTCGTTCCTGACAGGCAGTTGAGGAAACACCATTCCTACCTACTCTGAAGTTACCCCGTGTGCACAGATCCTGGCATTTTTCAGGAGAAATTGATTTATTTAAATCAATCAGAGATATTAAACACTGGTATTTACAGTCCATGTCTCTGCTGCAGTGAAAGCAACAGGAACATGTCACTATATTAATTTTAGGGAAATAGTGAAAGGCATTCCCTGTTCCTTTTGTTCTGCCCTACTGTATATTTAATTCTTTGTATAAATTTGGGTTTACTGTACCATAATCCCCTGGGGCCAAGAGGCAGCTGAGACCAAGGTTCCATAAATTCTCTGTCAGCTGGTTATTAACGTTTATTTTTACAAAGAATATCTCCATGGGAAGTGTTTATGAAGACACATTTTAAAACATCTCCAGCAAGAAGTTTAGTTCCAGCTATACAAAATTTATAAATTGTATTCAGCTCAGTAAGGAAGTTTACATTTCACCCTTCTAGGCTGTATTACCACCGAGTTTTCTATTTGCAAAGTCTATTCTTTTCCTGACATCACCTTCCTCTAAAATCTTCTTAAATACAACAGTTTTATTAAAAAAATAGTAACAAATAAAGACCAAACCAAACAAAAATCCCACACAAAACACCCTCACTTCAAACCTGCAGGGAACCAATCAAGTTATGGTAAAATCTGTCTACCATGAAGTCTCCTTCTCAATGCTTATTTATTGGGGATAACTCAAGTGCTCACCTGTTGTCATCTCACATTGTCTTGAAACTACACTGGGAAAAAATTAGGGTAAATTTGACACACAAATAATAAGTTTGGTCATGAAGCATGAAAAAGTCTCTTTCCATCCATCAAAATACACAAGGATAAAAAAAGAATGCATTTTACACACATCCAAGAGACTCTGAGGGGGCTCATTAATTTTAATCATCAAAACCATGATCTGTAATAGAAATCCCTCTTTTACAAAATACCTTGAGAAGGCAAATTTCAATGAACCATATAACCAGATGAGAGATACTAATTTTCAATAATCCACAAGAATGTGTTTTGCCAAAACTAATGCAGTAGCATTATCATTCCAAAGAAGTCCCTCTTAAAAGCATTGCAAAAGGTTATGATTTTGCTTGAAAATACTACAAATTGATAGTGCCTCTAGCCCCTGAAAGTTAGTACCTCCCTCAGAGCACAAAGGGAAAGCTTTAGGATGTGCTCAGATCTTCCCTGGCGTGTATCGGGCAGGCAGCATTTTGCAATTTCAATCTGGACACCTAAAAATCTCTTTACCAGTCTAAAATCTCCTAACAAAAATCTCCTAAGAATGTTTTCCCTGCTATATTTTCCATGGGTGCTTGACAGAGGCAGCACCAAAGCTGGAGACTCAGATGCTGAGGTGCTTCTAGGCTAGGCCAAGGGCTGTTTAGGGATGAAGCTTTAGGCTGCTCAGCAACAGCTTTTCAACAATCCACTGCAATTCCTGATTTACTGCACGGACCTTTCCTCCCTCTCTGACCCTCAAATCTTCTCAAAACTCTGAATTAAGGCTGATTTTCTGCGCACCATGGCTGGATGCAGTCATCCAGCACACAAGCACATCCAAGCTCAGGCATCAGCACCAGAAAGGTCGTGGTTTGAAGAGGTTTCAATGAGCTCAGTGTCCCGGGTGTGCCTGTTTGCTGGAGTCATCCTCTGGGCTCCCGGGATGTCCCGTTTGGATCATCTGTACCACCCAGGGTGGAGGTAGGAGGCTTCTGGATATAACTCCCAGGAGGCATGAAGCACCACGCAGGTCGAGCAAACAAAACAACAAAGCAGGCAGACACAAGGGCTGAAATAATCAGGCCACTTTGGGAAAGATTTCTGGGCTGTGATGTCTTAATTCAACGTGAGGTAGTGGAGCCCAGAGTAATTCCTCACCAGGCTCATAAAGCATAAACCTCGTGCCTGGAATTCCATCGTTTTTTTGCTCAGCTTGGATTTTCTGGTGTCTGAGCTGATGGGGCTCAGCCCACCCAGCTGATCCAGGCCCTGGCACCAGCAATGGTGGGGCTTCCAATGATCACCTCTAAAGTTACCCCACATGTCAGAAATCAGTATTATCCCTAACCCCTGTGTGTGTGGATGTGGAGCCCAAGGTCTGAAAGTTAGTTCTAAAGAAAAACGTGAATAATCAACATTATTTACCGATTTCAAGCCAGTCAGTGATTGTTTTGTTAACCTTTATGTAGTCATAAAACCACAGAATTGTGGAATGGTTTGGGTTGGAAGGGATCTTAAAGCTCATCCAGTCCCACCCCTGCCATGGGCAGGGACACCTTCCACTGTCCCAGGCTGCTCCAAGCCCTGTCCAGCCTGGCCTGGGACACTTCTGGGGTCCCTTTTGGGGACCCCAACCTCTGCAGGTAACCTCTGTACTGCTATTTGGAATGTGAAGATAAGCAACATATTTGTTCATGACCGCTATTTAAAAAATAAATAGTGTAATGCTTCTGCTTTAATACCAACAGTTAAGTCTCACATCCCTCATGCATGTAGTGAGAGCTGCTCCTACTCCTGTGATTCTCCTGGATGGAGAAATACACAACAGCCACTGCAAGATCTGTAGGCAATAAAGCCTTCTGACTTTATGTAGCTTTCTTTTGACTTTCTGAGCCAGCAGTCTGCCCAGAAGGCCGATGGCCCCTGGGCTGTGCCAGCCGTGGGGCGGCAGCAGGAGGGGGCAGGGCCCGTCCCTGTGCCGGCCCTGCTGGGGCCACACCTCGAGGGCTGGGGCACCTTTGGGCCCTCACACAGGGAATGGAGGGGCTGCAGCGTGGCCAGGGAAGGGAACGGAACTGGGAAGGGAATGGAGCCCCAGGAGAGGCTGAGGGAGCTGGGAAGGGGCTCAGCCTGGAGCAAAAGAGGCTCAGGGGGGCCCTTGTGGCTCTGCACAGCTCCTGCCAGGAGGGGACAGCCGGGGGGGTCGGGCTGTGCTCCAGGGAACAGGGACAGGAGCAAAGGGAACGGCCTCAGGCTGGGCCAGGGCAGGCTCAGGGTGGGCACAGCGGGAATTGCCCCATGGAAAGGGGGCTCAGGAACTGCCCCGGCACTGCCCAGGGGGGTTTGGAGTGCCCAGCCCTGCAGGTGTCGCCTGGAGGTGGCACTCAGAGCTCTGGGCTGGGGACAAGGTGGGGACTGGGCACAGCTGGGACTCCATGGGCTGGGAAGGATTTTCCAACCTGAATAAATGATTCTGTGATTCCACCACTTGTTAAATTTATTTTCTTATTCCTTTGCATAAAGCACTGGGTCGCCCTGGTGCTTGAGCAATCTTTGCACTACCTGGTCTGCCTGATCAGAGCTGGTTTGGAGGATCAACATCCTGACACACAGTTAATTCCCTGGGAACCCCATGGGATTCCTAGGGAATGGACTGAGAGATTTTCCCCTGTGAGATTTCCCCCTGTGTACCAAAGGCAGCCTTAAAATCCAAGTGTGAGCTGCACTCGGGACATCCCCCTCAGTGCCCTGGAGCTCAGACTCCTCTGCCACAAGAATGATTTCTTTCCCCATTAAACAACCTTTGAGGAAATCAATACAACTCAAGGGAGGCCATAACTCTGGAAAATGTATGTTTTCACAATGATGGCATTTTTTGGCGGATAAATTTGTAACCTCTACCAATACCTTGATCATGTTGTACTTATAAGCCTAAGATTTTTTCATTTGTATTACACATTCCAGTTTTTTGCATTATGGGTATTTCTACTTTAGGTAGAGAAAACATTTCAGGTGGAAAAATCTAAAATAAGAAATCTAAAATAGAAACCTATTTAAACAGGAACTTTGGTTGCCTGTATTTCACTCTATATTTGTAAGGAAGCACAAAAATATTTAAGCAAATACTACATTCAGAATAGAAGGGATTTTGCTACTTATTTATACAGCAACATAAATATGTGGTGCTATTTTAGAGATAAAATAGCAACATAAATATGTGGCACTACATCTTTTAGAGGAAAAGACAGATTTAAAGCTTTAAAATATCCCACTCTAAAATCAGTCAGTGACACAGGACCTGTGCCCCCTCCACAACAACACACAGCTTTAACCCTGGAACACAAACCAGCCACTTTAGAACACACAGAATTAATGACAGCACAGAGCCCAATCACTCAAAATGTCATTGTCAGAGGACAAAAGTCAAAATGAGTAAAAGGGAAGTGGTGATTCCCGGGGTGGGCAGGCACAAGGAGAAAGCCAGTGCTGTTGAGCAAGGCTCAGACACAAGAAAATCTGGGTTCTAATGGTCCACGAGCCACTCTGATGGCCAACTTGATTTTTCAGCATGAAAAAGATTATAAAGTGTGTCCATTATCCTTCAGTCAATGTTGAGAGTGAAAACCCCAATTAATGCCCCAAACAGAGCTTCTGACAGGACCAAAGGTGACATCGACATTGTGACCTAATTAAGGAAGCAAATTTAGACACTAAATGTGATTTGGCCTTTTCAAAATTTTTATCTGAAGTATTTTAAAGATTAAACCACTGCCCAAAGTATTCAATGTCTTGAAAAGTGAGATGAAAAATTGGGAAGTTCAACATGACAACCTCAGGAAAACCAAGCTTTGCCCCAGCACCAGTGATGATCATTAAAAATCAGGGGTGAAGCCTGTGAGATTTTGTACTGCCTTCTTTTGTATCCATTGTCCTTTTCTTTCCCTGCCTTTAGCAAACTTAGAGACAAACAGAGGAGACTGTGACTGGCAAAAGCATATCATTGCCCAGAAAGTGACAGAATTATTTCAAATCCCTTCCTTCTCAAAGACTGTTCCATGAGAAGCTTGTGCCCTTTCCAAATAACCTTTTATATTTATATTGTGCTTTTTGTATGTATAGACATTCTTTTTTCTCCAAATTTAACAAGCTCTATATCTTTTATTTCTACTGTGTATTTTTTAATTTTGTATAACCAGCAAATACAGTTCCAACCTCTGCTATGCATTTTCCTGTATTTCCTGTGAAATGAGGAAGCTGAACTCAAGTCTCACATGTCATTCACTAGGAACAAAGTTCTATTTACACTATTACTTTTCTGGACCCATTTATTTCTCTTGAAATCAATATAAAACCTCCACTAAATAAAAGACATACCATGAGTATTTTCTACAAATTGCTGTCAGCTCTCAGCTTTTTTTTTTTTTTTTGTCATACCGTATTCCTAAAAGGCTTTTCATGCTGTGAATTTAAAGACAGCATTTAAGATGTCATTATGGCATGTCTTTATATACAGCTGCCATTAAGGTCTTTGTAAATGGATTCAGAAATGATGAACATGGAAGGTGCCTCAGTCAGACATGATATTAATGTTTTTATGGCAGATGCACTGGCACAATCTCAATCAACATCACGGGATAATTCTGCTTTGGAAAATGCTACAGGTAATTCTGGTTGCCCTAAGAGGCTCTGAAGGCATATTTAAAGAATTTTAAAGATCTCAGTAAGTACTTTGAGAGCAGCAACACATTAATATTTATTACAACACTTACTGAACAATGAACTTGAAGCCTGGGCGTTGATACACAACGAACAGAAAATTATCAATCACCAGGTCTCAATCAGAATGGAGAAGTTGGTTTAATCTGTAACAACTTCTGTTTAGTTGCTCTTAAAGACTCACACAGACACATCCACAGCCACCATTAATAATTCATCGTGAATGGACTGTGACACCTGTGGCAGGAGCCCAGATCTGTGTTTACACCCTGACCTGGGCTGGTTTTCCTCACCAGCGCCTTGGACACCTGCAGGGCTCTCCTGGTCTGGCCGGGCTGTGACCATGAGTAAAGCCCAGCACTGAGAGGGCACAGTCAGGAAGGAGCTCAGCTTCAGGAGATGTAACCCACACCACAAAAACACCTGTGGTGCACAAGGAATGGACAAGCTGGGACATCCTCAGGGATTTTTTAGAGGGCAGTGGTGGAGATGGATGGCAGAACACCATGGCAAACAAGTCAGTCAGACGGCAAGGCTGCAGAGCCAGGATGCAGGGTGAGGTCAGTGTGTGTGATGGCCAGACTCCTTACAGGACTAGCCCTGCTCCCCTGGGAACCACTAACTCTGGGATAGTCTTTCCATATGGCAAAAGCTGCAGCCCTCAGTGAGAAAAAACAGGATCACGCCCTGGGCTGTGCTCATGTTCCACAAATCCTCCCCCCAGCCAACGTCCCTGTGAGCCACCAGGGCCAGGAGGCACCAGGAAAATTGTTTATTAAAATGGGAATGACAGGGGCTTGATCACCCAAATCTCCAAACCCCCTTGGAAACACAAACCCCAAACACCCAAGCCCAGGAAACATGGTATTTTCTTCTGTTGAAGAGTCTCCCTACTAAGTTTTGCTGATATTTGCAGACTATCAGCTGCCTGAGGGATTACTGAAGGGTGAAACATAGCCTGGAACGGCAAAGCTTTATGCAATTCCTCTACCCCTCCATCAACATGCTGTGATCCTAAAAAAAATATATCTATATATAGGGATAATTTATGGTTGCTTAATATTTCATGCAAGCTCAAAATATCTATATGCAAGAAGAAAATGCTTTTCTATATTTAATATATTTTTGTAATTTCATTACACCGGGTAATTCTCATGCCCCTTTACCATCAAAAATTCATTTAAATTATTAAGGCCCTGTGGAAATTTTAAAAACACTTCCTGACATTTCTCCAAAACAACAGTTACTGTAATGGTGAGGTTTGATTACAAAAAGTAATACAGCCTCCCTCTAACTACATAAAGCTTAGAGAAAATGGGATTTAAATACAAAGGGTGTGTAAACACACACTCCTTTTCCCACCACAACAAAACAGACTGGTTTAGACTGAAAAGAGTTTTTCCTCTGGTACCTTGCTTCAGAGAAAATATCAAGGGTTGATCACTGTGATATAAACCACATGCTTAACCCTAGTGATGAAATACTGTAAAAACACAATGTCATCAAAGGAAGAATGTCAGTGAGTTATTTCCAGAGAAATTTGCTGAAGATGTTGGAAAGTATGAATTACTTTGTGAATTTTTCTAGAGAACCAAGAGAAAAAAAGGTGTTTCAGGCTACAAAGACATGAAGAATTAAGCTCACTAACTGTAAAATCAGAATAAAGTCACAGGTTAGGCAGGTGATGTGTGGGATGACATAAAGCCATAACAAGGTCCTATAAGGAGAAAATATTATATCATTTGATTTTTTTTTCACTCTTTCCAGGAAAAAAAAAAAGAAATGTAAAACAGAGATTCTTGGTATCACATTTTCTCAAATTAAAGGTTCCATCTTAGAAGTACTCCAGCTGTCCTGAGTAGTGCTGTGTTTGACAGCCTGATCCTTAGAAAAAAAACAATGTTGATATTATTTAAAGCTAGAATTTTTGCCTTTAACTGACATTGTTTCTAACCATCATAATACTTGTCTAAAAAGACATTTGAGAACCTGCAATTTTCTTTTATCGGAATGTATTAATCATTATTATATTGGTACACCTAAATTTTTTTAAAAAAAAAAGGAGGGGAGGGAGAAAAATAAAAAGAAATCACACAGAGTTCCAAATCAGACATTTAAAAAAATATTTTCCTTGTGTACTCCAGCGGGAGCTGGGAAGGCTCCACAGTGCTGCCCTCAGTCCCACGGTTGCTGGTACTGGGTGTTATTTTGGCACCCTGCCTCCCAGGAGGGCCAGTCTGGTCTGACTCCTCGTGGAGGAGAATACTGTGTAGAAGAGTTGAAAACATCAGAGCAGAGCTCAAAAGCAGAGAAAGATACATCTAATCTCTGCCCGTGCACACAACACCCTCTTTGTTGACCAACAAAAAACACATTAAAACCTCTAGGACTGGGCACAGAGTGCTGATGTGAATAGTGGCTGCTCAGATGAGTAACACTTTTATAGCACGTTCAGAACTGAACACTTTGGGCCAGAATAAGCCAGAGCAGCCTCTCTGGAAGTTAATGGAACCATAATGAATTACACCAATTGAGAATTCAGAGTATTATTCTGGGATAGAGCTTGCTGGTGAAATGCACAAAACAAAGAAAAAGGCTAATTGCATGCTGGGCATGAATGCAGTCACTTCAAATTGTATTTCCTGAAAAGGCAGCTGAGTAATATCATTACCTGAGAAACACCTAGAATCCTTCTTGACCATTTCCTCTCCCACAAAACTTGCACATAGCAGCTTTGTTCTTTTTATTGTATGAATTTTATTATATGAATCTTTTAAATTACATGAAAGAGCTTAAGGTCCATTACTGCTTTTTTCTCCCCTGAAGTAGCAGGAAAAAGCACTACCATGACTAAAACATCCATTTTTTAAACTGCTAACACACCAAACCTATCCTGGAATATGAAATTATTTTTGATACAACAGATCTTTCCCAGCCTTGGAAAGGCTGAAGGGAGCTGCGTGGCCAGGGCAGTTTTGGGAGGACATTCCCAAAATCTGTGATGAGCTCCCAGTCCATGCAGCTTGCTGGCCTCTGGACTTTTGCTAGCCTGCAAGCTCACACATCAGAGCCTCTTGTTTTGGTGGTTTAAAAAAGGAAAATGCTCTGTGCCTTCACCATTTACCCTCAGGAACCCTCGCTACAAAAATACCTGTTATTTCCTCTAACACTGTTTTCACTAATAACAACAATTCCAGCTGATAACAAGAACTGTGTTGATCTAGTTATCCAAGGATATCTAAGAAAAATAAAGCCACCTCCTGTCTGCCAGACAGGGATTTTAAAGTTCCTCAGGCCCATGAGCAACAAGGGGATGATTTTTTTCTGAGAAGCAGACATGAATTAAAAATGTCAGTGTTGTCCTGAATGGGGACTTGGGCCACTGAGAGAAGCTCAGCTCTGAGACACCAGGCTGCTGCAAGGAAGGATTTGGGGGCTGTTATCCCTTCCAGTTTCCTATCCCAGACAAAGGACATGGATACACAGCAGGGTTAATTCAGTGCTGTATGGATAAGGGTCACCACTGACTGAGCCACTGGCTGCTGTTAATAAATGTTACATCTCTCCTGCAGTAATTCCAGCAAGCCACAGTGAGGAGAATGAAGTGGGAAATAGCTTAATCTCACCAAAATGCAGTGCCACTTCTTCCTGGCCCATTTTTCAAAAAATAAAGAAAAAAAATTAAATGAAAATTCATCTTGTTCTGTCGTTTACTGCTACTACTCATTGCTGCAGAAGGATGGAGCAGCACAGAGTGAAACAGACATTGTTCCCACCTTACAGCTGCAAAATCCCTAATCCGTACCATGAATTTAACAGCTTTTCTCCCACCAGAAGACATGAACTGAGGATTATATCCTCTTGCCCCACTAAGGCTCCTCTCCTGTGCCCATTCCTTTCCCTCCAGCTTAACAGGGGGGAACTCACCAGTGATTTATTGTAAGGGAATTTTCCATCATTCATGCAGTATACATTCTCCTCAGTAGGCAACAGACACAAAGTAAATAGGGCTGGGGCTTTAGGAAACTATTTAATGTATTTTAGCCACAAAATATAAGTATCTCCTAAAAGTGCTGGCTTATCTGGATGCTCTGTGCAGCTCTCCAGTGTCTGTGACACTTCAGTGGCACAGTTGGCCTTTCCCTGCACATAAAATACCTCCAGTGCACATAAAGGTGCCTACAATGGGATGGCTGCATGTCTTCCATCCTTAGTTTATCCAAAATAAACCATCTCCTCTCCTTGGCTCTCCAAAACTCAAAGGTCCAGCATGGGGGTTGATCTCTTCTGTCCCCTGACAAGGGACAGGACAAGAGGAAATGGCCTCAGGTTGAACCAGGGCAGGATTAGTTTGGGTATTAGGAATAATTTATTCACACAAAGGATCTTCAAGTGCTAGGTGAGCTGCCTGGGGCAGTGGTGGAATTATCCTTGAAAGTGTTCAGTAAATGTGTGGATGTGGTGTTTAGGGATGTCGCAGTGCTGGCTTGACCATCTGACTCAATGATCTTGATGTTTCATCCAAACTTAGTGAATCTATGAATCTGCAATTCCATGTGTCTGTGAGGTGGACAAGACCCTCCTTCTCTCAGGGTGCAGTGAGAACGATGCCTGTTTCCAGTGATTTTCTGCCTATTTTTTCCTCAGATTATCAAAATTCAGCTGTGCTATGAAGTTAACTGGGAGGTTCTCAGCTATTGAAACAGCTTTTTGATGGTCATATGCCTAGAAAGAGAATAGATTTTTTCATTTGGCAGCTCCTAAACCAAGTGTTGCAACCAAGTAAAGAATAAAGCATCAGGAAGCAGCTCAGTAGCCTAGAAAGTGACATAATTCACTCACAAACCAAAAGCTAATCACAGTTTTGAGCTTGCTGATGATGCTTTCTGGAAATTACTGGCATCAATCCTATGATTCAAATATTGTAAGGATAGCCTGAAAGCACTCATAGCCCTCAAAAATCCTCTGTTGGGAATCTTCTAATTCCTGCCCCGCTTCTTGGGGGAGGCTCCCAAGATGTAGGGCCTCATGGCAGAAATCTGATTTTACCCTTGGTGTGATGTGGTCAGTGTGATCAGCCTGCAATAATGGAGGGCAGCTGCTCAGTCTGGTGGCTACCTGCGCAACACCTTTCATTTTTCTCTCTCTCAAAAAAAAAAAAAAATCAGTTTAGGCAGAGGGAAGTGGGGAATTGAAGATCACATTTCCATCATTCACAGCCTGCCTCCATTTCTGATCACAAGGAAAAGACAGATGCATTCATGTCACAAGTGCCAAAAATCTTTATGAAGTCATTGGTGGGCAGAAGCACTTTTTACATTTCCCTAAAAGCTATAAGACTCAATCATTTCTGGGAAGTTTAAACTACAATTTCCAGAAAGAAAATAGTTCTCTGTCCTCCACTTTGATGAAAAGTTAAGCTAAGTGCACAATAGGAGCTTATCCCTCCTGGGCATGCAGAGAGGAGGTGTATTTAAATTTATTCTGCATCTTGGTGGCATTTTGTGCTTGGTTAGTGATTTCTTAATGTCCTCAGAAGTTACAGAAACTTGGCAGAACATGTTCCTAAATTTCACCAGTTAATGAAATAGTTTTAGACATGGGAGGGACAGAAAAAACAGCAAGGTGAAGTAAAAATAGAGACATCACATCAGAAATTAATGACAGTATAGTGAAATGATTGAAAATCCATTTAACCTAAAAGTTCATCTGCATTTCACATCAATCCCAAATTTTCTTTTCCTTTACCAGTCAAGGTAGGTGATGATATTGGAATTGACCTGTTTGCTCAACAGAACTGAAATCAAATCAGGTGCAATTTACAAGCAGCCTCCACTGGAGCATCAACATGTTTTGATCCTGCTGCACAAAGGCTCGTTTGGCAGGCAGCAGCCTCACAAACAGGCAGCAGTTCTGTGGGGAGGTTTGCCCAGCACACCTAGAGACATGGCTAGGAATTGTGACTCAGATTTGTTGTTGTCAAGTGAGGGAATCAGGGAACTCTATCTTCAGGCAGGCTGCAAACAGGGCTGGGTAGAGCCAGGGCTGAGCACGGGACAGACTTTGTGAAGGACAGGTAATGAGCCCAATGCTTTTAGGGCTAATTGAGCACAGGAGCAGTGCTGAAGATAGGATGAGGATTCACCTCTGGACATAGATGGAAGCTGATGGCAAGCAGTGTCTCACAGCTAATGGAGAGGAGCTGATTATGATCTAAGGAAGGGCTTTGCTCAGCATGAGGGCTAAACAAAAAATGAACTGCTTGTTACATGCTATGAGGAAATTCACACCAAGAAAAGCAGCCAGGTGAAAACCATGGGTGCTGTGAGGGTGGGAGGGCCCTGGCACAGGGTGCCCAGAGCAGCTGGGGCTGCCCCTGCATCCCTGGCAGTGCCCAAGGCCAGGCTGGACATTGGGGCTGGGAGCACCTGGGACAGTGGAAGTGTCCCTGCCATGGCACTGGGTCATCCTCAAGGTCCCTCACAACACAAACTACTCTGTGTGTCCTACATACAACCCTGTGTGAATCTCATGGATTCTGTGGGACTTTTACAGACTGACCAAGAAAATTACTTATGTACCAAATATCCTCGTCATTTTGCACATCCTATATATCTTCTCCTTCTCACACCAAGGGGGTGTTCCTGCAAATCCCAATGAAAAACTCTGTAAGTCTTCCACATATGGAAAACAGGAGTCACTGGTAACCAAACACAAGTGTCTTACCTAACAAGGGATATTCATGCCACTGCTTTGGAAAAATCAGCATTTCCAGGAGATTTCCCCAAGGTTGCTTACTGCACCCCGTGCACATGTTAGAGGCTCTGTCAGGTAACGCCCTGTGTGCTGTTTCCAACACAAAGACACACATTTTGGCACCTGCTTCATCCTTATTCCCCTCACTCACACACTGATCAATGGTGCAAGAAGCCACTGCCTCCCTTCACTGAGATGTGTCCCAAATCCTATCACATATTCCTTCCCTCTCCACAGGGCAGCTCCATGGAGTGAAGGGACTGCTTTTGGCTTTCTTCTCCTCACCTCTAGAACAAAACAAAACAAAACAAAACAAAACAAACAAACAAACAAAAAAAACCCACCAAAAACAACAAAAGAAAATTTCACCTCCATCAAAATTCTCCAAGTCTTGCTAGAATTCAAAGACTGCACCCAAAGTGTTTTGATGCTTCCTGAAGGAGCAACAAGCTATACTAGTGAGCCATTTAGTTAATGATACCTGTTCCCAAAGTAGACCAAATTTCATGCCTAACTAGAGAAGTTAATATTTGTTGAGGTGTAATGAAGTAAACAATCAAGTAGTGAGTATACAACAGCTGTATTTTATATTTAGAATTTCTCTCTTTTTTTTTTTTTAATTACTGTGAAGCATAGAGCAGATGAAGTGCATTAACACCACATGGAGATGGTGGACAAAATTCAAATAACCCATGGAGAGTGCCAGAATGCCAACATCAGCCCCTGACAGAACCCCTGGGGATTACAGACAGGTTAACCAGGCAAGGTCTCAAGGAAATTGCTGGCAATCAGATACTCCTGACCTGACCCTCCTCCCCCAGGAACCCAGGTAATGAATATCCTTGTGAGAATACAACACCTGGCTATAGATTAAAGAGATCTTTTTCTCCTGACTGAGACAACAGCTCACAGTATGGCTAAGCCCAAATAAACCCTGCTTTTGGAATTGGAGACAGTTGCAGGATCAGCAGAGGGAAATCTGGAGGCTGTGTAAAGCTGGGACAACATTGCAGCCCGGTGAGCACACCTGGAAGACCCAGTCTCAGCTGAGACAAAGCCCTGCTCCAAGCTGTTCTCCTACAAGATGAGTTAATTTCTCCACCTGAAACAACCAGGTTCATTATAGAGACAAAAATTAAGACTTTTGGTCTCGCCTGAACTGGTTACATCCAATTTCTTTCCAAGCTACTGATGGATTAACGCATTAAATCATGAAGATTACTTTGGCACTCTTGAAAACTGAGACTTTTAGCTATCAGCACAGTTACCAAAGAGTTGCCTATTCACTTTTTTGTTGAGAAGTTTCACATCCTTATTAAATAAAAAAAACTCCAGAAACTCTGCTCTCAAACTGAACAAAGGAATGCCCTGGCAGTCTTTTCACATAGGCCTAGGAAACTGTTTTTCTGCCATGCACATCAACATTAAGCATTACTTTATTTTGATTGTGGCTTTCAAATGATTGAGGCAGCTATTTGGTTAAGAGAGGCTAAGAAAAACTATCCTGGAATCAATGCCAATTTTAAATTTTTATTATATTCTCAGTATATTTAAAAAATACTGGTACATAAAAATGTATGGTAATCTCCCTTTTTTGTTTCAATTATGATGAATTTGGACATAATTGATATCTACACAAAAAGGTTTAAATTTTACCCCATGTTCTATGAAAAAAAGATAATTAAAGATGGTCACTCATTTCAATTTACATTTAGATATCCAGATTTCCTGAACAGTATGTTCTGAACTGCTCACAGTGCATCCAAATATCTGTTTGCATCAAGAGTGATATTGTGCCTTTTTGCACATGACAGAATTGGTAATGAGTTATAAATGAGTTATTACTGACATTTTTATAAGCTCCAAGGGAAGAAGAGGTTTGTAGCTTGACTACAAGGATGCCTTCTCTGGAAAAGCAAATTACTGGGTTTAAATTTGGGAAGAATTTAAAAGAGAGCCCAATGATTTCAGTGTGATGGGTCCCAGGTGATCACAATCACACCTATTAACTCACAGGAACAGGAGCAAAGCTAGGTAAAGACTTGTGAAATGGAGATGAAAACTGCAGGAAGATTAATCCATCTGTGAGCTTCTTTTTATTTAAATCTATCTTTTTAAAACAAAAATTAGGTATTTTGTTTCTAAGATAGGGGCGTCATACTCAGGATGCCCAGAGTGGGTTTTGCACCTGTTTTTCTAAATATAAATGTAAAGCTGTGAACCTCATGGATTTTACTCTCTCTAGAAGGTTAGCAAGTGCCATGTTTTGTGTGTCCTATCAGAGTAAAACTCATCAGACATTAAAAAGAAAAAAAAGTAAATAAATGAGGTGTTTGTATGTCTGAGGAAATGCATACTCTCTGTGTTTCACGTATACTGGGTTCTCTCTGCACCTAATTAAAAAAAACAAACCTCAGAGTTTACAATACTTTGCTTTGGCATTATTTCCTTTATTACTTTTAATTTATATAGTAAGTAAAAAAAAAAAAATAAAACAAGCTAATAAGATGCTGATGGAGTTTTCACAGCTCCAGATGTGAAAACATCTCCCCTACATCAGTTCCCACATGGGAAAGTTCTCTTTTAGAGTGTGTAATTTGGTATTTGACCTGCCTGGACACAGGGTGTGTAACTGAGAGCTCCTTTATGAGGTCACCTGGCCTGCTGTACATAAACCAGTAGGTTCAGGTGAAGCTTCAAAACCGAGCAGAATGCAACAAAATGCACAACAAAATCTGGAACAATAACTACTGATGGCATTTGCCTACTGTGCCTGGATTATTTTGAAGCCATTTTTTCCCCTTTGAAGCCATTTTTCCCCTTCCAAGTTTCACAAATTTCTAATATTCTGCATTAAATCTGTGCACGTGATGTATGTAGCGTCATGGATATTGAGGAAGAAGTCCTTGAGAAGAGCCTTTCATCCTAAAGATGAAAAGGAACTTCTCAGCCTTTCAATACAATGACTGAAAAAAAACCAAACAAAAAAAAACCCCAAAAACCAAAAACCTGCTTTCCAGGAAGTATGGCAACATGCCAAGTGATTTATGTGGAATTTGTGTATCAGTTTAGTGCCGTCATTTATGATTTCCACTGAGTAAAGCAAATTTTTCGAGTACAATTTTATCACCTCACTCTCAGTGTCTTTTAGATTGATCTATGTACCACCTTAAAAATAAAAGCTTAAGGTAGGAAGGTGACTTTAGGAGAGTACCTTTTACCTGAGATGGACATAAATAACAAAAATATCCAGTAAAATACGCAGGACAGTAGAGAAGAGCAGGAGGGAATAAGTTAAAAAAAAGTTTACAGGAGTATTACATTCATGATTTTTAGATGAAGCAATGAGATTCCCTTCTTCTTACTCAGAGGTGTTTTAAAGCACTAAAATAAAACTTTTTTTCTATTCCTGTTTTAGATAGTGTGATGACTTTGACATTTCCTTCGGTGCAAAATCTGTTTCCCATCAAGTTTCCACTGGGCTTAAAGACACAATAAAGAGCCAAACACGGAAACCAACTCTCAAATCCAGCCAAGACCCACCAGACTCACCAGGTGCAGCCTGGCTGAGAAAACTTTCAGTTAAAAACAGGGATGTGTGCTTTAACCTGGAAAAGCAATAAATCAAGGGAACAACCACAGGGCTTAGAGCATTCTTGAGCAATCCAGCTTTTAATCAACACAGGCTGTTTGCTGGGATGATACACTGTAATGCAGCTGGGAAGTCATTAAGATAATTAGTGCAGTGAATGTTGCACAGGTGGCCAGAGCAAATGCCCCCCCAGTCCAAATCAAAAATAAACTGGTGTGTGCACCCAGCACTGGGAAACAGCCCACTGTCTGACTCCCCACCCAAAATACACAGGAAATGTGCAGTTTGAAAAGGCAGCCTGCAAAATACTCAGCTCTGCATCAGAGGAGCTGCTATAGAACTTGGAATAGCCACAGGTGACAGCAAACTCTGCTGGAATGTGCTGCTTCCTGGTGTGCCAGCCACTACAGCATCCAGGCTTTGTTGGCTGGCACTGATAGGCAGCCCTAGCTAAAAATAAGGGGTTTTATCCCAGTGTTCAGGATCACCACCCTTTCAGGAACCTTTCTTCCTCAAGAATCAATACTTCTCCTTGTTGAAAGGATCCTTCTCCAAGAGCCAGCAGTGCTCTTGGAGTGCAAATGTCAACTCTCCTGAAGTACAGATGTGTTCTCAAAAACTGAATGCAAATGCACTGCATGTCAATTATCTGGTTTTCAATATGTCATGAAATATGCCTAAATATTTTTGATGCTGTTTCTTCCTGTCTGAATTACAACTGGCAGAGGGCAGGGTCAGATGGGAAATTGGGAAGGAATTGTTCCCTTTGAGGGTGGGGAGGGGCAGGGATGGAATTCCCAGAGAAGCTGTGGCTGTCCCTGGATCCCTGGAAATGCCCAAGGCCAGGCTGGACGAGGCTTGGAGCAGCCTGGGACAGTGGGAGGATAAAGTTCAAAATGAAATTGTGTGACAGAGGTTTCCTGGGCAGGCTTGCATTTCACTGTGCACCAAATTCAGTCACTCCTGCAGTCCACAATACAAGTATTGAAGACCAATTTGGAGTAATAAAACTAATCCCTGCCAGGTCCTTTAATTGCACCAGATCCCAAAAGGACCATTAGCCTGGGTGCTAAACAAATGCAGGGACTGTGGATTAAAGCAGAAACAGAAGCTGGAATGGGGATTGCCCCTAGCAGGAGTTTCCTGCTCACCTGATAAGCAGTGGCTCCTCAGCTGTGCATTGAAGGAGGATGAGGCAGAGCAGGGCACAGCTCCAGGTCGACTGAAGTTGCAGTTTCACAACTGGGGAGTTAAATTCTCTACCAACAGGTGTCAAAATAGGCTTGGGAAATGATTCCATTATTCATGGAAGGAGATAAGGCACTGCTTCATTAACGGATTTAATTTTGACTTATTTTCTTAAGAATTTTATGTCACTTATTTTCCTTTGCATATATTAACTCCCCCCCCCCCCAAAATGAAATAGTTCCACCTCTGTTCAAAGTGCACATTGCTGAACTGTTGAAACTAACCAAGTTTTTCAGTTGAGGAGAAGAGAAAAGAAACCAACACTGGATTCAGGAGCGTGCATCAAGATTGTAATCAACAGCTTGGTCTGAAAATGATTCTAAAATAAGACTCTTACAATTTAATTTAAATATACTAAAGGAAGTTAATTTGATTATTTATGCAGAAATTAAATAGCACTTGAAAATATTTTACAACTCACCAAGGAAATAAAAGTTCTTTCATATGTATCATTTAGTAGTATGTGGATAATACAACAAACATTTTTAGATTTTATATTAATCAATGTTGTTGCACCTAACTGTGCAGTGTGATCATGAGCTGCTCTAATTTTTTTTGATCAATCACCAAACTATCAACAGCCTTAGCAAAGCATAAATCTGACTCAATTATAGAATTTCATTGAATAATGACTCATTTTGAGGCAACCACTTTCACCTGCATATCTTTAAATGCTGAAGCAGGAAGGTGTGGAGAGAATATGCACAGATATAAGCAATTTTGATAATTTTCCTAGAAAAACGTCAAAGTAATATGTTGTAAATCCCTCTTAGTGCAACACTCACACCAGGATTTTTAAAGGGGTGTGGAAACATTTTGATACTTTTACTGTAAATGTATTTTGACCATGACACCTGGTGTAACACAGAGGGAAACCAGTTTGGCCACCACAAGTATTTCAGAGGCACAAAACCATCAGGTTGTGGGGGAGAAAGTCAGTATCAAGTTTCAGGGAGAAGAAAAGAAAAGGTATCTACAGCTTTAAGGGAAAGGGAAATTAGATTATTCCTCAGGATGAACTATTTTCAATTACAGCCTGACAAAAAGAGAAATAATTTAAACCCGAGGTAAATTAAGATGGCTAAGTACTAAAACTCCTTAAAAAGAGACTTTTAAAGAGAAGCCTTCACAGATGGAACTTTAACTGCACAGCACAGCCGGGTGCTGTTACAACTGGCTATTTTTATTACTATTAGCTTTGATCAAAGCTTATTAACCAGCACCACCGAGCCATCAGTGGATTGGACTACACAGGAGAGCTAATTGAATTTAAAGTGCCACAAAGTCCTGAGGGCATAACACACAATCCCCAAGGCAGGAGCTTGAATGGAGGGGGTGAGAACATTTGCATGGTGAGGCAGTGGAAGATGGCAAGGTGCTTACTCTTATTTACCGTGGGCTCTGCAGAGATTTTAGTACAACCAATTCTGAACCTGTCCTCATCATCAAACATGCAGAAAAGTGTGGGCACTGCATGCCTGGGGAAATGTGGAATATTTCCACACAACTCGGCAAGAAACACAGATCATAAAATTTTATTTGATCCAACAGGGCAGATCATGACATCCCTCCTTAACCTAAGGAGTGGTAACTTCTACCAGTTATAATGTGAAATATAGCTAAGGAATTCAGGGACAAGAGAAAATAAAACAAGATGCAAGCTGACTGTAAATTGGTGCACAGCAGCCTTGTTCTGTCCAGAGGCAGACACATATAATAGCATTTATAAATGAAAATAACAACAATAAATAATAAAACAATTTCTTCCATTGCTTACATCCCACCTGCTGTGTTATCCTTCATATCTACAATAGATTGCAATAATTAAATCTTTCCCTGCAGTTTTGTCATATACCTGGGAGGAGGAATAATATTCTGTTTTCTGGTCACTTTCCAGGCACTGTGAAGAGTTAACTGTTACCCTCCATCTCCCTTTCAAGCTCCCGGGAAGGCAGCAGAGAGGGGGAACATCTATCCCATCCTTGCTCATGTTTTAAAAGCCTCCTAACAGGTGAACCACTAAAACATTTTTCACTTAATAACAGGAGTTGATTTGCAGGAAAAGCCATTATTTCCAACCATGATATCAAATTATGATATATCAGACTGATATTGTTATTTCAGGATCCCTGATCCATTTTCAGGAGGAATAGCTCAGTAAAGAAAACCAGTACAATTCAGAGGGGAAGAAAGAGAAACCTTGTCCTTAACCAGAATAAGTGTTTCTGTATCCTACAATGACAGAAACATCTTGCATCAGTGTGGTGGCATCATGCTGAGTCACCCACTCACTCCTGTGGGCTAAGAGGAACACAGGCTGGTGATTTGTTGGGTTTGTGGTTTGGTTTTTCTCCCTTAAGGAACAATTGTGTCCAGTTGGCACCAGCACAGGAAGGAAACCACAGCCTTACCCCACTCCACACCTGAGATATTTCCAGCTCTGCTCCAGATAGGGGACCATTGTTGAAGCACCAGCAGAGAAAACAACAACTACACCTGGGTTTGGTAACTCAGAATCTCACCAACCCTGGAGCAAAACCTCAACAAGCCAAAGCAAAACCAAGCCTGTCCTGCTCCCAAGAAACATTCCTGACACTCCATCCATGAGGAACAGGAGCAGGATTTCCTTCATCTCCTCCTTCCTCCCTCAAGCAGGATCTCACGGGCATTTCAAGGACCTGACACATCATCACATCATCTGTAGCTGCTGCTTCAGAATTTATTAAACTGCAGTGAGAACTGGAGCTCTGTGCCTTTCTCAGCCTCATATTCACAGCTCTAAACAAGGTTTCAAATAAATTCCCCCTGTGCTCATGGCACGGCAGGCAAAGCTCTTGTGTAGAATCGCACACAGTATTATTTATATATGCATTAGTATTTATAAATATTGTACTATTTCTAAGGGGTGTAATTCTCATCAGCTGTTTTTCTGAGTGCTTTAAAATACTTACTAATTCAATTTTAATTTCTCCCTTTACAATATAAAGCATTAACTACATCAGTGTGTAGGCAAGACAAAAGCTACCATGTTTCAGTTGATCTTTGCTTTAAGCTATGAAGCAGAAACTGTTGTGAGAAAGCAAACCATAAATCAAATCTACAAATAGCACTGGAAATGCCAAAAAAAGAAGAAATTTTAGGTAAACTTTCAGTCTCCAGATTCTGCCCCTTTACAAAGATTGCAATGAATCATTCTTACTCATTTTCTTAATATTTTTCTTCATTAGATCTTGTTACAATATTTCCATCAGATAACACCAGACTGATAACTAAATAAGTCATTCAATTTTCTGTTAATAAACATCAATAGGTTTTTCCCTCCACAGCCACTGAAATACCCTGGCATTTGAATGCCCCAAAAATTCAGGGAGAAGAACAATTATTGGTGATTAAGAAAAACCTTCAAACAGAGCTTTCAACTCTGCAGTTCAACAAATCCTGATTTGTTTTTTTTTTTGCTGATTTTGCAAATGATGATGATTTTGAAAATTATTTTGTCTGGATTTCATAGCTTCTGTGTAACATCCCCATGAAGTGCTAGAACAGAGTTATCTTGCGATGGAACCACCACAATTTTTCCCCTCCCAACACAAACCCTGCTGTGCACTGCTGCTTTCTCAATTAATAGTGAATTATTTAGACATGCACATATACAAATGCACTTTTACTGTGCATCTATGTGTGCATACACACACCTGCCTTCACTTTCCTTCAAAGAAGTTTTTTATTTATGATCTTCTCTCTTGATTGTGGGTTTCACCAATATCTACTAAAACTACCTCAATGATCTTCTAATTCTCATTGATTCCTGCAATGACATTTCAAGTCCAAAAGGGAAAGAAGTACAATGATGAACTAGAATATAGGAAAACTAAGATAAACAGAAAAAAACTCCCAAATATTATCTGTCTTATCTTTTATATCTTACAGTCCTTGATGCTTCATGTAGCTTTGAGCTTCACTATCCGCTCATTCCATTCATCCCTGAATCACTATTTTCTCCATAAAGACATGGTCTGCCTGTTTCTGAGTGTGAAAATTCTAGGACAGACTTCAGATATTCAGCACCCAGCTGTGCTTTCCCTTTGTTCACTAAGAGAGAAAGCTGTGCACACAGGAGGAGCAGCAACTGACCTCAGGGATATTCACTGTGAAGGCTCAGCCATGCCATTGCCTTGAAAAGCTCAACTGTGTTACCCAGAGCTTTAACTTTATGGTCTTTTCATGTTATCTGCAGATTTTGCATCTGAACTCTTCCAGTCAGGGCCAAAACCCTGAGGACTGCATCCCTCAAAGACAAAAGAAAGTACATTTTTTTTGTTTGCACCTAAAATAAAAACACAGCTGGTGTATTATCCAGTCCAGTCCCTCCTGGTTGCCTGAGCAGGGCTGTAGGTGTTGTTTTCATTATTAAATACATATCTCTGTCTCAAAACTCTGACTGAATTTAGAAGAAGACTCCACACCTTCCATTTTTCCTTGCCTTTTCACAAAACAAATTTCTCATCACATTACCTGAACTGAACAATCACCACCTGACAGCAAAGACTTCTGGAGAGCACGGTGAAGCATTAAATTATTTTTTTTTGTGATCACAATTTCCTCCACTTGTCTGAAGCTCTGCCTACTTTATATAAAGCCAGAAATTCCTCTGCAAACAGGCCAACATGAGTGACCAAGCTGTTGGCCACTGGCACCAAGGTCCTGACCACTTCCAGTTCCTAATGTGCAAAAATTGCTGTTTTACAGGAAAACATTGTTGTCTGGATTACCTTTACCTGTGGTGGAAATAGAAAACTCCAGTGAGACAACCCATAGCAACCTTTGCAGACGTGAGGGGAAGT
This sequence comes from Pheucticus melanocephalus, assembly GCA_013398405.1. Classification (NCBI taxonomy): domain Eukaryota; kingdom Metazoa; phylum Chordata; class Aves; order Passeriformes; family Cardinalidae; genus Pheucticus; species Pheucticus melanocephalus. The sequence goes on along the minus strand of VZSJ01005480.1, from coordinate 256,119 downwards.
TTATTTATCTATTTTTATACACATTTGTGTATATATCTATACATATATAAAAAACATATTACAACTATCAATGCAGTTTTGAAACTTTGATAGCATTTTCCCTAGGTATTCCCACTAGTTTATCATAAACATGCCAAAATTCTGATTCACAGTTAAATATTTTGTACTGTATAATGGGCCATCACTGCATCCTACACACTTTACAAGGCTCTAGTCCTGGAAAAATTCATCAGATTAAGTTTCATGAGCATCTTCACAAGGCCAAAAATTCTCTGATAAATTAAAGTGGATTCTGCTATAAATATACTTTCATTCCATTTATGCACACGGCTCTTTTTATAACTGTTAAACCTCCCCTCTTTCCCCTTTTTAAACACTATTGAAACTGTCAGGAGCTACCTTTTACACTTTATCAATCATGGCACACACATCATGATTCCTAGAATTTAAAACGGAATTGTTGATGGTTCAGATACTGTTAGACTGTCATTAGCTCTGCAAAGTGCGTAATTTGTCACTTTGCAAGAAATGACAGTGCCTTCACTCGTGCAACATGCTTTTAAACCTCCCCTCTCTAATTTGAAAATGCCAGTATTGTACTCTGCTCCACGAGAGGTATTTTTGAGGCTTGCTGGCTGGCTTGTCACAGAGCAATCTGTCAGGTAGTATTTTCCCTTCCTTAAGGTTTCTTCACACAAAGCCTGTCTGTTATATAACACAAAGACAATGCTTTCTGTCTTACCTGATGGCAACGAGGCCCGTGCTGGATTTTCACTTTCCTCATCAGTGCTGGCATCATAGTGGTTTTCTCTCTTTACAACCACCCGAGCAGTAGCTATACTATCCCTAAAAACATCAAAAGAAAGGCAAAGAAATTAAGGTATTTTTGTTTCTCAAAGGAATTAAATAATTCAGGGAGAATATGTATGAAATCACCACCTATAGAAAGGGCAGGGACATGATCTTATTGGAAAATCAATTGCAGCCCAGCAGAAAGCAGGACAGATCCATCAAACATTCACTTCTTGGCTACAGCACCCACAGCAATCTGCTGCTGCTTGCAGGGATGCCAGGAAGAATCCTCCTCTTCCCTGACTTCCAGGATTGGTTTGGATAAACCAGCACTCAGCCAGGAAGAACTGTCACTCACTGTCAGGGCCGGGGAGATGGAAACTGAGCTAAGCTAAACTCAAACGTGCACCACACCAAGAAACCCAGGGAAATTAAATACCTTGCACACTTGGCATCCACTGCGGATTCTTTAGCTTCACTCAACAGCTTCTGCAAGTTTCTTATCTTTGCCTTCTTTTCATTCAGCACCAAAACAAACCTGCTGTAAAGATCTGCCTCCAGCTCCTCTTTCGCTTCCACGCATTTTTCCAGCCTGCAGCACAAAATTAACTGTTACACCAATTCCTCTGTTTCCTAGAAGACAATTCTGTCCTGAGGCCAGCCAGGAATCCCCACTCCAAACCACACACCACTGGTCCAGCCCCTTGTGTCTGAAACAGGCCAGAATAAGCTCTTTTTTTGTTGTTTTTCCACAGAGATGTGCAATGAACTCTGCTTCCAAAAGGGAAAAGTTCCCAGATGTGAACCTTTCTTTTCATGCCTTTTTTTTTTTGGATAGGTTCTTGCAAACTTCCACCCGAGACAACAAAAATATTTAAACAGGCAAATGTTCTTTATTTTCAATGCTGAATCACAACAGTGGGCATACACTTTAGGAGGAAACACATAATGAGATTATAAACAGATATGATTCACCTAGACAGGCTTAAAATCTGTAGCACACATTGGTGTGAAATAAAATTGAAGAGAAAAAGAAAATTTCAAAATATAAAAATGCCTAGAAGCTCTTAATATCTTCAGAGGAAAACATACTTCAGGTTTTTAAAAAATTTTAGTATGGATCTGTGTGGGTAGATGAATGTCAATAAAAGGAAGCACAATGGGAGTATTAAATTAAGAATATGGGTGTATGAAGTCTCATAAGCAAAACTGGAATACAAGCAAACCTGAACACAACAAATCAAGTGATTTGTGGCAAATGTAATTCTGTATTTAATTCTTATATTTCATAACCTTTCAGTCCTTGGGTTGAGCCACAAACATTTTATTAGCTGTGTACACAAGAAGCAAATAAGCATCTTGATAATTTTACTGATCATGGTAAGTATAGTAAATAGTCATAAGTTAAAACCATATTTTTCACCAGCGTGTGCAAGGCTGTAAAAAAGTTTAGAATGCTTATTATGCTATTAAACCCAGACATGTAACAGACTTTAAAAATATTAATTTATAAGGCAAGAGATTTCAACAGACTTCCTACATAAATACTAATTATTTTGTTCACAGATCAAAACCATATATGATGTAGGAAGCAAGACAATAGCAAAAAAGAAATCTCACAATTTTTATGTTGTGGTGAAATGTGTGAAATCCCATGAAGTATTAAGCCTACTGTTCAATGCTTTAGGGATATGCTTGATAGTTGATAAATAATTCATCTAATTTAAATGCAAATAGCAGAACATCATTACCATATAGATCAGTTCAAAAATTCCAAAATGAAAGATCATAGGTACTAATCAACTACCAGGAGACTTCCCACCTACAAAAGGAAGTTAACTGTTTAGTGGGGAATAAATAGACAATTCACAAAGAACCATAAACTCTAATGCAGGGCCCAGAAGAGCCTGGACATGCTTGATACTAATTATTTCTGTATACATAAAAATGGGGAGAAAAGGGATTTTGTCTAAAATATGCTAATCTTGTCTGTATCAAATCCTGTAAGATAATTCCCTCTCCCACACATAAACCAGGGAAAGTGGTTGCTCTCTGCCTTTACTTTGACAAGGCACTGGTTTGTGGTGGAGGAATTGAGGCTGGTCCAAATATTGAGAAATGTGGCTGACTTGGCCAAAAAAGTGCCATTTAAGATAACTTCAGTGAGGTCCTTGAGTGCTGCAAAGACATCCCCTGATGAAAACCCACATAAATGGGAACTCCCAGTGAAGTGAAGTTGATGCTACCTGGACTGTGAGTAGTACCGTGGAGAAACCAACTGCAAGACTGGCCAATTTCTTCAGTCTCTGGAGAAAAAAATTAGCATCTTGAATATTAGAATTAGAATATTAACTTTTCCCTCGGGGCAGAACCAATTAGTAGTATGCCATCAGTTAATCTTATATGATTGTTTTCATTTACATGAACACCTTTTTTTAATTTTTTTCCCATTATTCAAAGCTGTCCACATCCAAATACATTCTCCAGACACAGAAGGACATTAATTTGGCAGAACACTGAATATCACAAAAGCTTCACATTAATGCTGTGCTTGCAACTTATGAGCCTTTAAAATACACTTTTATATGGCATATCTGATAATTTAGTAGAGACTGGTAAAAGGCAATGGTCTTGGGGACAAAGATGCATTAATTGTGCAGGTGGGGTGGCTCTGTGGAACCTTCTGGATTCACTGAGGCATTCACCACCTGAGCACAGAGCAGAGCTGGCTGGGTTTCATTCCAATACCTCAGTGGCTGCAAACACAAACTTTAATTGCCACTCCTCACATGGTGCTGCCTGAGTGTGCCCTGTGCCCCTCAAACACCATCTCCCCAGACCAAATGGAGGAGCTGCTCATCTCACAGACAGCTCCCAGCATAATTAAATGGGGGTTAATTATTGGAGTGGTGCCTCCCAATCTGTGCATCCTCAGGTCTCTCTGCAATGCTTTCCCATGTGCCAAAATGGACCCAAGGTGACAGGCATCAAAAATCCTGCACAGCCCACTGAAACCAGCCACTGCTAGGGACTATGACAAACCATAAACTGAGAAATTAATTATAAAAAACAAGATTTCACGTGCTGACCCAACACAGAGCAATCACACGTGCCCTACAGAGGTGAACGTGACCTATGAAACTTAATGGCTTTTCTTTAATTATTAGTGGCAACCTTCACAATCCAACACTATGAAGAAAATAATTCAGCAACTCTGGTGTTCATCCCTGTTCCCAGTGCTCTAAAATAATTCCTGGATCCCACAGCACTGCTCCCTTGCATTTCAGATTCACCCTTCCCCCAGCATTGGCAATGGTATGGAATGTTGATGAGCTAATGCTGAAGACTCAGTTTCAAGCCCAAAGCACCTAGCATGCATTTTTATAATCTGCTTGTGGTTTAAATATACTGTCACTGCAGATGACCACAACCTCACCTGGCACCTATTTGGAATTTGGCTTGTCTCTCAAATTTTGGACATCCAAAACCAAAATACATACCACGTGCCCAAACCACAAATTCAATTTTTATTGTTCAAGGAATTATTTTGCTACAGGTTATTATTACTTAACACTTGCCACCTCCGTTATCATAGAATCACAGACTGGTTTGGGTTGGAGGGGCCTTAAACTCCAGCCAGTCCCACCCTGTCATGGGCAGGGACACCTTCCACTGTCCCAGGTTGCTCCAAGCCCCAGTGTCCAACCTGGGCTGGAAATAACTGGCCTTAATTTATAAGAAATAAAGAAAACTGCTATTGGCCTTGAATTTTCTATAAGAAATAAAGAAAAGAGCTGTTGTGTTCTGGTATTTTAATACATGCATTCCTGAGGTGTGCACACACAGACACACACACCCAAGCCCAGGCAGCCACTTGCTCACCAAAACCTCCGTGGTGGTCAACAGAATTCAAACAGGAAGATGGAAATGGGATTATTGAATAATTCCACCCAGTTCCCCACAACTAGGGGGCACAAAAGCAGCCGCAGAACCCTGCCTGCTATGTTTTAATTCAAATCAAGTCCTGAGGAGAAAGGCTGTGAGCAGAGGGAGCTGCAGGGGCTGTGGGGCTGGTGTGCTCTGGCTGCAATTCTGCACACCACGTGCTGTGTATTTGATGTTCCAGCACTCAGCACCATGAGTGGTGCAGGATGTAAATCCTGAATTCTTGCCTCCTGAACAAAGACAGGCACAGCTTTGTTCAGCTCGGGGCAACTCACAGCGTTTGGAGCCGAAACAGCAAAGGGAGGCAGCAGGGTAGAACTGGGCTGTGGCAAAAAGAATTTTTAAAAAAGCCACCACACCAAAAATTAAGAAAAGCAAAATAAAACAGAAAACCAAAAACAAACAAAAAATAAAGCCAAAACAACAAAAATTCAAAAAATAAAACCAAAAAACTCCCAAAAATCTCCCAAACAAAACAAAAAAACATCCCCAAAGTCCCCCAGAAAACCAAACCAAAAAAAGCCCAATACTTCTTGAATGAAAATGATTTTTGAATTATTTTTATTCTGCATTTAACAGCCATGGCCAAAGACTGGTGACTATAAAACCTTCAGTGTATATTCTGAAAAATCATTTTTCATCTACTCAAAACTATAAACATGCTAAAGAAATCCACCAGCTTGCACTGAGGACAAAGTCACACAACTCTTGGGTTTTTTTTTCCTTTTTCCTCCTTTTCTTTGGGGTTACTCTTTAAAAGTGCCACCATGGAAATTGATACAAGCACTAATGCCTCTTACACATCAGCGTGTAATGCAGTACAGAACACGGGTTATACAATACACTATTGTTCAACTACACTGTTAAGCAGTAAAACACCACTTAGGGAGGCCCTTTGCTTGTCAGGGAGATTGTCAGGAGAAACTGTTACGATTTTAATGAGAGGGAAACAAAACTAACTCCTCCCAAAAAGTTGGCTCTCTTTTTTAAGGTAAATTAACACAAATTAGCTGCATTCTTTCATCAATCTTCCTAGACCATGTGTTTTTTCAGGTAAAGCTACAGAAAAGCAAGATAAATCTCTCTCAAAGGGTTCTACACTTACTGAAACAAGCATAGATTATTTCACTACAGAATGACAGACAACTCAGATTGTAAATGCAACAGCAATTACAAAAATCTCTTGAAAAATAATGGTACTTTTTCCTATAATACTGCACTCATCTTTCAATTCTGCCCTCTTCAACAAAGAAAAGAGATGAAAGAAACAGTTATTTATTCCCCACTCAAAAATGTAAATAATTTACACTGCCAGTCCTAAGAATCATAGGAAATAATATTAATGAAAAGCTTCCTAAAGAAAGTGAAGCTAATTCCACAGATTTTGAGGTGTTTGGGGCTTTTTCCTAACTTATAAGCTAAAACCACCTTTAATGGCAAATTTTTAGTATCAGTTGCATCTTTTTATCAAAGGGAGGAGATCTACAACCACATGGGCTGTGGTTAACTGAGCTCAAAACATGTCTCAAATGAATAAAAATTTCTGTCCACTGCTGCTGAGCTTCTCAGGTGTCACCTGTGAATCCACGTGGGAACTCACCTCTTCTCCACCTCGCTCCAGTTGCTGAAAAGCCTTTCATTTTCCCTCTGCAGATGCTCAGTTTTGGCCTGCAGCTTCCCCAGGCTGTCCAGGCAGTAACTAATGAGTTCCTTGATCACCTCTGCTGGGTTTAGGACTTCCTGCAGCTTCAGAGATCCAAGTCTGAACTGAGACACAAGGAAAGAATGAGTTATTTCAGCTGCACAAGAAACTTCACTGAGGCTTTGCTCCAGTAAACTTGAATACACCTTTAATAAGCATAGGAAATACCTTACAGTCCTCCAGTTTAAAGGGAGATAATAATTTTGTCATGCAGAGAATGGAGGAATATGTGGAATAATCTACATGGTAACTATTTCCAGAGGGCCACAATGTTGAGAAGGACTCTGCAGCATCTCTGTGCTGGGCATGCTGGAGAAGGGAACGCTGACAGGATCCCATCCATGCACCCAAACACCTCAGAGGCTGCCAGAGCATGGGCCGGGCTCTGCTCAGTGCTGCCAGTGCCAGCAGCAGCAGCAGTGGCGGCCATCAAATAAAGGGCAGTGAGGTGCAGGGCCGCAGGAGGGAGAACTTGTGTCCATGGAGGGACAGCAGAGTCCTGGAACAGCTGCCCAGGGAGGGCCTGGAGTGTCCCTGGCTGGAGACATCCCAGCCCCAGCTGGACACCTTCCTGTGGGATGGACCAGATCATCTCCAGGCATCCCTTCCTACCCCACATATCCAGGGATGTTATGATTCTGTGATTTATGCAGCTAATTTGAAAAATCTAGCCAGCAAGTTGTGACCTCCAGGGTTCAGACAGCAAGTTCTTAGTCTTAAAAGGACTCCTCCAATTAAACAGGCAGCCTCATCAAGCCAGTGAGGTGAGAGGATCTGTAATGAACCACTGTGTTTCTTCAGCAGTGCAGATGCTGTACAGGATATACAGGAGGTCTGAACACATTTGTTTTGCCTGGTCTGGGATAAACAACAGAAAATTGTTGTTTTAGTCATGTAAAAGGAAGAACAGCTCAGCCATACATAGAAACCAGTGCCAGTTGAGCTATAACCATGCAAGCCTGGGTGAAGACACATTAATATCTAACACAATAGTTTGAGGGAGTGGAAGAAGGAGAAGGGGTTATCTCTCTCATCTTGTGATCTTCAAAAAGACTGCCATAAATTTTGTGGCATTTCCCTATGGAGGGAAGCATTATCCATCTTTCCAACTTGCATACACAGCTATAACATCTTTAAAAAGGCATAAATATAAGTGGCAGACACTAGGGAAGTGTTGACTCTTTGTTGTGGCATCTCACCTATTAAAAACAGAAATGCAGCTTGATTTGGTTTTCCCCCCATTTTACTTGGGAGGGCATGGGAAATTACATAAAAGACACCTATTAAAAATGCCTATTACTTGTTACCTTTTTAAAGTGGAAGTTTCACTAATGCCATGCATAAGTTTTGGCTGGAAAAGCCTCAGTAAGAGCTGCTCACAAAGCTATCAAAGACATTGTTTGAAACAAGGAACAGTCCTTCCACGTGGACCCTTTATCTGTGGAAGTCTCTGCCCCAACACATGATACCACCCTGACCTCCTTCAGCAAGGTCAGTCTATCAGAAAATGTGGAAAACCCAAAGGTTTAATTTCCAATTAGCCACCAAATTCACATGTGCTGTCTCTAAAGCATTGTTGTCTTTAGCAGGCGTGCATCTGATGGCTACAGATGAAAAGATGCTTTTAATTTATTTTTGGAAATTAGATTACACTATCAGTAGCCCACAGATTGGTGTGCACCCCCTGAATATCACACTTGCTGTCTGACAGCAGTAACAAAGATGCACGTTTGTGTAAAGGAAACTGTTTTTCATCACTTGCAAGCCACCACCATGCTATTTGGATGAAAAATTCACAGAGATAGAGAGGCACAGTAGCGCAGATAAATAGCATCACAACCTTTTACCGTGAAGGAAATAGCAAGGAGAGCACATCTTTGTCTTCTGCCTTAATACATTCAACTGAGATGAGGTATAGGCAAATCTATTTAATCAGGATAAACAAATTACAGTTTTCACTGTACAAAAAAAAAAAAAAAAGCATAATCCTGAAATAAGTTAGAGTAGCAGGAGAATTATTCTGAAAGCCTGAACAACCAAAATCATGCCAGACACACAGCAGACACTCCAAATGCAATTGTAATTACAAAAAAAAAAGCCCAACATTGCTACAGGGACACAGAGTACGTGTCCATCTTTGCAGATATTGAAGTTCAACACTTTAATTTTACTTTAACTGACTTTTAAACTGACTTTAACAGACTTTTAAATCTTTACTGTAGCCTTTAGTTCAGGCTTTATGTGAAGCAATTGATTATTACCTACTTTCTCACAATAAAATTCACTGTCCTGCTTCTGTGTCTTGGACACTGAGACCTCTGGACCATTTCTATGAGGACCACAAAGGTGAGCAGAGCAGGCCCATCACCAGGAGGCCTAAATTTATCATGCAGGTGCTGACCAATCAACTAAAAAAGGAAAAAAATAATAAGGTTTTCTGCAAAACAAGTGTTCTTCTCTATCTCCCCTCCTCCAGCCGCCATCTAATCTTAATTTAGGATGGCTGTGGGGAGCACATTATCCAGCTATCTCCAGGAAAACACAGAATGTTTGGAAACAGCCCTAATTAAAACAAAATTAATGTGACAGCCTGGAATAGTGGAAGATGTGTCTGCCCATGGAAAGGAGTGGAATGAGACGGGCTTTAAGGTGCCTTGTAATCCCAGACTGTGTGGGGATGCACTGCCTCCCTCACACAGCACAAATTCACACTAAGTGCACCAAAATCCCCTTCCCTAAGGCTGTTCCTCCAGCAGGGAATTGTTTTACACCACCTATTTAGCAGGCAGAGACGTCAGCACTAACAATAGCCAACGCTGCTATCTCAGCAAATTACAGCTGAGTGGTGTTTGCCCCACCAGGAGCCCGGTGCTGAGAGGCTGATAAGCCAAAAAGGCCCCCTGAATTCCCAAAGCAGGACTAAAACAACGTCAAGAAAAAAAGAAATCTCAAGGCAGTTCAGCTCTGGAGTCCTGCTGGCATCCTGAACTGGAAAGTGGACTGGTAGAGGAGAAAATTACAAAATTACACAATTTTGCATCCAAGGATTCTGAAATTGGGACAGGTGTGTGAATTGCAGACATAATTCTATTAAAATTAAGTGTTGTGGGGGGGAAAAGTGTATTATTAAAAAGGAGATGTTAGTTTTCCCCACACACTGCTAAGATTTTCCTTGCAACCAAAGCAAGAAACAGTCCAGCTATTTGTCCTCCGTCGCCAAAGCCACAGTAGGGGAACTGCAAACAGTTCCAGGGAGATGCAGTGGAAGTGGTTAAAGATCAGGATACCACAACAAACAGTTAACCGGGTGGGATATCAAGATAAACAGCTCTTGCTTACTGCAGGAGTGAAAGAAAACATCATTAACACCTCACTAAGCTAATTTGACAAGCAACATGTGTTTGGCTCGGATCACGTTTCCGAGGTGATTTGGTGAATTTGTAACGGTGAATTTTAATTTTTTTTTCTTGTTAGCTTTGTAAATTCCTGCACTTTGCCGCTCCCCAGATGAATTTAAATTTCTCACCATCCTTTCAGCTGCTGTAGCTCTCTGGCTCTGCATCATCTGCAGATGTAACTAATGTGCTTTCTACTTCCCCTTTCAGACCATTCAAGAAAACATGTAAAACACTGAAGCACTAAACACTTCATTTATACAGAGAGGGAGCAGACCTGGAAGACGTCCCACGGGACAACTGACTGACTGTGACTGATACACTGCTGCCCCTCAATATCTGTTCTACTGTTTGTTGGGATTTTATTTTTTCAATTTTTTATTTTTTTAAAGGCGCAGAAGATGAACACAGAAGCATTTAGAAAATTGCGTTCCCTGAATTAGAAATCAGTCATCACATATCCACCAGGCCTATATTGTGAGCTTAAGAAATAAAAACAAGAATTAGAAGCTTATGAAAAAAATCTCATTTTCCCCTGACCTCTCACCCTGCCCACTGTTTGCCTTCTAGGGATGAAGAAAGAAGTGATCTTAATCATAAGACAAAATATTTCAGAAATAACTGAAAAGTTTCTCGGCTTTTCTTCTAGATGCTCATGCTTGTGGGAAGATGTGCTTCACATAAGAAACTAACAGGTACTAAAAAATGATACAACACATTTTTCACACAAGATTCCAAAACTGAAAGTTTCATTATTGTATAGAGACAGTGAATTTTAATTTTGCATTAAGTAACACATACCTGCTATTTAATCTTTGCATTACCTCACTAAATATGAAAGTTATCATATCTAAGGCAATAATTATCAGAGGTTATGCACTGAAAGGAGACAGACACACAGCAATGCCTCTCTTCTAAGTCAGAATCTGAAACTAAACACTAGCAGTGAGTTTACTTCAAATGACAACTTTTCACTGTGTCTATATGAAAAAAGAAATCATGCTAGAAACTCTCATTACATCTGCTTTGCTGGTTGTGATTTCTCTCTGTATTAGTAAAATATTCCAGCAATCTTTCCTAACAATATTTTTTCACCCACAGTATATTTAAGGAAATCTGTACTACCACAAAATTAGATAGATTCTGTTCTTGTTGTCCTGGCAGGGTATAGCAGATACATAGATATATAGATGTATAGATACAGATGTATGTATAGATATATATGTTGTGTGTATTTGTGAGCCTCTCTTCTATTAAATCTTAACCCACAGTACTTCAATTTTTCCTTCTCTGTTTTGAAAACTAATTAACAAATAATTTTTGGAGAGAGCACACTTCACAGACACTTAGGTCTGATTTTGAAATGAAAATATTCCCAGAGTGTGAATTGAATGACAGAGGTTTAATCACACAAGCCAACATTGCACAGCCTGTTACAGGCTCTAACTCAGCTCACTCAGCTCCCACTTTTCCTACCCTGGGTGACACACAGAGATCCCTGTGCTCTGCCCCTAAAACAGCATTTCACAGTGAGCTAGCACACTCACAAACACCTACATCCTCACACACAGATGCTGCCTCCTGCAAGGTATTGCCCAAGCAATGTCCCTTCCCCAGGGAAATATCAAAGAGGAATTTGTGGGGGAAAAAAATAAATTCCAGAGCAGCCCACCAGCACAGAGCAGCTGTGCAGACCCTGTCTGGCTTCTTGGAGTCTGTGAAAGCAGCTGTGACCCCTGTGCTGGAGCAGGAAAGCCCTGCAGATCCACACAACAACAAATCCTTTTGTCACTGCCCTGTTCCAAGCACAGAGTCACAGAATCAGAGAATGTGAAGGGTGGGAAAGGACCCTAAATCCCATCCATTCCACACCTGCCATGGCAGGGACACTTTCCACTGTCCCAGGCTGCTCCAAGCCTTGTCCAACCTGGCCTTGGATCCAGGGACAGCCACAGCTTCTCTGGGAACCTATGCCAGGGCCTCCCAGGGAACAATTTCTTCCTAACATCTCACCTGAATTTCCCCTCTTTAAATTTCTACCCATTCCCCTTTGTCCTGTCCCTCCAGTTCCCAAAGCAGAGTCCTTTCCCTGCAGCCCCTTCACATCCCGGAAGGTGCTCTCAGGTCTCCATACAACCTGCTCCTTCACAAGGTGAACAAACTCAATTTTCTCAGCCTGTTTTCATAGCAGAGGTGCCCCAGTCCTCCTTCCAGCTCCGTGGCCACCTAGAAAAATCCTGCTAGGAGAAGCTGTTAAAAGCTGTACAGGTGAGCTACCCTGAAGCCCTCTACCCATGCCTTTGTCTATTGCTGGTGCTGAAAGCAAATTCTTTACTACAGAGTCTGAATGTCATAATTAAACTGGAATTAATTGAATTCCAGAGGAAATGTTACAAAAGGAAGTTGTGCCTTGCATATGAGAAACAGCAACTTTCTTTTTCTCAGTTGAGAACTGGAGCTCTTGCAAGACAGACAGGCTGTGACTCCCTGTTAAATATCAGCTACCTCTCCTACTCTACAGACTCTGAAATAAGGTAGAATCAACACTTGGATAAAAATAAGCTTTCACGATGAAAATACCTAAGAATTTAAAAGAGAAAAATGTTAATGAAATTCATGTACAGGGTTAAAGAATATGACCTACAAATGAATAATGCTGACACTTACACAAAGAAAGTATTGTTACAAGCTTGAATCTGGAAAGCATTATACCATTTTTATTTCTTAAGTCAATCAGTGAGTGGTCTTGATTTTTTAAAGCTGTGCCACTATTATCTTGAGGGAAATCATTCAGCAGTAACTATGACATCCCTGGGTGTGGTAATAAAACGAGCACATTAGACTTGCACAATACAGTGATGACAACGTGAAAGCAGAAGTTGCTTTTGTAACAGCAGACTCTAGGAAGCTAGAAAAAATTACACAGCACCATGGAAGCCAAGAAATCTGTCAGGTTACATCAGACAGTGTAAAAATATGACCACCAACTCCAAAAAAACAAGTTTAACACAAAAACCCTGCCTGAAACAAACTTCACCCCTGACGAAGGCATTGCATCTACTCTTAGAGCAAAACAGCTGACGTGATTGAGATTTCTCTCAGGTTTTTACCACGTGCTGCAGAAACCTTCAGAATTGCCATCCTATTAGCTCCATGCCCATTGGAAATTAAATTCCTTCTGGATTCACTGTTTTGCATGGGAGCAGCTCCCAAGTATTTTTTGGAGAGTGCTCCACTGTTCCTCACACCCTCCACCCCACACACTTGTGGCACTGAGGGCCCAGTAAGGATTGGGGTGCAAGGAGGGAAACCACAGAGAAATTGGGAACATCACCAGGTGCTCAAGCACACTGATACCCATCCCCACAAGGACAAGGAAGGCTCTGTTACTCCTTCCACCCTCATCCAGCCCATGCTCAGCCTGGGCAGCAGGCTCTGATCCTGAAAGCTCTGGATGCATTTACTGACTGGGAAGGAGCTCTGAAGGTCTGAACATCATTTTTGTGGGACCTGCAGCTCTGTGCAATCACAAGAAACACTGCCACATAAACCCCCTCATACAGGAATTCAACTTTTCACAAGATTTTCTTCATCTCTTTAGTGTAGGTCAGTTTATTTTTCCTAATTTTTCTCCTAAACACACACACACACGCTTGCCCAATTTGTATCCATTTGTTCTAGGACATACTCTATTCCCTGGCTTGGAGTGTTCTTTTCCCTCTGTCAAGTTCAGACTCCATAATTTATAGGTAAATAAATTTCTCAGCCAGTATTTTTTCAGTTGGACTGAAGCTCCATGTAGCTTTGGCTACATACATGTTACTTTCCCTACCCCTCATACCACACAACCTTCCTCTCAATTTCAGCTTGCATTTCTTGACTGTGAATGATCAGGATTGTACATTTAATTTCAAATATAAACCATGTCGAAGTAAACAGTGAAAATCCACAGAAAACAGACACAGATTTTAATACTGATAGTGTTCAAATGTCACATAAATCAATTTGCATGTTTCATTCCTTTCCTTTAACCCTGCCACATGTACCCTGTGTAAGAATCACCAGGATACAGGAATTATTTACATTTTAGGATGCCTGGTTCTCCAGATAGTTTTGGAATTAAAAATGGTAAATTAAAATAGTAAGAACATCAGATAATTCTTAAATACCCCCCCTCCAAGAAAAAAGGAAGCCATGTACATAGGTTAGAGTATCAAAAACACCTACTGAGCAAGTAACTACTGGATTTCTTTCACAAAAGGCATTATATCTACATGTCTTTCCTTAAAGTCTTTGGAAAACTTCCTTGTTTAATCTCTACACTCCTCAGAAACACCATATTTCACATATCTATACCATCAGCTACTTCTGTGAAGCTTAATCCCACCCAGGCTGAAAGGGTCTTTAGCTACTGAATTTTGACAGCTATGGCATGGTCTGGTCAGGATCTACCCAGGCTGTGATTCCACTGCCTCAAAGTGCTCTGTAACCATTTCTTTCAGTCTTATTCTAAAAATATTGCTCATGAAAGCACTTCCTCCTAACTAACCTTAAACCTATACACACACACAGATAAATATATATATATATGTATATATATTTGCAAGACCCAAATCATATCTTTGTAAAAAGTGAGATGCATTTCCAAAAAAAGGCATGAACTGAATAAAGTTGCAGAGCATTTGCACCACAGAAATGCTCATCTCTCAAGGTGCTAAGCCACAGAAAGCTGCCCCTAATTTCCCCCCACCCCACCCACCCCCCCCACTTTTTGACCACAGTGCAACTAAATCCCTTAAAATTAGAAATACACTGAATACTAAAATGAACTGCAGTGGTAATACTCAGCACTTGTAACATCAGGTGTCTCTTCCACTTTTTTCCTTGTTTTTCCTCCAGTGGTAATCACATAAATTGCTTCACTTCACCAAAGAAAAAAAAATCCAAAGCAATTGGACTAAAAAAGCCAAAGGCAAAAATCTATAAAAATCAGGTGCAGAAGTTACTTTTTAGAACAATAAATATGGAATGGGCAACTATACCTTATAATTCCACAAACAGCGATAACATGATTATGTGAAGAACCAACAATTCAAGCACTTTGTTGGATTTGGTATGAAATTACTATTTCACCACATAAAACCCAGCAGGTTTGCACTTTATGCATGCACCCCAAATGCTTTATTCCTCTTGTATGCTTCCCCTCTTTTTATCATTCCCTTCTGTACTTCAGGCAATATTGTACATTCACCTCCCTGCTACCCCTCTGCCTCTGAAGGGAGCTAACAAAGAGGAGTGAAGCAGGACACCCTTAAAGGACCTTTCTTTTTTTTTTATTTTTTATTTTTCACCTTTTCCCTCATTAATTCTGTGGCTCCAGGCAGGATCAGATGTGTTCCCACCTCACAGAGCAGCAGCAATGTCTGTGAGCAGTGGAACTATTGAAGGCTGGTTTCCTATGGCTATGACTCTTGCGCTGGATCCCTTAATGCCTAAAAAGGTGAGAAATCCAGTCAAACCTTTTCCCTTACTTAATGCATTCATAACTTCTCTCCTCTCCCATGAGGATTTGCTAGTGTCTAATAATACAGTTGATCTCACTCCACAGCTTTTTCCAAAGCAGGCACATGAATAGGGTCTCTTTTTCTCCATCCAGGCACCTATTTCCATGAAACTAGTAGGAACCTGATATCTCTGAGACCTTTACTCCTGTCAAATCTGTTTAAAATTGTCCAGGAGTTTCAGAAGTTATTGGGGGGAAAGGGAGGAGGCAAGAGGCTGGCAGTCAGCAGAGGCACACAGCATGACCATATAATCTTTGTTTCCTTAGGAAGCAGGGTAAAACACTTGCACTTTTTATTATTTTTAAAACCTGCCCTAAATGAATTAGGAAATCAGCTTTACTTAGAGATCTAAACTTGTTTTCTTCCTTGTTTTTCATGCTATTTATAGTGTGGCAATAATACAATAGACTCTAGACATAACATCTGGATTCAAGTCTCAGGGCTTAAATGCATGAACAGTTCCCGACTGTGTTAATTTAGATTTCAGAAGGAAAGCCCTATGAGATAGCTTAAATCAGAATTTATTTCCTAGAGGCTAAGAACAGAACATAGGCCCATTACCATAAAACAACTGCCACACAAACTTATCACACAGCACCTTCCTTGAGTTTGAGGCTTGAGCCTCCCTGAAAGTAGTAGGAAAGGATACCTGCCAAGGATTTTTAATTTAATCTGATGGCTTTTTTGTTTGTTTGTTTGTTTTCATTTTCTTCGCTTATATTCAGGTTTCTACATAAAAAATTATTCCAGAAAAAAAGGCACTTATTTAAGTGCTTTTTAAAAAAATTTATTTGAGCAAAATGCTTAAAGGAGCAGAGTGAAGGTCTTTTCCTGAACAGTCACAAAGCATATGCAGTATGAACACAAAACACTGAAAAAAGCACCATGCAAGCCTTTTAAAACCTCCAGAGAAGTTTCTACAAACATTATGAAAGGTAGACCCATATATATGTGCTTTCAGCTAAAAATCTCCAAAATAAAAGCAAGACTTGCAGGAGTGCTGGTGATATTACTGTCAGTAAAGGTTCCAAGGTAACAAAATAGAAATGATTAATACTTCCAAGATTAAAAAAAACACCACCACATTATGTGCTACATAATAGGAGTATTTTAATTCTACCTGTCAGCTGATCCTATTCCTACATGTGAAGCCCAGACTGCAGCTTTCCTTTAAAAAATATAATAAAGCACAACTGAACTGTCTGGAGTAATAACTGTCAGATATGAAGACAACTTGCCTTGGGAGCTGCTTCCCTTCAAACACTTGACCTTTAGGCTTTGGGAAGTAATGGAAACTATAAAGTGCTGGGTGAATACACCCTTGGAGCTGACGTGCCAATGTTCTGCAGTAATCTGGGTCTCATTCCCCCCAAATATGCTGGCAGTAAACAGCTCCAGGATTGCACATGACTTTTTTTTTCTTTCTCCCCTCCCTCTTTGGAAAGTAAATGTATAACCACGTGAATAAGCATGAGATAATGCCTAGACCGAGGCAAAATATAAAAGTGTTCCCAGCTAAGCACTGCAAACAATTTTCCAGTGTGAGTAATAACACTGCACTCATTTAGAACAACCATTGACTATTTTCAGGATGGTATTTTACCCTTTGTTTGAAAAGAAAAAAATCCCTTCAGAATGTTGACAGCCACTTGCTGAAGCCTTCAATATCCAAACACCTAACTATTTAATAAAAGCTTCATTGAATGGAGTTATTCTATACCATTCAAAAAAAAAAAAAAGGCAACATATTGAGGACTATGCACCTAATCTGAAAATCTGTGTGTTCTGTGCCCCACCCACAAATGTGGAAATAACTCAATGCATCATGAGATATATGTACTGGGTATGAAAAAATTCCAGTAAAGCCAAAATTCCAAGCAGCACTGAGTTCATAGAAGGACATAAACACTTCTATAAATTGTCAAGACATAAATAGAACATTTCTTTCCATCCAAGAGCCTAAAGAAACCAACAAAGAAAAAAAAAAAAAGGCCAAAATGTTATTTTAATAGAAAAATCAAATCTTATTTTCATTATCTTCTGATTTTCATAGAAAGAAATTATGCAAGGTTCAGGAATGCAATGCAAGTGAACAAAATTTTACTGATTTCTCTCTTCCTACAGTTACATCCCCATTCTTATTGTTCAATTTCACAAGTCCCCCACCCCTTAGGGGACTCTTTAGGTAAGCTTTAAGAAAAAATAAGAATGAAAGGAGTATTTTTAAAAAACAAGGAGTACTTCACTTTCTTTCTTTGTAGAACACTGTCAGAGAGGCAGAAATTTGACAACAAACATTTTTTTCTCAACTACACACTCTGGTAATAGCAGGATGGATATTTTTAGAGCTAACAGAGATTCTCACTTGGTTGGAGGTGGGTTGAAGGATGCATTTTCCCCCTTCTTGTCACAGGAATGAAGAACAGTGAAGTGTTTGCGACCACAGTGGTCCCAACACGGAGCCACAAGGGGAACTCACTCTCACATGGAATTAATGACACAGGGAGGCAGCTCAAACTTGAGCCATTCCCAGATTCAGCAGGAGCAGAAGAACATCTTGAACTCTAAACTGATTGTCCACGGGGCCATTTTCCCCAAAAATGTCTGGAGGAACCACTGTGTGACTCCAGTCAGAACTACATGTTCTATCATGTAAGAATAATTAAAATATGACACTTTTATTCCATAGGCAAAGGCCATTTCAGAGCATTAACTGATCATAGATCATTCCTGAGTGATCAAATGCCACTTCATCTTGAATAATATGATTATTAAGCTCTATGTCAGATCCATTGATGGGCACTACAAATTCAACTCCAGCAAGATATTTTTCTATATGGATTATTATAATGATAAAAGGCATTAAAATCTTTGCATTTAAGAAACCCGTATTAAGTTCTAATAATAGTTCTAATAAAAATAGATTTTCTGAAAATTCAAATCAGCTGAATCTATCTATAGACAAAAAAAAATTCCTGTCTTAAATCTCTTAAATCTCTTACTTAATGCTTAAAATGAACACAATTCTAATATGTCTTATTGTAATGGAAGTTTCTACTCAGA
The DNA here is from genome assembly GCA_013398405.1 of Pheucticus melanocephalus. NCBI lineage: Eukaryota > Metazoa > Chordata > Aves > Passeriformes > Cardinalidae > Pheucticus > Pheucticus melanocephalus. Next base: position 237,658 of record VZSJ01005480.1, on the reverse strand, counting down.
TGAAAAGCTGGAATGGATTGAATTAGAAAATATTTTTCCCTGAAATCTTATAAATTCTCGTCTGCAAAAGCAATATAGTTCTTAGATGAAAAAGTTAGACTAAACTGGTTGCTAGCAACACAAACAAAACATTTACTTTCTTTTCTGCATAATACCATTTTCAAAAGTTTTCGTGATGAAGATTTAGAGAATTAATGTTTTCTTAAGCCAAGCCAGCCCTGGATGAGGGAAAGCATTTCTTCCTCTCACCATTAGGATCCTATAGAGCACAACTGGAGACTTCATGGGATCATGTTTTAGAACATGAGGTGCTCAGACGAGGCACCAAAAAGCCACACCAGGGCATTTAATTTGCAGAAGGAAACAGAGGCAATAATTTCCAAGGAATCAAGTGAAATGAGAGAAGTCTCCTCAATTTTGCAGTCTCCCAGCACAGAGGCAGGGACAGGCTCCCTCTGGATGGCCCCAGGAGTTTGTTAGAGGCCAAGAGCAGAACACTTATCACAGAAATGGCTCAATGTGGCAAAGAACCTCAGAATTTGATTTCATCTTTGCAGTAATTTCGGTGGAGGGAGAACATCATTGTTCAGGTCTGTTGTGTTTTATTTTCTTAATTTTTACTTGCCAGCACACCAGCCCAAAAGGGAGAACCTGTGGATTTTCTGAAATCTATAGCAGTAGAACTAAAGGTTTCTTATGAACCAGAAAATGCTGGGATGTTGTGGTTTTGTTTGGCTTTGGGTTTTGCTTTGTGCTTGTTCAATTTTTAAACATTCATATGATCTTATTAGGATAATAATACAATATTAAGATACTAATATTGCTATCTTATTTACTACAGAATAATAAAATACTAGCAGTGCAATCACCTTAAAGAACATCTGGTTGAGCTAGTGCTGTTTAACACAATTGATAAGAAGAAAAAATCCCACCGACCAACCAAAAAAACCAACCCCAAAAGCAAACAAACAACCCAACAAACAAACAAAATAAAAAAACACCAAAGAACCAACAACCAGAGAACAATGCATACATTGAGGTGATAAAAAAGGCAAAACTCAATAAACATATTTCAGTCAGGAACAAGCTGGAAAAGAAGATATACAGCAGCAAATGCAAGGTGAAGATAGGTAACTTTTCCTTTAGAGCACAAAACATCTCAGTGGCAAACATAACCATCAGTTATCAGCATTAAAAAAAAACAAACCCTATTCTAAAATTATGGGTAAAATAAGATCTAAAGGGATGTGTCTGTCAGGAACCCATTTTGAAGGGCAGGTTCTGGTTCTGGTGATTTGGGGAAGCCCTGCCCAGGAAGCTCTGATGCAATACCTGACTGCAAGACCACCCTACACAGAGCCCTGTGCACAGACAGAGTGGCGAGAAGTTTAATTTTACCATTTTTCCGATTTTGTATCAATATTTCACTGTCAAACAGACAGTGCCTGGTGAGACAATGGCATGTCCAGAGCTAAACAGGCCTGACATGTTCATGTAGGTCCTTTTTGGGGATTAACAAGTACTTGCACGGTCTGAGCTGTCCTCAGGCAAGCAGTTATCTGCACTTTACTAAATATAACTTCACTGGGGTTCTCAGCAGCCTCCTGCACTGCATGCTCAGCCACAGACCTGCAAAAACCTGGCCCCAAATAACATCTGAAGTTATCACTGCCTGAGCAAACAGGAGAGACCCACCACCATTTCTGAAGCTACAAAACTGAGTTGCTTCCTACCAGAGTAGCACAAGGGTTTCCTTAGGGACGTACCAGGAAAATGCTCCTGTGAGCAAATCCTACCTTGTGCACTCAAAGCACACAGAAACACAAGAGGAGATTTTTGAAAAGAAACCATTCCACGCTCCAGGACAGCTGGTTTAAACACATGAGATGTGATTATTTATCCTAGGATGTAAGCTGGGGGAAAGTGGTGCTTTCAAGCCCCACGCAGCTGAACTGCCATGACTGGCAATGTGAAACACCCCAGGCTGGGAAGCAGAACTGTGTTAGTAACTGCACCAGCCCACACAAACAGGAGCCAGAGATGAACCAGAGCAGCAGCACAGCACACTGGAATAGGCTCTTTGCTGCCAAAACCTCAAAGTATAGGAACTCATTAAAAAAAAAAAACAACAGGAGATATCCCTATGCTGCGCCTGACTTGCAGAATTAAGAATATTATTTCTTCATGTTTTGCAAGACCAGAGTCCTGCAGCCAGTAGCCAACACCACTCAGACCAATCTCAGAGCTCACCAGATTTTTTTTGGCTTGTTAACATTTAAACAATCATTAAAACAAATAAAAGTTAAGTAAGGATGCTCAAAAATTTATTTCCCCTTACTTTTAGCCATTGGAAAGTGGTGATGGTAATCACAGCAAATGTTGCTTGAAAATAGCACCAAGGAACAAAAGAAAATAGGTAACTGTTATGCAAATTTCTGTTAACATTAATTATGTCAGAGTAAACTTGCAAAAGCAGCATGTTTATTGTCTCTACATTTTGCTTTTATCTACTGGAGTGTAGCAATTCAAATGTGCTGGAAATTAAAACAAAAATGAGGCCATACTAACTGAATGTGGGGATAAAGTTTCCAAGAAGTAAAAGAGATCTGATAATAATTTCATCACCTTTATGTGCTGAAATCTACCAGAAATACAGCCTTCCACAGCAGATGCAGGAACCTCCATTGTTAAGCCTTTAAAAACACATTGGAAATACTTGGGTCTTCAAAATCCCGAAGTTCAACTTTAAAAATAAATGTAATTCATCCACCATCTGCCCAACCCAACTTCCAGCAAGTTGGAGCTCCTCAGAGATAGTGAGTGGACTAATCCAATACACAAAATTCCTGCACCAAGAACTACAGATCAGCTACTTTCAAAACACATGGAATGGAGAAGGGTGATAAAAAGTTACTAGAAACTGCACAAAAGTGCAAAATGGACGTTGCCTCTCCAAGTTTTCCCACTCTTAGCAGAAATGTTGTATCTCACACATCTGAGCACTTATATTTGGAAGATCATAAGGGGAAAACAAGACAAAGAACAGCAAATGAATCTATTTCACCTCTCTCTAAATAAATTTGAGCAGAATCTTATGAGATAGGAGGTATCTTATCAAATATCTCAAGAAGCAACAATGGTGTGCCTAGAATCATCTACTGTGTGCAGAATTACGTAGCTACAGCTTCCAGCAATCATGATTTCTCCTTCTTAAACCTGAAGTTGGAGGTAGTTTACTACAAAATACGCAGTCATGACCACCTGTGTCATGTCTGAATGAGATTCATAGAGCCCCTTCCAGAAAAGAAGATGCACCACCAACTGAATAAACCCTCTGTGGCTCTAGAGATTACAGAATATAAGAAACATGTCCAGGAAATTAGGCTTCTGTTTTCGTCTAAATAAAATCTCAGGAATTAACTGATATCTTACCTTCATACAAATTTCATAGATTAATAATTTAGGGCAGTACTGTACAACAATAATTAACTGATATCTTACTTTCATGTAAATTTCACAGATAAGTAATTTAGGGTAGCATTCTATACAAATAAGAGGACTGCAGCTAAAACTGTTCAATTGCAAAACTGTTTTTAGGGACATTATTCTCTTTCCCCCACACATAGCGAGGCAGATCTCGTCAATGGAGAACAAAACACTTTTGTCATACCCCTCCCAAGAGGAAAGACAGCTCTCTGCAGAGCTGCAAGATAATTCACGTCAAAATGAGGAGGAATCCTAACTACTATGAAAACAAATACTGTATTTCAAAACCCACTGGGAGGAGCCAATTGTGCAAGAGGTCAAGATACTTAGTGCTCCTCTACTTCAGTTCATTAATTGTAGCTAAGGATGGATTTACTTATAAATAGAAGTTGTCTATCACGCCATGATTACTGCGTCTCTTCTCTAAACCAGTAACATAAGTCTTATATACAAGTTTCCTTTTCCTCTCCACTGGTTCTCAAGTTAAAAAATAGCAACTGAAAAGCAAAATCCAAACAGGATGACTCCTCTCACTTTTCTCCTTGATAAATTGGGAGCAACATTTAAATATAACATTGTATTTAAATAAGCTGTAAGTAAAACAAACAATAACACAAATCAACTGTGATGGCTGACTTGTCCAGCAAGCAGCCACTTCCTGGCAGAAAAGTTGGCAAGTTGCAGTGTTGGAGGAGTAGATGAAACAATCCCTCCTAGCATGAGAACTTCTGCCTAGTGAAAAATAAAACAATTCTGAGTTCAGGGGAAGACTTTCTACCTCTGCAATTCTAAACTGGGTTCATACTATTTCAGACAAATAGCATTTGGATGTGGTGATGCCTGGAGAGCTGAAAGGTGGAATCTCAGTAATCAGCAGCAGTTCACTCTGTTCTGAACAGAGAGGGCTCCTTCCACGCACCCTTTGGGGTGAAATCAGATGTTGGATGGATTGTGGAGGTCTGGAGCTCAGCACAAGAAAAACAAGGAGCTGCTGGAGCAGATCCAGAGGAAGCCATGGAGCCACTCCAGGGTTGGAGCTCCTCTGCTCTGGAGGAAAGCTGGGAGAGCTGGGGGTGCTCACCTGGGGAAGGGAAGGCTCCAGGGAGAGCTCAGAGGCCTGAAGGGACTCCAGGAGAGCTGGAGAGGGACTGGGGACAAGGGATGGAGGGACAGCAGCCAGGGAATGGCTCCCAGTGCCAGAGGGCAGGGCTGGCTGGGATCTTGGCAATGAGCAATTGTTCCCTGGCAGGGTGGGCAGGCCCTGGCATAGGGTGCCCAGAGCAGCTGGGGCTGCCCCTGCATCCCTGGCAGTGCCCAAGGCCAGGCTGGACATTGGGACAGTGGGAGGTGTCCCTGCCATGGCTGGGGTGGCACTTTAGGGTGAGCTTTAGGGTCCCTTCCAGCCAAAACCATTCCACAGTTTCATTACTTTAAAGTGATTCAATCAAATAGTAAAAACTGTAGAAAACCAATGATACAAAAAACTTGGAGGAATTTAATCCCCCAGAGTGATGAAACATGAACATATTCTGGTCCTACTCAACTTGTAAGAATGTAAGGGGATTACAATTTTCTAGCATTATTATTTTCAGCCATGGCAACACCATGATTTCAGGAAAGGTATCTTAAAGCTCTTAAAACACGATGTGATAATTATTCCATCATCACACCAAGGTTCTCTGCCACTCTCTCATCTTGGAGAATGCTGAGGCAACAAACCCTTCCACCCGAAAACAAAAAAAAATGAATTCAAAACAAAACAAAACAAGAAAAAAACCAAAAAACCCCACCAAACAAACAAAAAAATCAAAAAAATCACCAAGAAAACCAACCAACCAGAAAAAGACAACCAAAAAAACTCCCAAACCCCAAAGAAACAAAAAATCCCCTACAAACATTTAAAAACCAGCCCAACAAACAAACAAAAAAACCCAAATAAACAATTAATGCAAGTTTGTTTACCATTAATCATCTTCCAAAGCATAATGGGTTTAGAGTTCCATTTTCCACAGCATGAACCAGTTGGTAGTTTTGATAGAATCAGCCCTCTTTCAGAACAAATGCGTGTTTACAAAGACTTACCATGGAATATGCCAGCCATGGAAGAGTTTTTGATGTCAAGGACTCCATTATATGTTTGGGTGGAAGTTCAACAACAGCTGCTCCAGATTTAATGAAGGTAGTACTCAAGAGACCGACATTTCCTGGATTTATTTATGGGAGCTTACAGAAAATGTTCAATATGTACCAAAATATACATTGTTCAGAGACTTTCATGCTTGAGAGTGAAAACTCTCAATGTTTGATTCATAATGGCTATTTCACAAGGGCTTACAGGAAATAAAGCTGTTTATTTTAATTGCATACAGCAAAAATGTTAGAAAAGAAAGAATTGTTTTCTCTAGTGACAGTGAATGTTTTGGGTTAATTTGTCATGGTTACCATGGACAGAAAATAAAGGAATACTATTCAAGCACTACTCCAATTCAAGCACTACTCCAATTCATAGACAACTTAAAGTATCAGCAAATACTCAAGTCCTGTGGGCTCTCTTTTTAATCATTCATGTAAGCTTACAGCACCTTTTAAATACAGCATAACTACGTGTGCAAACCCAGCATTTTACCTTTATTTTTCTTTCCCATTAACAGAGCTGTTTTTTCATATTTCCTGTTAATGGAAAATAAAAAATAAACTTGTAAATTAAAAAAATTAAAAGCAATTACACAACACTCAAAAGACTAAATAGCACTGATTATGTCAAGGTGGTTTTCCACTCCAGCTCAGGGTTGCTATTCGTGTTTGACTGTAATGTGACAATTTCTTTAAAACAAACAAGAAATGTGTATTCCCTTTTCACTTGCATATTGTCCAACAAAAAAGACTATGAAGAAACAGATGAAAAACTATGCATCTGCCTATGGTTATTGAAAGGTCGGGGAAATTAGTAGTATGAGGAGAATTTTGATAAAGATAAACACTGGAAATTGGATTACAGTGTATCCTCTATAAATGAAAATAAAATGCAAATTTTAAAACTATTCTTCATTTTACTGTTTCTTTTCTTTGAATAGTCCAATGTCTGTACTGGCCAAAGCTTTGAAAAGCAGAACCACTGCCTATAAGTTCACATCTAGTATGAGAAAATTTTAGTTTTTCACTGTTTTGTTTTTGTTTTCCTGAATTTGTGACCAGACAATGGTCTGGTCACACACTGCCAGTTGTTAGTGTGTTTTCTTACACTGTTTCAGCTATTAGGGTGTTAACTGGTAAATGACAGAGTAGAAATTAATGTCAGAGCATTACAAATGCATTTTGCCTGCCTGTTGAAATACTTCATTTTCATCATCATCACACCTATCCCAAAACCTTTTCCTCTTGTATTGTGAGCTGCCAGCTGCTGTCTTCAGCAAAAAGAAAACAGAAAATTACATATTTCAGTACAATTTCAATGAGTTTAATTATCTTGCAACAGATAAAACTCTCATCCTTCAGCTATTTCTTAGGCCTCACTAAGCATCAGAAAACTCAAACACCCTTCTGCAAATGTGAGCTCCATTGTGCCTTTTTGCTACAAATCACTTTCACTGTGAACCGAGACACAAAAATGAGGAGTTTGTCTTCTGCTTTTCTTTCCACTATTCCACTGTTTTTCTCCTTTCCTTCAAAACTGAACTCATTTTGCCACAGACTATTTCCTTTCCATCCATTTTTCACCGTTCTTTTTGTTTACCAGTACAGATGAATGTCCAATGTTGAGAGTAGTTCTTTTAACTTGGATTACTTGTCTGAAGCACTGTTCAAAGTGAAGCCACTTCATTGTTTTTTAAGAAAAATGAACAGAGAAACAGAATTTAATAAAAAAGTGTAGTTCTCAACTTCTGTTTTTTCTTTTCTAACACCTGCATTTAAAAAGTGACAATATACAAGAACAAATCTATTTCAACCTGAAGCTAAACAGCTTTTTGCAGTATACAGTTGACTGACAAATCAGTTATTTACACCATTTCCTTTCCAGAGCTATAGAAATTATGATTATTTAACTTAAAAGTTAAATCTCCTGAGTGCAGATGGCCCACAATTCACACATCTTCAAATTTTCCTCCAATAACACAAAATTGGATTAGACAATCTCAGCCACTGCTGAAAAGGGATATTAACAAAGCGCAGCATCCACTTCTCCTTGCCTTTGGCTAATGAGCACTTCTCCAGCTTTTACTCACATTCTCCACAGGCTGGACTCAGAAGTCCTCAACCTCTTTTCTTAAGGATTTGTCATTAAGGTTTGTCCTTTCTAATTTAAACATTTCAAATTGTTGTCATTCAGAACGAAATGTAAAGGAAACGGTCAGTAATGGCACTAGGAGAACAAATACTTGTTTGCTTTTGTCAAGTTAAACTCCAACTCTAATGACCCATCCAAAAAAATCATAAGATTGTCCCAAAATCATAATATAGGGTTAAAATGTATTAACTCTTATCTTTTGTTCCATAGGGTTTTTGATATTTTTAAGCTTTTCCCCTAATGTTCACAATGGGGACTGCCAAAACTTGAGTGAAAGCTAAAATTCTGACTCAGCTAGGCAACTGTGGTAGGTATCAAATAAATAATAATTTTTAAAAAAACAGTAAAATGCATCCATTTAGCCTTCAAATATTGTATGTTACTGTTTAGTTTGGATGTTTCCCATACCAGTACTTCTTTTTCTTTTAAGACATGACCTAAGTGGGTCTAGATGCTACTGATATATACAGAAACTCCATGCAAAAAATGTGAAATTTAATTAAAATTATATTTGATCAACAAATACAGGAAGTAGTCTATAACCTATAGGAAGTGAAGTCCTACAATTAGCATTATTGTTCATAGCTTTTCCTTCTCTGTAGCATTTAATTTCAGAACAATTTTCACTACCAACAATTACATGCTAGCCCAGTGAAGCTAAATTCATCCCCTCACTCCTTAGAACAGCCTGAAACCTATTTTTCATGTATAATAATCCAGTTACCAACATCAGAAAGCTTGTCCTAAGTCCATTAATTGCCTTTCCATCACAATATGGTGGCACTGAGCAGCTTTAATCCAATTTGTAAATAACATCAGCAAAAAAAAAATTAATTAATTTTTCCTCAATATTCCTGCTCAGCCTGCATTATTCTCTGCACTTAGTAGGGCTGAATGAAAAGTGAGAGCTATTAACAGCTTTCTTTTTAGTAGCAATTAGCTAATTAATGGCCTTTTATGGGGCTGGCTGCTGTCACCACCTGCTCCAGCTCTGACTCAGGTCACCAGGCAGCGCCAGTGAATCACTGGATTTGTAAAAGTGGAACTTTTATGATGCAGCTGAGACCTTCCCCTCAGCTTTTTTTGCCCCTCCCAGTGGGTCAGCTCCTCCCTGACAGGCAGAATCACTCTTCTCAGAATTACCTCCTGCCCAGTAGGGCTGTGGAAGAAGCCTCAGCAAGTCCAGACTTGTAATTATTCAGAAGGCATCTGTTGTTTTTACATCACCTTTCCATTTGCCTACAGCTACTGAGATTGCTCTCCTTGAAAGGCTGAGCTGGAAAACAGTTGTTAACCTAAAATTCCAGGTACCTGTAAAAAAAAATGAACTTTTCAATCTCAACCAGCACACCTGAGCTGAAGTGAGCTCAGGGGATGTGCATTTCTGTTAGCAAGCCATATACAGCCATCACTTTGATGTTTCTCCCTACCAAAATGGTGCTCCTGCGTGTGGGGTTTTTTCAGTTGCTGTTTCAAAACTGATGTAAACACACAATACTTCTATTGTTCACTCACAACTAGCAATTGCTTTATATTGGAGCTGTTATTTACAGCAGTCAGGTTTCAGGAGTTATCACCCCATTTCAGCCCCACTGAGGCTCAGAGCACAGTCCTGTCTCTGTGGTTCTCCAGTCAAGCCAAGAAAGAAATAAAATGTAAGTTTATATGAGCCTTAGTACCAGAGTCAAAAGAAACTTCTTTCAAGGGAAGACTGGAAGTTTTATTAACTCAGACTGCCAACCTGAAACTGAAATAGCTGGAGGGCAAGGCCTTAAAGCAATTCCAATCTAGACCAACTACATAACGATTTTTAATATTTAAAACAGTTGCCTTCCCACAGGTCATATGATTGTGCACTTGTCATACAACTCAGGAGAGAGAAAACAGTCTGGGTGTGGTGCTGAGACTACTTTTTAATTAATTCAGTAGCCCAATACTCCTAAATTAACTGCATGCTTGCAGCAAGGGGCCCAGGAGGGCTACCACATTTGGGACTTTATAAGGATCATGGAATATCCTGAGATTGATGATCCTGATGGGTCCCTTCCAAGTCTGGGTTCTGGCCCTGCACAGGACAGCCCCCACAATCCCACCCTGTGCCTGGGAGTGCCAAGGAAACACCACATCTGACACCTACAGCACAGGGCTGTCACAGGTGTTGCTATGCTTTTATTCACAAATAAATAAAGCTGGTGCAGATACGACCCAAGGAGCACTCTACGTTTTTCTCTTCATTACCCAGATTAGCAGGAACAGACCCATGAGGGTTAATGAACATAGCAAGGATATTACCAATTTGCAACCGATTTCAAAAAATTATATTCAGCGTTTTAATCAACTTATGTGGCCTTTTTTGAAGGAACAAAAGAGAAGTGAATACACACGTTCACTTCTCTTTTTGAGATGCGAATGTAATTTTTACTTTATAAAACAAGGTGCCAACAAAATTATCAGGGAATTATATTGATCTAATAGTCTTGATTCCATGATAAAATTCAAAAAGTTACAAACTTAAGTGTGCTCATCTATTTAATATCTTCCTTAGTAACTAATGGACTGTCTTCACGATACAAATATTTTTGGTTTTCAGATTCAGAGGAGGAAATGGATCAGTCTCAGCTGTCTAAAGATTTGCTAGAAGACTTAAAAATACTGAGGAAATTATTTTAAAGATTGGCACCGAGTACTTCTAAAGCAGTCTGCATTAGACCACTACAGTAACTGCAACCCACCAATGCAAGTTCTGCAAGATGCTTCCAAAAACAAATGAGATACAATCAAAGTGATGGCCTGCAATCAGGGCTGAACAGAAGCCCTTCATAACTCAGGAACTTGGTGAAAAGAGCAGTACTGCAGGCTTTTCCAGCATATTGTCCAGTGGGTGAGCAACCAGCAGGAACCGCCCTGTCCTGGACTGGTGCTGCCTCCCCGCCTGCCAGCTCAGGCTCCACAGCAGCTCCAAAATCCACTGCTAAGGTACATAGGCACGGACTAAAGACTGAGCTTAACTCCCTTTGTTTGCTTGTTTGTGACCTGGTGTGATGTCTGGAGGGAAAAAAAAATGAACAAAAATGAAACAAGACACCATTCTCTGTTTGGTTTCTAAGATTATCAGAGCCAACTTTATGCTGAGTTTTTCTTTAATTATGCAATCATCCTAAATATTCACATAATATTTCTTAGCTTTATTAAAATATAAACTTGTAGGGATAAAAAACAGGCTGAGAAACATCAGACAACTTACACAGATACTCAGTGTTGCTACAATGTAGCGATCACAAGCTGCAGAAGACAATCTTGTTAAATAAACTAACTGCTCGCACACTGAATTTAAGGGAGATTGTCTCTTTTTTCACTTGTTTATTGTCTGGTTTCCACAGCAATACACTGCCTGTTTGTTTTGAACATGACATGGAGAGCACATTTGTTCAAGGCACTATTTTCTCAGATTTATACTGTACATGCAGTGATGGTCCTGGGCCAAAGGAGATGCAGTACTCCGAATGCACAAAACCTGAAAGGATCCAAAATGAACTTTGGCCAATCCCAGTTTCAGAGCATCAAAATGTCAAGCTACAGCTGCTCTGCCTTAATGAACTGCCCAGCTTAACCCAGTCCTTCTCATCTCCCTGAGAGGCTGATGACCCTGTGTCAGTTTATCTCACAAAACGTACATATCTCATCCAGAGGTCTCCTGCTTTGTGACCTTGTTTTCTCACCTCCATCTCCAGCCTCCACACAGGCAGAAACCATTTCACAAAAAAAACAATGTTTCACACAATTTTACAACCCCACAACTATTCTTATTCATTCACAGAACTGCCACCACCAAGAGTTTACAGGGAGAAAACAGTAATTTGCTTTTCCCAGTCATAAAACGCACTAAATTCAAGACATTAAACATACCTATTTCACTTCCAGTGTCTAAGTTTTGACCTTTGCTCAAGTCTCTCCAATATAGAAAACTGCTGGCAAAAGCTGCAAGCCCAAGCTCCCCTCAAACCCTTTCAAGAGGGTTCCTCTGAAGAAATTTTAAAATATTTCCAACAACTCTTTCTGCTAAATTCTAAGGTTCTAAGGTTGCTCTCATGTTTTGGTTTGAAGAGATCACATCTTTCAAGCCACTTTTGTTATAAAAATCAAGAAACTGCCTGGCTTCCTCATGATAGCTATTTCCACTACTTGGAAAATGCACTCAGACACTTTTTTTTTTGCACTCCATCTCAAAGTGACACCTCATTTCTTCACTCTGCAGATGATAAGCCCAAACACAGATATATGAGTCAAGGGCCACACCACTGCCCTGGCACTTCTGAAAATCTTTGGTTTCTGATACAACTTTCATTGCTGGATTTTACTGGGCCATACCTAATTCACCAAAATGGGGGGATGAAATGCAGAACTTGCATGGCAGATTCTCATTTCAAAGCAATGCAAGAATCAAGACAAAGAGTAACACAAGATATAAAAAATTACTATGGGAATTCACTGATATTTTATTCTCTGAACACATGAAAACACAGTAGTGGATACCTCAAGGACACAACATACAGGGATGAAATCCTCAGATTTCATGGAGACTTTTTATCTACAGTAGACATGAAACACGTACCACATATATTTTAGGCTTGAACAACAAGTACAGATGTAAGAACCACAGCCATTACTTATTTCACTGAGTCTCAAATCCTCAGACATTTCAATAGAAATAATTAAATCCAGCTTTCGTGTAGTATATGGAAACCTCTGCAACGCTACCTCAGAAAAGCCTACTGTGATATCTTTCATCCACAGATGCAATCTTTTTTTTTTTTCACTTTTAGGTCAGTCTAAGTGATCCTGACATTCTCTTCTTTGGACATGAGTAACTATAGAGATGTAAGCCTTGATCCTGTCCTGCAGAGGGATTTTTTTTGTAAAGGAAATTTACCAGCCAGAATTACATTTTCATTCTGTAATCCCTTTAGTATTTTAGCAGACTTGCCTATTACTTTAATTCCAGACTGACTACAGCGCAGGCAGCTTCAGATTTCAACACCAACAAGTGGGATAGGATAACCACTGCATGCTGACAGAACAGTAGCACATTTTCAAGTCTTCCATAACTTCCCATGGATTTAGCATTAAAACCAGACTTGAGCAAGCCAGAAATCAGTTCAGCCAATTCTTTTTGCTCTCTTGGACGCCATTTATTTGAGGAGAATGGTAATTTAAATGTTTTCATCTATGTAATATCTTCCCTAGTAACTAATGGATTGTCTTTGTGACACACAAATATTTTTGCTTCTCAGATTCAGAGGAGAAGTACTAATGGAACATCTTGGTCTGCTCGGAAGTGATGGCAACTTTTTTCAGCATTATTCAGAAACCCAATAAACCTAACAAGAATATAAGCCGAGCACAATTCACAGAATGCTTTTCAAAAAGAAAGCATTATTCAATTTTATCAGTTGCAAGTTTTTTTCATTATATTATTCTGATTATCTTTTGTAAACTCACTTTTTTATATCTAGTCTTTTGTACTTTGACACTCCCACTTAAGCAGGAAAAGCCTCATTTAAATGTGCTTTCTTAAGCAAGAAACAGTGAGACTTTTGATCCTTTAAATGCTTTAAATCTTGTTGATACGGATCTATGTATTTGATTCAACCATCTGTATGGTCTTTATTACCTTTTCTAAAGGCAAGGCAGCATAAAGCAAGTTAATCAAACAAGAATCAATCACCCTTTACATCTATGTATAGGAAATCCACCATAATCTGCACATAGAGAACACACAGCTAAAGAAACTAAATCAAAGATATTGGCTTTGTTATTAAAAACAAAAAAAAAAAAAAAAAAAAAAAAAAAAAAAAAAAAAAAAAAAAAAACCAAAAAAACCACACACACACAAAAAAAAAACCAAAAAAAAAAACCCAAAACCAACCAAACCCCAAGCCTACATTCCCATTATTAACTTGCAGCATTATTAATTCCATCTCATGTTTCTGTAATATTTTAATAGCTCACTTCAGGGCAGCCATGAAGGATTTTCATAACTTCCAGAGTGATGGGAAGACAGATATGAGGTTAGCTCTGAACTCCAAAAACTCCCATGCAGCAGCCCAGGCTGCTGCCAAAAGACCACAGATGGATGCCATATGAGCAGCTGAGACCGTGATGCTGAAGGGGAGCCATGGAAATTCTTTGCTTGTAATGCACTCATGCAGTTCCAAGGTGTAACATGCACCAAACTCACTGTTTTAGCAGTTTTAATCTTCATCTTGATAATTTTATAGCTGTGCTCAGAAATAAGCTTCAGGAAAGGGACTCAAAAAAGCAAGGTGACAGAAAATTAAAGTGAAAACATTGCAAAAAAGATGGATGTTACAAACAGACCATGAGAGACAGAATCAGTTTTCAGATTTTTTTAGCTGATTTTTTGTGCTAACAGAATTTAGTGCAAAAATGTAATTATGTTTTTCCTTACAAATCCACTGATTTTATCACAGTGACTTTTTTTTTTTTAAAGGAAAGGAGCAGGCTTTCACTTCTGTTCAGAATGAAGTTTCCAAGTTACAAGCTATCTGTGAATTAAGTCCTTTTGTCATTTGATAATCAAGAACTGCAGAAAAAGCCCAGAAACAGCTTCTCTAATACTCCTAAATTGCAAATGACTAATCCAGGGGAGTGGGGTGGAAAAGGGGATGGAAATCTGCCTGGGCTGAGTCACTGTGAAGGCACAGTAAAGAATGACTGCTGTACAAGTCCAAAGCTATTGAGACATAAATTGGCTGACCTAGTAGCCAGTTTTTAAGGCTTAGCACAAATATGAGAACTGAGCCCTCCCTTGACATCTCGCATTTCCCCTTTCAACAAATGAAATTTCTGAGTTGCACTGAGAAATAATTTTCAAATTATGAGGACACCACATAGCTGAAATGATCAAAATTTAGAAGCTTCAAACTGAAAAGCTGCTGCTTCAGCTGTGTTTGATTGTTTGCTCCAACAGGATCCAGCTAATGGACTGAACAATAAATAGTATTTCTGAAACCCAAACTCACTTGTAATTGTGTTTGACAAATAAGTTAAAAGTTCCAGGTTCTTTTTCTTGGCTATCTGTTGTACTGCTGACTTAAGTGCTGCACATCAGTCTCTCTCAGCAGTGAGAACTTCCTCGTGTAACACTTGGGAAAGGTAAAACAACAAAAAAGACAGGCTGAAATTCTTCAGAGAATACGTACACGAAACCTCCCTAAGTCTGACAATGCCAACAGGCAGACAGATCAGCTTTTAAAATCACTACAGAGAGAGGACTATGAAAAACTGATTTCAGGAAAAACAACCAGCATTTTCATAGTGTTAATCCCAGTGGAACCTTCAGCAAAAAGATTTTTTTTTGGACAGAAATGTCCAAACTAAAATACCTACAACAGCACTACTATAAAACTATCTAGTGCCCATGCCTTTGCCTGCAACTGCTGCCATCCCCACCAATTACAAGAGTGCACACAGTAAAATAAAAGAATTCTATGACCTAAAATACTCTGAAACAATCATTTGAGGGCTTTATCTACAGAATGTTTTAAAATTAGCTTCCATGCCCACGGGAAAGACCTGATAGAAACTCAAGATCTTGCCTATCTTCCATAGGTGTCAAGTTGATAATGAATGGAAATTTAGGACCTGCTAAACAGCTGGGCATCTACTGCAACCAGAAGATAATCCTTGGAAAACAAACACTGAAGGAAACCAGATCCTATCTCTCAAATAACCCTCCTTAGCCCATGGCTATGAATACTCACTCTTCTTCACTGAGGAGAGCAGCTGGGACCTGTAACAGGATGAGCTCCCAATTAAATGCCTAATTGCAGGGCAAACCAAGAGTCCATTCAGACATCATTTGGGAAATCCTTAATTACTGGGAAAAAAAAAAAAAGCCCTACGGGGCTCAAATGTGTCTTATCTACAACTTCTGCTTTTATTGGCACCTCCTTTTTTTTAAGTAAAAATGCATGTTCACTTCTCAAAAGTTCCTTCAACAAAGGCCACATAAGTCAATTAACAGGTTAAATGTACTTCTTGAAAACTTGCTGTAAGTTTCCAGTGGGGCTTCTGTAGAAATACCGGAACATTTCAGCTAATAAGGTCATTGTGCAATCCAAGCTGTGTTAATGTAAGAGATAGGGTTATTTCCTAAACTACCAAAATTCTGTAGCTTGGGTGTTAGCAGCAGCCAGTCTATGCTATTTGTCAGCAATAAGCTGGTTTTGAGTACTATCCAAAAGCTTTAAGAACAAATACAGTCTCCATCTTGTCACACAGTACTCAGAAAACAGTAATTACACAACATTCATTATGGATTCAAGCAAATATCACAGACTGACACCACTTATAGGTTACCTCTGCACTATAAATTTACTTTTCTGAATTCTAACAAACACAAAAAAATGCTTTCCCACACTTTCCCCTGCATTTCCCACAGTATATCCCAACGTTCAAAAAACAATTTCAGAATATTTTTTTCCTTAACTGCTGTTTTAGCCTTAGAGCAAAATACAGATTGCCTTCTCAAATCAATGCACACCCCCCTGATCTAAGGCTACAGAGAGCTCAATATAGCCTGGAGAACCTGAGGTTGCCATCATATATCAATAAGTTGTAACATTTCATATCTAATTTTAAAAAGAGAGCCTATGATAAAGGCCACTCTCCCCTGATTGCCATTTTCTCTTCAAAAGCACTAAAACAATGAGGCACAAAGGGTTTTTGTCACCCACCAGACTATTGAAGCATTAACAGCTTTATGGAGAAACCCACATGAATTTTTCAACAAAAATTATTACATTTCTTGTACCATATGGAAATATATTTCTTTCCAACATCATGGTCGGGATCAGGTTTAAAGTTGCAGCTGAAAGGAAAACACTCCTGTGTCATGGAATTGATGTTATTTTCCTAAACCATGTGACCTGACATGTAGGGACTTTAATTTCTTTTTTAATTAAAGTAGCTGCCATTTGTTGAATGACATCATTTTCTATGCTCAAGTACATAAAATACCCAGTTTTGTAACTGTCACTGAGCAAAACCTGCAGAGTCACTCACACACCATGAAACACAAGAGTTTTTTCAGGTAAAAGCAACAGAGAACTGAAAATTAATTGACTAAAATCCAAGACTGGTGGATAACTGAGAAACGTTTCACTCCACCCAGTTTTGATGAATCAAGACCAAGTATGTCAGATGTGATAAATTAAATGAAAAGCAGTTACAGAATTTTGTTGACCTCTGAATTAGCTGTGCAATCACAGAGAGAGCCTCCACTACAAAATGATGGTGTCATGAAATTTTAACCTACTAAAGACAGACAGACATGTCACTGACTCAGTTTTAAGCTTCTCTTTTTCAATAAGGAAACTCTAACACTCCTGAAGGAGCAAAGAACTCTGAGTTTAGATAGATAGATTTTGTCGAAATCTAGTTTAAACCCTTAAAATTGCAATTAAGAAAAATTTAAAGATTAAATTTAAAATCTAAAAACCTTTTATAAGAAAAAAATTGGTTTGAGAAGGGAGAAGGTCCAGGGTGGTTGGTCTCACCAGCTCTAGGGATGCTGGGATTAACTAGCTGAGCTTTGTCAAGCACTACAGCACTGTCAGAAAAGAGACATTTCCTCCTACCACACTGACTTTCGTAGGAAAAAGAAACCACAAGCAAACCCACAACAAAACATTAAGCTGTCAAGAGAAGACAAGTTATTGTTAAAGCAAAACACCTTTAATAATTGCCATTAAAAATTTACAAGAAGTTAACAGAAGTTGTCTTTAAGGTCCATACCAGCCCTAATTACTCTATTATTTTGCAAGAAATGGAAAAGATAAAATCGAATGTATATTTATGAATATGAATCATTATACACACATGATTTATATAAGTCATTCAAATATCATGACCATCATCTCTGAACACACACATTCTCAGAACATTGCCTGGCACACTTCACCTGGCTCTTAAAATTAAAACCATCTCAAACACATTTTCATTCCCTAAATGCTCTTTTAGTACCCAGCAAAAAGAACCAGCAAGAAGTTACAGGGAGCTTTAACACAATGAAGAAATTGTTCAGAAAAATATGTGGAACAAAAAGCTCATGCTTTTGTAATACGAAGAAAGGTGCACAACAGATGTGAAATGGTTTAGTGGATGTTTCTGTTTAGACAGACCTGGAAAATGGAGTCTCCTAACAAATAAAAGATAGCAGGCAATTCCTACAGGCTTAACAATTCTCCACGACAACTCTTGATTTGTTATTATTACCGCAATGCTCTTTATACAACTTGGACTCTGAATAATATACAGAGAAGTACGAGAGATTATGGATAAAGGTACTAATTCCAGAGAAGTGGCACCCTCTGGAAGCTTGTTACCCCAAGCTGATGTGGTGAGGTTAGGCAGAATGCACGTGTAACTCTAATTTTGGCATCCTGCTGTTTATGTATACTGCTCCTGCTAGCCTCTCCACAATAGTGGTCTTGATTAAAGAGCATTGTTCAGGAAGGGGAGCACATGCATCTGCAGATGGCATAAACATGCTGCAGTGACTAAACAATGTTTGATAAGCATATGCAGCCCTGGCAGAGCCCCAGCTTGTGCTCTGCAAGCCTTGCCTGACAAACTTGAGATAAAACACACAGCTCAGCCATGAGGGGCAAAGGCAGCAGCTCCTCACTACCAGGCCTGAAAACAGTTGGTAATAAAGGTGTGTAAATTGATGTCACACTCCTCAGTTTAGGTATTAGCCTGTCCCACAGAAGTTAAACCCAAAATTAAGTATCTGCTGTCTTTCATTTCGTGTCAGGGTTTTTCAGTGGGGGAGTGCTCAGTTTTTACTAGACCCTGATCCAAAAAAATACTACTCTTATTCTCTCCACATTTTATCTGCCCCGATTATTTCCCACAAATGAAGACCCTCAGTGATAGTGGATAAGGTCAGTCTTATCCTCTGTAAGTTTACATCTTGGCATTCAACAAAGAAAATAGTTGTTTTAGAAAAATTGATTTAAAAAAGTTCTGGAGGACCACATTAAAAAAGGAAAAATTAAAGGACTGGTACCTGCATGTTCTTTTCCACAGAAAGAATGTCCTTTTTGCAATCATGCTGGTTTTAACTCCAGATTACAACACTGAAAAAAGAACTGCTAAACTGTAACTATGTCAGGTAACTAATAGAGATAACAGCCCCCCTTCCACTGGTCAGCACAGCGCTTCTGCTACCACATGTCCACATAAGGGCCCTATTAAAATCCCTTTCCCAAACATCTTTAGTGATTTACCCATGGCCTGCAAGGATTTTTGGGAACAAAGCATCTTAGTTACGTAGTTTACAGGCTTTTAAAGCTCGCACACCCACATAAGAGCAGGCTGGTGATTTCTCTGATCTCTTGAAGAGACAACTCATATTTAGTTATTCAGAGTCAAGGAAAACATGGGGGTTTGCACCTCATCACAGCTAATCAAAACTTCAGGTGGTCTCAGAAACGTAACAGTTTTCTTGCATACAAATCAGTGCATATACAACCAAAATAAATACTGTATATATTAATGCAGTCCTTATTTTAATTCCTCAGTTTTGACCTATGTCCTAGGCAATGTCTCACTAGTTCTTAATAAGATGAAAACTACATTGCTCAATGTATTTCAGTCCACCAAGTCAGTAACACTGGCAAAACCAAAACTGCAGTGGTGAATGGCTGATTTAGAAAATCCCAGCAGGTCACAGGGCTACAATTTTAACTCCTTTGTGAGGCCAGGGAAGTAAAAGATGACAGTGAATTCTTCTGTTTTCAATTATTAGCAAAGAAAACCTCACCAAAACTGGAAATAAAACAGTGCTTGTGAAGGCTAGGCAAGTTCACATTCTTTCATGACTGTGTATCTTCCCCACATCACCTCAGGCTTAGATCTCTCACCTAAATCAGAACTTGCTAATCAGCAGCTCAAGTTAGTCTCTAAAAGCTACATTAGATAAATCCTTTTCTTTTTTTTTTTTTCCTTTCCTGAGAGTGATTCAGCTGAGAGGAGAAGAATATGGACTCAGGATAGACTGAAAGAGTACAGTCAGGTTTATTCCAACTAAACAGCAAAATTCATCCCTGATGTTCCTAGGATGGATTATCTATACAGAACAACAAATTCTTATTCCAGCTGGAATTGAACACGTACGAAACACAACTGCAAGGCAACAAGTTCAGTGTAAATTAACGGAAATAAATCTCCCATTGTTTTGCAAGATGTACAGCCATCAATTAAATGAGCAACGAACTAGTAGGAAAAAAAACTTGACTGCTTCCAAATCCCAGGTTTTGGCACTTCTGCAGCCCCTGAGTACTGGCAATGTTCTGTTACAAATCTGTGTTAAGCTAATAACCTACAGGTACTATTCACACACAGAAAAGACAATGTGTGTTTATGAACGGAACAAAAAACAGTACCTCAAACTCCTAAAGAACCCCAAAGCTTAGGACTTATCTGAGAAAAACACATGAAGAAGGACTAGGATTTGGGTTCCAAAAATAAGAAAAAAATGAGTCACACTTTGTACCCAACAAAGCAGTTGACATCTAATTTTTAATGAAATGTCAGGCGTTATTTGTAGAGGTACCTGAGAGGAACAAGAAAAGAGAATGAAACAAATAATCTTCTATGGAAGAGCTACTTCCTGGAATGATACTACCCAGAAACCTACCCTCAAAATTGTGTGATGTACCTGCCTTTCTAGGAAATATATTTTTGCAAGACAACCACATTTTCCAGTGAGACTAAAATATTTCAGAACAATTCTAATTGAATCTTCTACTCACCAGCTCCAAACCCACGTGGAATCTGGTGTTTAAAGTTTAAAACTCAAAGACGCTTAGGCTTTGTTCTTATGATAAAAAACACTCATTCCACATACTGACATTAACAGGCAGTAATTAGCATTTTATCAGATCCTATGGGCAGGCACAACATCTCATAGGGTTTTTAGGTTTTTTAAACTTACCAAACTTAGTATGGTAAGTTTACCATACTAAATTTATGGTAGTGCTGTTCCACCAGAAAAAAAGCTGATCTTGCTCTCCTCCCTGGACACAGAAATTAGGGACTTGCCTTCACTGTTAGAAGAAAATTTTATTTTTATGTGTGGACTACTAATACAGACTGAATTCAGAATGATAAACCAAAGATATGTATTTTAAATCACTGCAGCATAAGGAAAGAAATCAACAGGAAGTGTAACACTTTCCTCACTGCACATTCTGCAGCTCCCCTATTTCTTCATCCCATCACCTCGTGATATTTCCATATTTGTCACTTTCTAAAAAATGCAGGACATCCTGAGTTTGCCCTTTTCTTACATTTCAAAACATCATCTGTAACTGCAGCAGAAGTAATAGAGGTGTTGAAGTTGCTCTGAGAGGGTTTAAACATATCCATTCAATACTTTATATGGAAAAGGTGCTATTTTAGTGAACCTAAGAGTTAACAGGAGGTTGAGAGCTCTCCTGTGCCTTTGCAGGTAGAAAGATGAATGCTTCCTCTGGAGCTGTGAGAGGTGAGAGAGTTCTGAAGAGAAACCACTGCTGAGATTCTTGTTGGTTTCCAGGCCCTGGCTGCTGCTCATCCTCACAGAAAATACAGGACTGGGGTCTTGCAGTGAAGGTTTAGAGCCCACACACAGTAATCTCTTTTCCAGAGCACCTACTGTCCTCTGTAATTTGTGTTTGGGAAACTAAAGCTTGCCAATATGCCGTGATTTAAAGATTTCTTCCTCCTAAAAGGAAAGCATTTGCAAATGAAAGCAAGCCTTTATGTCCACACAGGGATTTGAAATGCTCAGCAGGTATTCCAAAAAGGGAAAATCTGAAAAAATCAAGAGAGAAGAGGAGAGGAGGAGAGGAGAGACAACACAATAACACCAAGAGGGAGAAAGAATAACTGACAATTTTTCTTGCACAAATCCAAATGTGTTATTTTATGAACATGTTAAGTATGCTTGAAATATGTTTAGACTCTCATTGTACTCAAGAAATACGAAGGTGCCCTTTATAGTGTTGTTTACAGTACACCTTAAAGCACCTAAACTACCATTTTTGTCCAACTGGATAGGTCTAGTTATATATATAAATACACAGGTCCTAACAGGTTGAGAAAAAATTAAGAGAATTTATACATCACAGTGTTTGATTCCTCCTTTTTCAACAATACCAGTTTTAAATGCATAAATTGCCAGTATTTTAAATTAATTTCTCCAAACTACTGCTTATCAGAAGCAGCAATCAAATACATAATCTAATAGCTAAGCAAGGAAAATAGCAGACCTTAATTAATTCACCAGGACTTCTGTCACACCTTGTACAGATACACCTTGTAGGTGAATTGCACACCTACTAATACAGTAGGGAATAATTTTCAGAAATTGTTTTTCTTACCTCAAGGCTACAGAAATGATGCACTGCTTTTCCAGGGTACTTGAAATATCTGAAGGAACACCCGAGGTGAGATAGGGAAAATCATGTGGCACTCAGAATTCTGAGATTACTTACAAGATAACACTTAATGTTTCTATTACATAAGGCACATTAGAAGCCAGCTATTTCTAAAATGGGCTTCCAAGAAATCCATTCAACTGTCCACTCTCAGGTCCTGAAGTACACAGACATTAAGTGATATAAGTTATATGAGAGTCATTACTTTCACACTGACCCAGGATTAATCAGTTCATCTTCCTCTCTCCTCAGATGGTGGAATTGCCTAGGAAACAACCTGAACTCTCAGCGACCTTTGCTAACTAAACAACACATCCTCAGTGGTTTGGGGCAAAGTAACTACTCAGACCTTGAACCAAGACAGTTTGGACAGCACAAAGAGCTCTACCAACTGCATCTCTCTCAGTTAGCATGCTGTGCAAAGTTTTGGTTAGCACAAGCTTCTCCAGACTTTTTTTCAACTTTCAGTAAATTTATAATGAACTCACGGGCCCAACCAGGCAAAAGCAGCCACAGGAAATGGGGGAGACAAATAACAGCATCTCTTCCATCATCCTAATTAGCAACAGTGCTGCATCTAAGGTGGAATTTGTTAAGCTCTTACCCTCCCTGTTTACAAACTTAAGCAAAAGGCAAGGAAAAAAAAAACCCAGAGCCTGTCACATTACTGTAAAAAAAGAGACTGCTAGCACTCAAGTAATTGTTTATCAAAGGCTATTTAGTCTATTTAATTGCCAGCCCCGAAGAAAAGAAAAAAAAGAAAGAGCTTGCCAGATTTCCACTATTTATTATATGTGGAGTGACTCGCTGAAGCACTTGGAAAGATTTACTTCCCAGTGGTCACCTACTTAGATCAAGCACTAAATCACTGCCTCTGTGGCTGGTGTTTGTTTAGGTGGCAGCAGTTGAGCTGGACCAGCCTCCCGGGCCCCTCGCCGGGGTCTCCGTGTGTGTGGCCCGTCCGGGGCTGCAGCTGGATCCGCACACAATTCCAACTGTGCTCCACAGACATTGTTATTCCAGGGTCCTTCCCGACACCCCAGGCACTGCAGACATGGCTCCCAAAGGCAGAGCCACCTGTCCTGAAGGAGGTAAATCACAAACACGCCGGGATTTTCACCCAGTGCGTCGGAATTCTCACAAAAACACATCGGGATTTTCACCAAAGGCGTGGGGATTTTTAAAGGCAGAACTTAGGCTCAGCTGCACATCCTGAGGCACAGCCAGAACCAGTGTTT
Organism: Pheucticus melanocephalus; assembly: GCA_013398405.1. NCBI lineage: Eukaryota > Metazoa > Chordata > Aves > Passeriformes > Cardinalidae > Pheucticus > Pheucticus melanocephalus. The sequence continues at coordinate 214,139 of VZSJ01005480.1, read as the reverse complement.
CTAAAGCTCAGACATCATTATCTCTCCCGACCAACACTTCAAAATAAATAAGTACTAAAACCCTTATGAACATTCCTTAAGATAAATTATTTTTCTTATTCTGTTACTTCTAAGAATTACAGGCAGCCAGGGCACTACAAAACAAACATGTTACACAGTGCTCCCACTAAATCAGACAGGAATTCTTCATGACTTGGGGAAGTTCTCCACCCATTCAAAACCCAAACCATCAGCACTCATCCCTTACATAAACCTTACATCCCTTACATAAACCTTACATGCACATCATTATTATATACTGATGATTATATAAACTTTTTAAATTATATGAAGATACAGGTTTGGTTTTATTCCATCAAAGCAGTGCAGGAGTAGGTGTAAGGTGCAGGAGTAGGTGAAACATCCTTTTACAGTTCGTAGAAGGAACCTATTTGCTCATTAACTGAACAACAGGCGAATCAAACACCTTGTTAAGTCATCAAATGTACTACACTGGCAATGCAGATAATTACGATGCATTTTTCATTCCAGTCCCTTTCAAAGCAAAGGGCACAGTGGGGCTGCCACCAATTCCTCCAGAAAACACCTGGGCAGTAAAACAAATTTCCATATCAGAAAGCTTTTCCCAGTAATATGCTTATGTTTTCCTTTGCTTAACATCACCCCACTATTTTTATTTGCACTCCTACAGACCACCCAACACAGTTTTGGCACATAATCAGACTTTATGGAAGCAGAGCTTTAGCAAGATGATACAAAGAAGGTAAAACTTATTTCAAATACCACGGCTTGGTACAGCCACAAAAACAATAAATCAGGATCTACCTCAGAGATTTGCCAGTCATTAGTCCTACATGGGATGGAGAACTGTGACAGAACTCAGCTCTGGAAATCACTGGGCACAGGTGACTGCTGGTGATCAGCACCATGTTCTAGGCAGGTCTCATTAAAAATAATTAAAATAATCCAATTTGTATATATAAGCATGCATATATTTCTAAAAAATAAGGCAAGGCATGTTATTGATTTTCTAAGACTACAAAATTTACTCTCAGGCACCCACATACCAATTTCATGAAAAGATTTTGCAATAACTTTTAATTACATGGATTAACAAGCATTTTACAGCGCAAAGTGTAACAACGCATTTCAGAAGTTTTTGCATTTTTTACTAAAAACTGTTAATTATTAAACTGATAATAGATCAGTACTGAGTTTAAGTCATGTTTAAGCTGCAGAGGAGTTTCTCTAGGCTTCCTCTGCACTAAATTTACATTTAGCTGAGTATTAGCCCTCTGGATGTACAGAGCCCAGGAAGATTAATTTCCTAATGTGGTGCTGAAAGACAGAGATCACAAATACTTCCACAGAGAGTTTGCAAAATGTTTGGAACATATTCTATCACACACCTGAAAGCTATTTCTAATACTTAATTCTATTATTTAATTCTATACTATTGATTTGAAAATTTTGTACTTTTATTTGTAGACATTAGTTTAGAATGGAAGGAAAAAGAAAAAAAGGGTGCATTTTCACCCAAGAAACATTATCTTATCTAAAAACATTCTTTCAACACCCAAATACCCAAATTTGAAGCATACATAGGAATCAAGGTTCTTCATATTTTCAATTTCTTTGGCCAGATTATTATTTTCCCAAATTGACATAAAGTTGTTTTCATACAAGTTAAATATCTCATAAGCCTTAATTGATAGAAACATGTATTGGGTGACCCCACAAACACGAGGATGCTTTCATTTAATAAAAAATACAGAATGTATTTAATCTGGCCTGTATTTAAACATGTGTGACACAGAGCAGAAACAAAACAAAAAACAAACAAAAACAAAAACCAAAAAAAAAAAAGCAAAAAAAACCCAAAAAACAAACAAACAAAAAAACACCAAAAAAACCCACACACACACACACAAAAAAAAAAAAAAAAGGATTCTTGACCTTACTGTTCTCAACTCCTGAGTAGAGTTTGGTCCTAAACTTTCAACATCTTTGTGAACAATCAAACAGCTCAAAAGGTTTAGGGTCAGTATGGCCTTGGGTAAATTCACAGAAATACTTACAATGCAGACTGGTGGACTTACATGCCCTAACTTTTGGCTCCTCAAGAGCCAAACTCACCTGAAATTTCCTATACTGCACAAGAAAACGGGCATATAAAAGAATAAAAACAAAAAGAAGTACAAACTGTGATATTCACCTTAAAAGTTAGCTTCTTCTTCAGAAAAAGTTTTAACACAGCAAAGCACAACCTGAAATATCCAGAAGCGTCTACAGATACAGATAATACTGGTTTCTTTCCTGTTTTAAGAGGGTCCTTTCCTTTGCAGCCAGGCAAGCAGCATGGAGCCACTTTTTCATTTGCAATTTAATGCATCAATTTCAGCCTTAACTTCCAAAATATCTAAAGTAGTTGAAAAGTTAATTTTCAAACCATCTTTTAGCGTTTGAAAATAATCTTGCCAGAATTTTATTTTTTTTTTCTAATTTAGGTGAGTAGTACAGAGGAAGGATAAAGAAACAACGGAAACAAAAGTGCAAAGTGCACAGGAGGATACACAATTTGGAAAGGGCAGCACCCACCCTAAACTATTCACTTTCTTTCTAGCTTGGCCCATGCAAGAGCTCACAACATTCAATCTGGAGTGAGTATCACACATCTGATTTTAAAGACCATAATAAAACACAAAAATGTATTTCATTCTCATGGTTTAACAGTTAAATTTAAACATTTATCTACTTACAGAGCCGTCTTTCAGGTTCCTTTCATAGGAGAAGTGACAGGCCTTATTCTGCTCATCTCTTGAAATCACAAAGTTATATTTGCCAGCTGACTCTTCTCCAGCTATCAGTGCTTTCCTCAGCTCTTCCACATATTTTTCTCTGTCCATTTCTATATCAGCAGCCTCCCTAGAAATGTCTGATTCAGACACTACCAGAAAAAGACATGTGAGGAATAAATATTCATATGTGTGGGAACAAGCATGTGCATTATATATTACATACAAAGCATCTATCATTATACATTTATATATATAAAATACTGTATTTCTATATTTTCTATATATATAGATAGTGCAGGATATATGTATATTAAAGTATATATATATTTTTATATATATTATTTTAAAATATTTTTATATATATATATATGTGTATACAGACACACACTGACTAGATGACCTTTAAGTTCCATTCCAACCCAAGGTATTCTGTAATTCTGTGATTCAGTGGAATATTAGGAGATTATCCTTCCCTGGAACACACATTGGTGTGTCATTTCCACTTGTGGAAATGTAGCAGGAATACTGGGGTTTTCAGAAATTCTGTCCCCTTTTTCCCCATCTGAAAATTGATTATTTCCTTATCGCTACTGATCCACAATTCTAGTTGCCTGAAGTCACCCAAAACAATACAGAGTGAAATGTGGAATCCCTTGCAGCATGAGGCAAAGAGGGGTAGAAAAAGGTAAGTTTGAAATATTTACAAAGGAAGCACTTGTCTGAAACAGTGATTTCAATACTGTGATGATAAACTTTTAATAACAGTAAGAAGGTAATAAAGACACTAAAATACTGCAACAGAGCATTGTGGGTTTGTTGGGTTTTGGTTTTTTTTTTCCTGTATATGCTGAATGTTCCTTTATGATTTAAAACCAGCAGAACTGATCAATCATTAGGGAAATATGATATGCATAAATCCAAACAGATGTATTTCTTTAACCCAATACCAAGGTAACACACTAGATTACTTTGTGTATTTGTGTGCTTCTCCTCTCCTCCAACATTCACTGTTTTCCCTCTCTCCTTAAACAGGATTCCTAACACATTTCATCATCACATTAAACATACAAAACCCATAAAAGACAACTCCATCAGCAGCTCTCACTCTCTCCCTGGTAGGTCTTGCCAAGGAAGATAATCCACAGCATGAGAAACCCAAAAGGGATTTCCCACAGCAGGAATATTCTGACCGTTGCTTTCCCTCCCTCCAGGTTTTGAATTTAAAATGGAAGCAGTCTCAAAAATGATGTAATAACTTTAGAAAGTGACCAAAATGTTTTGTTGAATGAAAGCACAGATCAGTACAGTAGGAAAGCCTCATGCACAACAACAACCCCCAATGAAATTATTCAAGGGACTGAATAGAAATAGCAAGAATTCAGAAATTCAGTAAGAATAGAAAGAGAAATTCAGTAATAATTTCTTAGAAAGGGACCAGATTCTTCCAGAACAGAAAAAAAACTTGCCTTTGGATGACCACCCAATGCTCACAGCAGAACTATTGTGGGTTTCTTTCTTTCCTTGTAAATGGAGTGAGGTCAACCTGCTTTCACGGCTCTCCTGTTTTGGGAAATCATTGTCCTCCATTCTACCAGATGCAGGAACTCAACAAAATGAGAACTGTGTCCACCTATTTTTTCTATACACTACCAACTATAGTGGCACAGCCTTCACTTAAAAAATAAGAATCATCTTTTTGTGAATTCTAAACTGGGGATTTTGAAGTCACCTAAGAATGAGAAGAATCTTCAAATAGAAAAAACAGTATTTGTTGGTGTTAACACCCTTTTTTTGTTTTCAAAATAACTTGACTTTACTCCTGTCAAGCCAAGAAAGAAAAACCTTTCATTATCAAGAATCTGGATTGGAATACATGTATTTGCTTTGTGCAGGAAGCCTTGATCAATGGAGTGTTTGAAATGTTAACAGGAATATGGAAGAGCAGATTTAATTTATGTGCTGATTTTAATTTACATTTATCTAATCTCAGACCTACATGAATGCTTGGCTTGTGTAGGAATCGAGGAGGAACAACACCCACTGGGTAAGGAGAAGGAAGGAGGAAAGGAGCTACATAGATATGTCTTATAATTCAGATAAGGAGTCCAGAAAATGGTTTTGTCTACAATTTGCTCAAAATACATAATTTTGTCCTCCCTTTGAAATATTTTTGTTACTGAGAGAAGGGCTTTTGATCAAGTATTTGACATTTCTCAAGGACTTTTTCCATTGGGCATGAATGAGAGAATCATGCACATATGCAAAGACCCATCCTCTTACTGAGGTTTTACAGGGGGGGAAAAAATCCCACAGGCTAAGTTTTTCCTACTGATAATTTATTGTCCCTTTTCCTTCCCAAAAATTTCCTTCATTACAAAATACAGCTACCTTTGGCTATTTAAATTCCATGGAAATATTTAAAAAAACATCTGCAATTAAAGACTTTATGGACTCCAATTTGCAAACGGAACTTGCATACACATTTGTTCAAGAATCTGGAGAAGACACAGAAGCGTTACTTCAGCATCACTCCGAGAAATTATACATTCTTGAGAAAGAACAAAACATTGCATATCCATGTGCTGAATGAATTAGTTTTAGCTTTGACACACAATCTCTCCAGGTTTCAAAGTTCTCTGGCCACACCCCAGAAGATCATGAACCCCACCTCCTCCATCACTGGGGACAAAATGACCATGGAATTTCCACACCATCTGTGGGACACGGCTTAGAAAGTGTTTTAAAAGGAGGAATTAAGAGCAGCAAATTTTAAATTAATGCATTTTTCTTTCCATTACCTGTCCCAGTCCAGGCGCACTGACAATCACTAAGAAGTAAACCAAAGCCAGTGCCTAAATCCTTTTCCCATGACATCTGTAGAAAATAGGTTGCTTCTGGATCAGAAACTGGATGAATTCTGTTCAAAGTCTTCTCCATCTTCTTCTCCTACCTGTTTAAAAAGCAAGATAATCTTGTTATAACTTCTGGGGTGATTAACAGCTTTGCGTAACTAGCTTGAGGGTTGTGTGTGGGGGGAATATACAAATACAAGCATGCTTGTAATCTTATTCTACTTTCCTCCCCAAATTCACTTCGTCAGAGAACTGGTGATACTTGCAAACAGGAAACTGGATTATAATCAACTAAGGTTTCAGTGCCAACAATTAAATATATTTGAATGGTCTCAAATTAAGAAGCTGTCAAGAAGCCGGGCGACAGGAAATTACTACACACAAGCTCTTCCCCATGGCTCTGTTTTTAACTCACTGCCTGCTATCATCCAAAGTACAGAATATTTAACATAATTCAAAATAATCAATATTCATCTGGAAGACTGCCATGTGAAAGCTGCTACTAAGCTTCACAGCAAAGCAGAAGGTGTAGCAAATGCCAGCAACCCAAAAAGTATCTTAAGCACTAGATTCTGCAGAGAACAAAATACATGATGTTACAGGGAATATTTCTGCTCTATGGCAAAGCAACTTGGCAACCTGTGCTTGACTTAAGGTCTTCTCAAGAATCCCATGTATTTATACACAACCTAAGTGAAGTGACTGAAAAGGCTACATGGTCACTCGCAGACTAAAAACAGCGTGTAAAAAGAAGAAAAACCCAGATGAGGCATTTAAATTTAAACTACATGCACTGAGTACAATGGTGCTTGGGCAGGGATTAAATGCTCTGTGGAGGTTTCCATCTGAAGTGCAGCAGTAAATAATCATGACCAGGATCAGTCCAAGCCCTAAAGGGACTCTGCTCTCCAAACAAGAGTAGAAGGAAGCTTTTTCTTTGCTCCTAGACATGGAGAAATAAATCTAGGTACAGATTTAACTACCTTGGCTTCCCCAAAAATTGGCATTTTCAGGTTAGGAGGAGCAGTTGACTGAACTGTTCCTGACCCTTGCTCTACTCTGCACCCAGTAACATTTCGAAATGCCTCTCCCTTGCCCAGGGAAGTGGATAGCATTCAAAAGCAGCAAAATATATGAATTTAAGCATTGGTTTTCAAGCATAAAGCTTTAGTATTTACAGCTCTAAACCACAATGGCATTTAATATTACAGATGTCATACTCCACCTTTCTATTCCCTGAAAATGCAACAGAAACTAAAACATTACCAAAACATACATTGAAAAATTAATCTCACTAAAAAAAACCAAAGTTTTCTAGTTCCATCACTAATCAGCTGGCCATTTCTAAAAATCTACAGCATGTCTGTGCACCTGTAAGCAAGAACAAAAAAATATGTATTTGGGTGTGGACCACTGGAACAACACCTTTGCAATTAGTGACTCCAGAAATTAAGGCATTTTAAATATTTGTGGGGCACTAACTGCCTGGCCCCAGGTCAGTAATGAGCACGGGGCAGGAAACACAAGCAATGCATGCTCAAGCACACATGCACACACTCTCCTTTGCCTGCCAGACTCCCTTTTGCTTCTTGTTAATTATGGAAAAACACAGTCTCTGGTGAAATAATTTCAAAGAAATCTTCCTCTGAAAGACAATGTTTTTAAAAATATTTCAACTAAAGACTGTAAAGCAGTAGCAGATAACCCGAACAGACAGCACATAGGGTACTGATGCACATATGTGTAGTTCAACAGGAAGGTTTTGCTTGTTTATGTGATTTTTATCACAAAGTAGAGCAGCATTCAGTGAAAAATACCTGCACTAGATGTTTTCTTATCAACCCAGACTTTTTATAACAAAAAACAAGAGATTTATATTTTTTATTTATGTAACGATGAAGTGAATGAAGTGTGAGTCAGAAAAAGTGAGGTCAAGAGTAGCAGAGGAAAGCTGCCTGTTTATTTATTTAAAGACGCACTAACAAGGTCTCTGAGGCCTGAGACTAAATTCATTTGATACAGTGATACTGGTTTCCCATGCACACATCAGTATTTCATTACAGTGATGTAAGCACAGCTAATAATGAAAGTTCTGTTTAGACAACACTATTGGTACCCCTGTGGTAAAACACAACCTCAACAGAATGAGGAGACACAACCAAGAATAATACCCTGAACATCAAAAAAAATGGAAAATACAGTTTTTCTGCTTTTCCACATTTTATTGTGAAGCTCTGAAAAAAAGCATTTTCAAAGAAAGCATAAAATGAAGATGCTTTTTCTCCCAGCTTTCATCTCCTCTACAGTGCTCACTATCATTTTGAAAGGAGTGTATTACTTATTAGTCCATGTTTAGGATCTGCCTCTGGAAGAGCTCAGCCAGACTCCATCTCCAAAGCACTCAACTCCTCCAACCCATCAGCAAAAGCTCAAGGACTCCTGGCTGTATACAATGCCTATTGCCTATTACATACTTCTCTTCAAGAGGAGGGGAAAACCACCTTCATGAAAATTAGTCTGACCTACACAGCACAAAAAAACATCACTGCAAACAGTAATATCGCTTTTTTGAAAGCAAAACAATTACAACAACAACAAACTAAAAATCCAAATCCCTTTTCCCTTTATCCCTTTTATGTCCTGAGAACACAGACTTGACTGAAGTGTTCAGTAGATGGATAAATCACACACAGTTCAAGCATAAATACAGCAAAAAAGACCAAAGGAGTTCCTTACTTATTTAACAACTACCAGTTACCACTAAAAAAATTAAAAATACAGACAATAAATGTGGGCATATTCCTTATTCATTCACTATAAGGTGACTGCATGCACTTCATTCATTCAAAAGGCAACTCTTAACAACAGATGTACAGCAAATAAAACAATCTCCTCAAACTAACCTTCCCCAATGCACCCACCTACTCACTAAATTCATCACCCCATCAGCTTCCAATGTGTCAAGCTTATGTTACCTTTCACATTTCAAATACTTCTGCCAGGTAAAAATTGCATTATGAAAGAAAGACAAAAATACAAAGGAGAGGTGAAATCTTATTTTCTCTTTCACATATTTGGAGTAGAAAGGTAGGAACAGTGTTTATGCTCAGAAAGGTTAAAACAGCCCTCTGAATTTTTGGAGTGTCACTATTCAGCAGTCCAGCTGTTGGAGAACCTTGTTAAAACAAAGTAAAATACAATCATTGCATAAAAGTAGATTGTATTTTTATTGCTACCCAAGTTATTGAAACCAGCCTCTCATTATGGCAACCTAAAAAGCCACTCTGAGTCCATCAGACCAGAGGAGCACCCTCAAGTGCCATTCAGCATCCAGCCCCTGTGGGCACTTCCCATTCACCACCTCCACAAAATGAGAGCAGTCGGTTCTTTCTCCCTCCCCTGGTTATGACAAAGCAAAGCTGCAGAGAAGTTTTGGGGTTGGGGCCACAGAAAGGCAGTGTTCCATCCCCGGGGGGCACAGCACCAGCCCCTCTCCATGCCAGGGCCCCGGGGCCAGCCTGCAGGTGGGGACAGCAGGGTCCCACCCCAAATGTGTAAGTCAGAGCCTTAATGAGGCCTTAGAACAGTCGGGGATTGAGCCGTTTATCTTTAGCACTTTGTCCCCGTGGTCTTTGGCTCCTGTGAGCACCATTAGGCAATGTTTCCCTCTGAGGAGGAATCAGCTGTTGGCTGGTGCCTCTGCCCTCAGAACAAACAGCGCACACAGGCCCTTCTGAATGAACAAGACACTCTTAAAATGGGCCCACAAAGAATTTTATATATTGTTTTGGATAGCACCAGGCATAGACCAAAAGCCAAATCTTTCAGGCTGCTCCAACACAGCATCATTGATAATATTCTGAACTTCAGCACTTCATTTTTTTTCTTTTTTTCCCCATGCAGACTAATGGCTTTTAATTTTTTTCCCCAAATTGGTCAGGCTGCAGGTGCTCCAAAGCTCAGCAGCTATGCTTGGAAGGCTACTTACAGACCAGAAAGAGCTACTATGTCTTTGAAATGGAGCAATTAACCTAAGTGCTTCCTTGCTGAGGAAAAATGGGAGCTATCCACAGGGAGTTCAGAACAGAAGACCACACACTGCTATTAAAGTCTGCAGTTTGGTTCTTTCTGACACTGCCCAAACTACAGATCATAACCTAATAAGCAGAAGAAAGTTAATAGTAAATTCATAATCAGAGACGAGGTACCATTCAGGAGATGCTACATGTACCCATAAGTAGATAATTGGAGATTTAAACCAGTCAAGAAAAGCTCAAGATTGCTTTTGAAGATTAAAACTAGCTACTACCACATTTTCTAACAGAAGGAAATAAGATAATGCCTATATTTATGCATATTTCCAGTGATATATTTCATACAAACTGATATTCTCTCATGTTAATTTAAAATTCCATTAACTCCAATGCTTCAGGAGTAAGAACATTAAAATACCTGACAAAAACCTCAACTCTCAGTCCATTAATTTTAGAACTACTACTGATCCAATAGGGAGTTCTTTTCTCCTTTCTTTTTGGAGGAACATGACTGGGCCAACAGACCTGAAGACAAATAACACAGCATCTTTCCTGTCCCATCTCACAATAATCCTCCCACTCCTCTGGCCACAATACTTGCTTCACATTAAAGAATGATTCAATAATAACCCTCATGTGGAATTTACAGATAAATCTGGAAGCCAAAAAAGAAAAAAAATTAGAAAGAGCTTTGTTCCCTAATGCAATTTAGGGGGCTAAGACATTTTTACATTACATGCACCCTGAGTAATATTTAGTTGCTCTTTTGTTTAACTTTACTCTGCATTAAAAGCACACGGATTACAATTTCGCCAATAACACAATTTTGTCTTGGAGATAAAAGAAATGAAGCAAAAATTGGCACTTGGATATGAGGAAGAGACTGAATGATTTTCTAACTTTGTGCAGAAGGGTAAGTGGGCCATTTAAGAAATCCAGTGCTCCATGGCAACATTTGATGAGGAGACCACGGGCCCAACTGCAGAGTCGAGGCTCACATGGCTCCCATTTGCACTGCTGCTTCCCACTGCTTCATGGCAGCCACAGAACGATTGGAAACATGCACATGCTTTTTGTGCAACTGTGTGTGTCCCCCCCCCCAAAAAAAAGAGAAACCCCAAACCAAAAAACCAAAAACAAATTAGTTCTGAGCTTGTCAGGCTCCATGGGGACAACAGGATATAGATGATTTGCCACAGGAGATCTGGAATCCACGATAAGGAACAACCCTTGTCAGGCTTATTTACTACAGTCACCAGCTGAAAAATGAGGAGAAACAGAAGGAAGCAGACAGTCAGCAACCTTTATTGTAGGAATCTTACTAACAAGCCTTGATCTTAATTGTAGCCTGGAGGCAAAGCCCACCCTGGTGTCTTTAATACCGTTGAAGTCTCAGGCCTAACCCAGTACCCACTGCAGGCATCCAGCCTTGCCAAGCTCGCTCACAACCATCGACATTAAGCTATAATAAGGTTAAAAAAAAAAGACCTTCAGTGTATTAAAATAAACACCAAGGTGGGCAATTATACTAGTATATACTAGCAAGTAAGGGAGCATGCAGACAGATTTATAAAAGGCACAAACCCTTTTTTTTCTCACCCTTTTTGTAACAATTCTTCCCAAAACTAACAGCAAATCCTCACTTTCCAAGATGCACGGATAAGCCAGCTTACACTACCTGAACATTACAAACCTGAAAAAAAATAAAAATAAAATTAAGTCCTGCAACTGTCATGTTTCCTGTTGAAAAAGTGTATTTTAGTAGTGAAGTTTTGCTAAAAACTGCATGTGGAAGGCAGCAAAGATCAAAGGCAACAGCCAGCCTAGCCTGCAGAGGACAGATCTGGGATGAAAAGTCAGCAAGGCGTGTCTCAGAGACCCAGACTCCCTTTCTCTGCTGCTCCAGGAAGATGCAAGTCCCAACAAATACTTCACAATTCCAACTTGGCAGCAGGACACCCTGGCTTTACAAGGTCCTACCAAAGCCAGTGGTGACACAGTGCCTTCACTTGAAAACCACAGGGTATTTATTAAGAAAAATAATTCACTTCCTCCTCAAAAAACTGAAAAAAAGACACATATTCCCAATTTATATAATTTTCCACATAATTTCTCTGAAAAGACAGCACTAAAATTGCTGTATGTTTTGCAGATAAAAACAGAAAAAGGAAGTTGTGCCATACACAACCTTTGAGCCCAATGTATACAGTCAGTAAGAACAAAGATTTGGGAATTCCAAGTCTCTTAGTCATATTTTTAAAAGCATCTCTGCAGTTTTCAGTACCTTAGTATCATCCATGTAAGGACAGTAAAGTTGAGGAAATTTTGGGGGGGAGGAAAAACAAAAACAAAGCAGCACGTTTTAATTACCCTTCGTCCATCCAAAAATACCCCAATACATATGTCTTTTTGATGTATATTTGGATAACAACGTAGTCTGGCTGAGGTGTCATCTGTTTTCCAAAACACTGCCTTCTTTAGGATTAAATATTATCAGGATATTCAATACAAATGTGTCGCACAGATTTCCTTTGTTTTCTATTTTTTAGTCCCCACACAGACCTATACAATTCCACTCAGTCTGACTTGTTTCTCTAAATGTCTGACTTAACATCACTGAGCAACAGATTCCACTAATTTTTTTTTCTGGTCCTTTTCCCCTTTTTCTTCTTTTTAAAGTCAAATAAATTTAGTACTGTCAAATCCACAAGAGATCCACAGGCAAGAGCACCCAGTCTGACACAAAGATAAGTGAAACAAAGAAATCTGTGTCAGGTAGATACGGATGGATGTAATTCTGTATGTAGGATTTTCTGAGGAGTTTTGAAATATGGAGCCCAGTAACCTGGAAAAACAAGTTTCACCAAATGTTGCCACTTCAGTGAGACAAGGGCAGGTATAAATATGAAGGCTAACATACCTTTCTCTCCTCTCACCTCTACACCCAAGACTTTTCAAAGAGATGGATTATTTTAATTTCCTGTCCCTGTCAAAATAATAATAAAAAATAGGCCTAGGCTCCAAATTGCTTTATCTTACTAAACAGTTTCCTCAGGCATTTTCTTTGAAGAAAATTCCTGCATTACCAGTCTTCACTTAACCGAAGTTTTATTATGTTTTTTCTTTCCATCTGCTATTTATCTATTAGAAAATGCAACACTAAACTCCCCAAAACCAAAGAGCTCATATGGCTTAAATTTATTAATTTAAAAATTGTAATTCATTTTGCTTCACCTGACCCTCACATAAAAATAATTCACAAGACAAGAACAATTCACAAGGAACTGAGACATTCAATGCAGCTAAATTTCAATTTTGCAGCTCTTTATCCAGCTATGTTTATTACTTGGCATTGAACATTAATTACTCTGCTGCTGGATTAGGCTGAGTTTGAAGATAAGGCAAAAAGACATATATTGAGCACCAATTTCAGCTGCTTCCACACATGGGCACAGGTTCAGCTTGGGTTTAGCTCAGGCTTTGTGATAATCCACATATGACAAATCAAAGCAGGGCAGAAGCACCAGTCCCTATCATGCCATGTGCCAAGATGTGAACAAGAAGGGGACAAATCCCACAACCTCACCAAGCTCTGAGCAAACAAGTAGATTTGTTTAATAAAAAAGAAAAAGAAATTGATAAAATAAATGAGGACACAGTTCCACCCAAAATTCTGAAGCCACTCACTCTACACCCTCAGGCACCACTTACAAATCTACTGGTTTGTGCTACAAACCACCTTTGGAAAGGGAAAAGGCACAAAGACCTTCACAGGAGTCACTTTTACTTTCAGCATCACAAGTTTTGCACATAAAAAAAAAAACCTCTCAAGACTCATCAGCTCACTGCTTTTCTAAGCAATTTACAAGACTCTTTTCATGTGGGGTTTTCTGTTTTCTTTTTGTTTTGGTTCTTACTATGGACTGGAAAAAAAAAACAAAACGAGAAAAACAAAAACCTACTGGAAAATTTAACCCTTACCCAAGACACTTGAGGCCAAGCAGGGGGTCTACTCTAGGAAAGCAGCTTTTCAGTATTAGTGTTCCCTTACAGCTCCTAAAGAATGCTTGCACAGGCGTGAAAGGAAACCTGCAGGCTGAGATGAGGGCACAGCAGGGGCAGACCAGTGCAAAAATGCCACTGGGACTTGAGCTGAGAGGGCAATTAAGAACTCATTAGGAAAATACAGCACAAAACTGCTTTGGCACTGAATCAGTCAGACACAAGTTGGAGATCTTAACACTCAAATTACAACAAAGCAGAGACGTGAAGCACCACAGAGGTCTCAGGGTAAATTGTTGCTTTCCCAGGTAAGTTAATGACGACATAAAACAGGGGAAGTGGGACACAGAAACAGCACAGAAGGGATAAATATTTCAAAAACAGGTCTCAGTTTCTGCTGGGGGGCACTTCACCTTTTGTGTTTCTGGCTCCCAGCTGCAGCTGCACATCAGTACCTGAAACACAACAGTGAGCGAACACAATGGCCCTGAAATAATGCAGGTACATGAGCATAAAAAAAAAACCAGCCTGTGAACACAGGAGTCACCTCTCCACAGCTCCAACAACCTGTTCCACTGCAGTTTTAGATGAAAAACCTGCCACAGCATCTTCCTCTCTTTTCAGTGCTACAAATGCCCTTATTTATTTTGCACCCTCAAAAGTATTGTGAGTTGGCAGTATTTCTTTTATTTGATTTTGAGTATTTTTATTTTGCACCCTCAAAACATTAACCTCAAATTAAAACTACATACTAAGAAATTCCTCCTCTACCTCTTTACTTAAAGAAAAGGAAAAAAGTCTGGTTTTAGGATAGTCAGGGCTAATAAAACAAATCCCTGCAACAGACAAGAGTGAAAAATTTATAACATATAAGGCATATTTTTAATCTACAGACTTCTCTGACCAAGGCACAGGGAAAAAAAACCCTTCCCTCTAATACTGCCTTCAGGAGATCACAAAACATTACTCAAGTACTGTATTTCCAAGACACACAAGAATGCTAGTTCCCTGCCTCTTGCTCCCTAAAACAATTATCCTCCATGTCAGCTTTCAGAGAAATTAACATTTCTGCCCCATCTCCCGATCTGTGCCTGCTGTGTGCTGGACTCTGAAAACTAAGGTTAATTTTCTCAGCTGGAGTAATTTAATACAAACCTCCACACCAGAGTCTGATGTTTCCCTGCTTGGCTCAGCCAGCACAAATCTCGCCCCAGGACTTTGTGAGGTTTCACCCCAAGCCTGACACAGCTGCCAGCGTTTGGAAAGCCCCAGGCTCCCTCTATCCTGTCCAGCTTCTGTACTGAAAAGGGTGGCCTCTAAGACCCCTTTGTAGACCTGTAAACAAACAATCCCTTTCATAATTATTTGAATCATTTCTTAAAAATCAAAAACACACACACAAAAGAAACAACAAATGCTGCCTGTGCTAGGATATATAGCCTCACTCTTCCTCTAGTTCCATTAATTTTTCTGTCCCAAGACAGCAAGCAATTTGGCTGATGTCTAGATCAAGGGCACAAAAGTTCTCAGTCTCTGCACTCTTAAAAGTCACATCTGATCAGTCTCCCTTTTTTTCTGTTTATTTTACAATCTGTGCTCTAGCTGTCTGCTCTGCTGGAGGACATCCCTTCCCAGAAAAGCCACCTAACAGCCTGCAGAGCAGATGCAGAAATATTCCAAGGCTTTTCCAAGCTTTGTAAATTTGGACAATTTAATCAAAAAACGTTTTGTGCAATCACCAGTGCACCTTAGAAAGCAGCAGCACTAGAGGCCTTTGCTCAAGGCACACACTTAAATGAATTTTTTTTTTCAATTGGAACTTTTCCTATAAGACATGTTCTTTTGTGTTGATCAGATTTGACTGTGTTAGATTAGCAAACAACAGTAATTTGTTTCGTAATTATCTCCTAAATTTCACCTCAGCTTGTGTCAACATGGCACCATACATAATTCAGTGAGTCTTTTGTACCGACATATCTTGGGCAGCAGTCCTTACAATTTACACTATCTGATACTATGTTCTATGAATAATATTCAAATTCACAGGAGGTTTTTGCCACCTTTCCCTTTTTTCCATCTCATACACAGAAGAAAAGGATGTGGGGAAGACTGAGATCCACAAGACATTGATTACAAAGAGCAGGAGATGAAGGCCATTGTTTCCTAACCCAGGAAAGGGACACAGCTCAAGTCAGGGATACAACAAAAGAAATTATTCTTTTTGATGGAAAAATAAGTGATTTCAAGAATCATTTAATGCTATTTTACAACAGCTGTCTAAATTGGAATCTTGCTTATTAAGTGATGTTGGTTTAGAATTTATGCACGACTTTAATGCATTCCCCACATCAGCAAGCAGTATGTTAGATTTCTGCCAACAGTGAAGAAATCACAGCTGCATCCTACTAACCTTGAAGAATCAGATAATGGTTTTGAGTCCTTGAAAATCTGACCCTCAGCTCTGGGTGGTTCCACTCACTCAAGGATGTGTGCTGCTTTTTCATCTAGGGCTCCCAAGCTCTAACACAACCCCTGAAAAACATTTTCCACCTCCTGCTAAGCCCTAGGTGACAAGAGTTAGGGATTAAAATTTCTTGTCCTCAAGTGGCAGCACTGCAAGATAACGAGCACATAAGGAACAGGCATTGAGACAAAACAGCAAGTGACCCTGACAAATATTTGCTATACTGCTTTGATGAAGCCAACATGCAGCATAGAAAACCAACTAAATTATCTCATCTGTACAGAAATGGGTGTGTTTTGGTCAAAAACAGAGCATTGCAAGACATCCACTGTTGCTGCACAACAACAGGGATTGCACCAACAACAGGGATTGTCTGTGTCAGAAAGGCACTGAGGTCACCCGTGTCAGGCATAGCATCACTATTTCTGCAGCAAGGCCACCTCACCTCGAGTGTTTTTACAATCTGGAGTATCTTTCTAAGTGATGGTGTATCCTTTGCATCAGCCCATCAGTGGCATACACATAAAATCTGCCACAAAAAGCAGAAATTTTAAGGTGCAGGAATTCCCAGCGCAGTAGGAACACTCACCACCACACATTACCCCATGCAGTAACTTTGTGTTAAATGCATGGTTAAAACACCAGGCTAAAGCACCCCCGACATGAAGAATGAGGTTCATTCCTGCTCAGAACAGCTGCAGACTCCAAGCCTTTCACAGCTACTGTGATCCATCCTTCCACAGTGAATATCATGTGCACTTCTGGCAGGTGACAGGCAGAGGCACAGAAATGAAGAAAAAGAGGAGCTAAACCTAAATGTAGATGGGGGTTTGTTTCTTGGTTGTTGTTGGGTTTGCTTTTTGGGTTTTCTTTCTTTCAAAATGGTGTTAGCAAACAAAATACCACGCTCTAATTACCACTGCCAGCACACGGATCACCACCTACCCACGACAGGCTTCCCTGCAAAATGCACACCACTCGTGTTCCACCGCCTCTTTACTCCAGACTTGAGAGCAGAGCAAATTTGTAGCAGTAGCAAAAATGCAAATAAGTTTATAAGCATTCATGCCTGTGTTTGAAGATCTTGGGAATAACAGATCTGGGCACCACATAGAAGCCAAAGAAAAGAAAAGCAGTATCGGCTTTTTGCCAGTCACTCAAACCAGCATTTCTCCAAAAAACCCCAACTGATTGCATTTATAGCTTATTTTCAAATGTTTTTTCCACCTCATACACATACATGGATGTGTTAAGCACAGGAACTTATTTATATGGATGTACCTCTCATGTCAGTCACTTGCCTGTGGTATTTTTAAAACCATTTCCTCCAATCCTCCTCCTAATGAAAGGTAAAACACACAGAAGATAAAAACCAAGGCTTCCACACGCAATTGTCATTGTTTTGTGGTAATTCTTCCTACATCTGGGAACAGCCTAGAAGTTAAATCTTTTTTACCGTTCATTATAGACACAAATTCATTGGTGTACTCTACTCCACTGAGCAGTATGAAAACCTTTCACCACCCAAAATATTTCTCAACAACAGGAAACACAGCCACAACCATAAAACTGCTCTTAAGAGACCTAACAACAACAAAAAAATAGTCTTGATCCTAAGCTTTATTTAAATATCTGAATATTGCTATGTAGATCAATGTAGTTGTTTAAACTTGTGATTCATTTTTTGATTTTCACCAGACAACTGTGCCTACCCAGTCCATTCCTGCAGACAACACCAACCAAGCTGTCCCAGCTCCTCAGAGCTGCTTTTCCATGACAAGATATTAATTAGGAGGAGAAAAAAAGTAAAAGGGAAACTGGAACAGCATCATCTGAAAGCTGATATTCCAGTCAATACCCCATGCCCGTCACACAGTATCCCAGAAAATGCTTCCAGGCTAGATGCACCAATATTTTCAATTATGCCATCAAGGGTCCCACAAAACCTTTAAATGGCATTTTTCCCACCACAGCGAACTGTTCACCTGAAATCATTCTAATACAGCACATGGTCAGTAAAATCTCCCTTTTGAATAGCTGAGACTGTTGGAAACCTCACTTGGAAATTAAACGTTTAGGGTAAACAAAGAGAATTTTTTGCAAAAATCTCCAATGAGTTTCAGGTGGGAGCCTGCCAAAAATTGTCGAAGTAGAAAAATTGTAATAAATCTATCATAAAAGGGCATGTTTGCAAACAAAATTACACTAGAGGAAGCTAGATGATCACCTGAAAGCAGGCTTGGCTATGGTGTGAACAAGGTCTGACAGCTGGAGTCTGCCTGGACCTTACACAATATTTTCAATTTGAGTTTCTATTGTGTTTCTAATTCACATTGAGCATCCAGAAGTGAGTCCAAGCAAGCAAAACAACCCAGGTTTTGCATTCTATCCCTGGCATGCAAAAAAAAAGTTCAAAAGTATTCCTGCCTTTAAGTCTTCAGTCATGTTGACCATCAAGAGGCTGAACTAGTCAGTGATTATACTAACGACTTATTTCTCTTCACAAACATACTTCAATGTAACATCATTCAAACACTTCAAAGTAAAGCTATCCTAGGTAATGAGGCTATTTTTAGAATTGTCTTTATGCACTTAATGTTGTTGTGGTTTTTTGGTCTTTTTTTTAATCCAAAACCTTGACATGTGATGGAAAGAAACCAATCTGATGAATTTAACTCAGTAACAGGAATAAGATGTATGAACATGTTGTGAGAAAATGAGCACACAGCAAGATGCTGACTACCTGTTAGATGGATAAATCTGCAACTGAAAGAACCTTTATAGCCACTAAACAATCTAGAGAAAAATCAGAGCAAATCCAGAATCAACACAGCGCCTGAAGTCCACAGGACAGAAAAAAGTCACACAAGAGAACCCACCTCAAACCCTAAACTTGCTCGTGCTGGTAATATCCCAGTAAATTTTGGTAAACTTTGTGATTATGAATCTGAAATCACGATTTCACAGAGATCTGTCAATTTACAGTGACCAAATCTACTACTGCTAAGGAAGCTGCTCTGTAGAAGACATAAATAGCATTTTAAGTGGGCTGTGTAGGTCTCACTCAGCCTAAAGTCCTCTGCTTCAGTAAATCACTGCCTCAATTCCATAGGATAAATGCATTTTATACAAGTACATCAATCCTCAGCCTCCCACAGCAGCTGCACAAGGCATGTCAAATGTTACCTCAAAATGTCATTTTAGAGAGAAAAAAAATCTGTTTACCCTCACCAAAAGAAAAAGCACAAACTGTCCCACACTCAGCAGACCAGCACAAATTTGGTGCTGAAACACAGAGAATGACACAGACTCCAAAACCAAGCCACCACTTTGTGAAGGGGTGATGCTTTTAAAACCATATTTATAAGGAGGAACAGGTTCAGGTGTTTGTTAATACAGTAACAGGCACCTAAACATAAAGTCATCACTGTGAAATTCTTCTACACTGTTGACGTCTTTATTTTACTGAGCTCTCACAGTATCAAAGGTTACTCCGTAAAAAGTAAACACACAAACAAAACAAAATAAACAAACAAAAAAAAACCTCCTGGAGGAAAAAAAAAAAAAGTTGGAAATTCTTGGGCAGGTGCAGCTACAGAAAAGATGATGAAAAGCTCCAAGAGAAATAAACATACCACAGGAGACAAAATACGACAGACCAGGGGAAGACAAACTGAATTCTCCTTATACAACGACAGAAGTAAGAGAGCTCTAATTAAGAAATAGCCTAATTAAGGCATTCATTACGTTATTAAGGTGTTTTTTATGTTATTAAGGCTTCAGTAGCCAGTGGCTCATGCTTCAGGGACGCTAGGGCAAGGCAGCAACGCTGGGAGCCAAATAACTACGAACAACTGAAAAAAACCACCTAAAAAACACACCAAAACAACCAATTGTTGTGGAGGGGTTTCTATGTTTTTGTTTGTTTGTAGGGGCTTTTCTCGTTTTTGGGTTTTTTAGTTTTTGGTTTTTGTTTGTTTGTTTTTGTTGTTGTTTTGGTTTTTTGGTTCTGTTTTTTGGGGGGGGGATTTTTGTGGGTTTTTTTTGTTTGTTTTGTTTTTTGGTTTGGTTTTTTTTTGTGTCTTACTAAAGGGGTGCAGTGAAGGACGGACCCCGGTGATCCTGGTTGTCCCGATCCTCCCCAAACCGGGACACGAACGAGTCCCCCAGGTCCCCTCAGTGCTGGTGCGGGGCCAGTCAAGGATTGATCCCGGTGATCCCAGATGTCCCGGTGATCCTGCCGGTCCCCATACAGGAACACGGTCGGGAGGAGGGGGTGGTTCCCTCGCTCCCCTCAGTGCAGGTGCTGATCCCGGCTATCCCGATGATCCTGTCCCCACACCGGGACACGGCCGGGACTCCCCTCGTTCCCCTCAGTCCCAGTGAGGCGTCACTAAAGGGCTGGTCCCGGTTACCCCGGCTGCCCTCACACCGGAACACGGTCCCTATCCCGCTCCCCTCAGTGCCGGTGCGGGGTCAGAGCACTGCTGATCCCTGTTATCCCGATTATCCCCACACCAGGACACAAGCCCCTGGCTGCTCCCCTGACTGCCAGCGCGGGGTCAGAGCAGGGCTGCTCCCGGTTATCCCCACACCGGGACACGACGCCTCCCCCCCCCCCACCGCGCTCCCCGCAGTCCCGCCCGTGCCGGCGCGCGCGCGGGGCGGGCCGCCCGACCTACCTCCCGCACTGCCACTTCCGCCTGCGCCGCACCGGCCAATCCGCGCCGCGTCCGTCCCTCCGTCCCGCCCAGCGCCGGCAGCGCCGACCAATCGCGACGCCCCGTGGCACCATCAGCCAATGGCGGCCGTGCCCGCGCCCCGGCGCGCTGAGGGCGCGCGGTACGCGCTTCCGCCCGTGCCGGAAGGTGATGTGGCGGAGCTCGGCGCGATGGTAAGAGCGGGGCCTGTCCGGCCCTGCCGCGCCGGGACCGGGCCCTGGCCCTGGCCCTGGCCCTGGCCCTGGCCCTGGCCCTGGCCCTCCCCGCTCCTCTGCTCCTCCGCGGCCCAGCACGGTCCCCAGCGGCGCCTCCCGGCCCGGGCGGCGCCCACAGAGGTCGCTCACGCCATAAGCCGCGGGCCGCGGGAGCGGAGCCGCCTCAGGGCTTTGGTGGGAGTAGCGCGGGGCGGGTTTGCGTCAGGGGTTTGATAGCAAGAAACAAGCCTGTTTTGTGACTGTGCGTGGCACCAGCAGCCGGTGCGAGGTCGGTCAGGCTCTGTGCAGGTCTCTCACGGCTTTTTGATGTCATTTCTGTGTTGCGTGACGTCATGGCGGTGTTAGGTGACCTCATGCTCACAGCAGTGCGCTGAGCCGCGTCATTGGCTGCTTTTCAAGAGTGTCAAAAGAGGCCCAGGTCCATTTGCTCGTGAAAACTGCTTTATATCTAAAACTATATATTTTTTATATATATATATAAATAAGTTATATATATGTGCATATATTTATAAGTTATATATATGTATGTATATGTAAAAATTATTCATATGTGTTTATATATAAAGACTATATATGCATATAAATTACCTTTTTCCTGTATTTTTAGAAGTTCATGTGTTCACAACATGTAATTTTTAAGGATATAGAAGTATATGTAATATAGCTTACCATACAAATATGTAGTTTTAAATTTATTATGGTTTTGTAAATGCATAAAAGACAGGTAAGTACATCTGGAATAGAATATCTATGCCTATATAGGAGTTTATTATGTGTATTACCAATATATGTGGATATAAAGGTACTTACATATATATATGTGGGTGTATGCAAATATATAATTGAATATTTTAATAGTCATGTATTATATATTGCCAATATACCTTTTTCTATAAACCACACACATAAGTAGTGTTGTTAGATATATATATATGTATAAATATATACATTTTTTTATTTAGAGTTGATCTAGAGGCAGATTGGTGGGGTTTTTTTTTGGTTTTTTTTTTTGTTTCCTCCCCATTTTTCCAGTCTCTGTGCAGGTAACACAAAATTAGTGTTTGCATTTCTGTCACAGTTAAAGCTCAGCAGTGAAATGCTTTTTCTTAGTCAAGGTTTGTACATTAAATATTTATATATCAACGAGTTTATATGAGCAGAGCAGATACATGAACTTAAAAGGAAAATCAAAGGAATAACTCAATTAACATAAGTTTTCCCTGTACAAAGTACGCGTTTGTTCGTAAGTTCAGCACAGAGTTTGTTTTAGGATGGGAATTTTTGGCATTTTTCTAATAATCAGGACATGGTTTGGGTTGAAAAGACCTTTTAGGATTACCTGCTTCCCCCTTTCCCATGAGCATGGACAGATTATCCGTCACAACAGGGTTGCTGTGCAGTTTAATGGAATATTGCTGTATTTCCTGTGCATTTACAGAAAAGATCAATATCGCTTGAAGTTCCTTATGGCTCAGTTCAAAAAAGGGTTCCCAGGCTCCAGATCTTGTCACCAGCAGGAAATTGCTGGGAGTTGCTCACCTGAGCACTCCTTGGCAGATCTTTCAGAGGAACCTTCTCCAAGCAGAAAACAAAGGAGATTTTTTATGATGAGAGGCATAAATTATGTCAGGAGATCTAAAACACACGTGCAGAAAGCAAGAGAGCTCTAATCAGTGCCATGGAAAGGTGAATGTAGAGAATTACAGCAGCACCTCACTCCTTTTTATTGTACTTAAAAGGGTTTGAGGTGATAGAAAAAGGCAAGAGAACTTGGTGGGACATTGGTGTTGCTCAGTGTAATGATTAAATACAACTAATTATTTAATATTATATCACTATGTCATTTATATTTTATATATTTTCCTGGTGATATGTAAGAAATATGTAACATAACTTAAAAACGAAGGTAATGTTTAAATCTAAGAAGATTATGGCAAATGTATGAGATTCTGTTAGGATTATCTTCTCCACTTGTCCCTGTTCCTTACTCCGTGTGTCTCAAGGACCCTGAGGCAAGAAATTCTTGTAAGGATGGTTTGCCTATGATTTAATGTTGAAAATAAGGTGAAAATGAGTTTCTTTCAGCCTTACTGTGATGTCTGAATTTCTTGAAGACAGCAGCAGCCCTCCAGGACTTTGGGTCCTCCATGATGCCACCTCTGGTGTCAAGGCATTTTAGGGGAAAAAAGGATAATTTTTGAGCTCACGTTTGTCTGTGAGGGAGGAAACAGCTGCTGTCTGTGTGTCATGAAATGGAAGAGATTAGAGCCACATCTCCAATTTATTCTCCGTGTCCAAAGAGGAAAAGCTACAGTTCTGGAAAGTTAGCAGCACTCTGAATATTCTGTATTGTATAATATTCTGAAGAATGATTTCCAAAGGACTTTATCCCTTGGAAACTTTTCATCCCATTGTTTTCCAGGATCCCTGACCACGTCCTTCCTGGCTAAGCAGATGAAAACTTCTGCTGAATGGCCAGCTGCTGCCAAACAGAAAAAAAAATTGTATTTATATATATATATGTAAGCTGACTTTTACCTGTGGTTTTTTTATATAAAAGCAGAAAATGTGGGATTTTTTTTTTCCTCTTCACTGCCAGTGGATAGGGAAAAAACTCACCATTTTGACTTAGAGCAAAACCTTCACTATTTTAACTTTAAGCAGCTATGGAAGCCAGCAGGAGCTTCTCAGTGGATTTCAGACTTGCTGGGAATGGAAGGGATGCACCAGGGATGCACAGCTCTCTCATTTATTTAGGAGCAGAATGTGTATTGTTTGCTGGCTTCCACAGTCAGTTTGTCCTGGCAGCTTTTGGGATTTTACATCTGAAAGCTTGACAGAAGTTTTCCTGGTGGGCTTGAAAAGTTTGCCATGTGCATGGATGGAAAAAGGGAAGAAGCCAAAGGTAATATTAAAGTTAATGAGGAACTTCTCAGCTCCTGAAGGATGGTCTTCATAGCAGGAATGTGAAGTTACACTCAGAATTTGGTGATGGAGAAAATTTTAAAGACGTGCAGAAAACTTGACAAAAACAGCTTCTTCCCTGTAACCATCTGGTTGGGGCTGATCCTGGCCCCACATTACTGCACAAAAATTGATTTGGGAGCTTTCCACGAGGACAAACATTTCTGTCACAGTCTTTGTTGGTCTCTTAGTGTGGTGTTTATAGAAGGAAGGGGAGTTGCTCACAGAGCCGATTGTAAAAACATTCATTAGTAAATATTATTTCAAACCAAGCTGTGAGATATAACCACGCCAGAACCCAAGACACTGCTCTGAAGAAGGAGCTTTCAGGAGTCTTCAAGTACAAATTTTTGTGTTTGTCTTATTCAAAATTACAAGAATGAATCAATCATTCAGATTTGCTAGTGGCTTTGTTTTTATCATGACCTAAAGGTACATAGGTTTAAAAACATCTTCTGGGTTGTATTACAGTCTTAATGTGTCTTTGTATTGTGAATTTATTTCACCTGAAGTGTAGATAGTGTAGATACTTCTGTCATCTTAGAGAACAATGGGAAAATGCATTGTCAGTGTTCTATTTCTGTGATTGTGGAACTGAGGAAATTGTTCTGTCAAGGTAAGGTGGTCTCTTTTTGGAAGAGTAGGATGCAGTGAGTCTGCTTTAACAGATTTACCCAAAATGACACTGGTTATGAGAAACCATTTCTTGGCTGAGTGCCATAAAAAGGTGAATGCCACAATTTCATTTTTTGGTTAGAGACCACACACATTCATTGTAACAGCTGCAGTGCTGAAAATGTTTTTCTGCTAATGCACAGAGCCAGGCGTTCAAACTCAACAAAAGTTTTTGATTTTCAACCTGGTGACTGTGGAAAAAAAGGTGGGAACAGCTGTGAAAAATATTACCTGTCTTCCAGATGCTGAATATCAAGCCATGCACCTGAACCTCTGCCAAACAAGAGACTTGCAGAGGTGCTGTGGACATGACAGACTTAGCAGAACTTGTCATTGTTTCTTAACTAAGTATATTTTTTCCTGGTATTTGTTCTTCATATTTGAAAGGGATGGTTTGACTATGAATGAACAAAAAAAAAGTTGGTAAATAGTATACATCAAATATTTAGAGTTCCATTTTGTAGTTTTTAGGTAAATTAGAGTATATCTTCTTTTTTTTGAGAAGTTAGACTTGTTGCCATGGCCATGTTCACATTCCTGTAGCACTTCTGTTCCAGGCTCCTGATTTTTGCATGCTGCTTTTATTACAGTAAGGATGTCATGTGATTCAAAGTGTGCTTCTGAATGGCTCTTACCTCTTCCATTCACACAGAGAAGTTTTGCTGGTTTTTTCAGTTTCAGTACTAAATTTATGGTGAACTAAACAGTGTGATGTGCAATTTCAGATGGGAAAGTTACTTTAAAAAAAGGGAGTTATTTAAAATACTGCTTTTATCTAATGGGAGAAGACAGAAGAGGAAAAATATCTCTGTAAAATTTAAAACTGTATAATGTGCAGAGAAGACCTGGGGGTAAAGGTGTTTTAAGATTTTAGTGACCTATCCACCATAGTGCTTTGATTGTTTAGTAAATATGTGAACATACACACCTTTGTGCTACAGTGACCCCAGTAAAAGACTTCAGTAGTCACTTTGTTTTTCATAGTAAGATATTTTGGTGAAATGCTGCATCACCTAGCTGCTTGCAGCAAAAGTTCAGTTTTCAAACTAGATATTGGGGCAAAGAGGGAGGAATTCAAGCAAGTGTGAAATTTCAGCATCATTGCCTGGAGGTGTCTTCTCACTCCTGGTCTGTGGATTTGAATTACAGTAAAAATCCTAAATGTGCTAAAGTCAAATGAGCTTTTTATAGGGAAGGGCAGCTGTGTCCATATGTTTAATTAAGTGTTTAATTGTGTGAGGAGATAGGTTTAAATACATGTATTAGTCTTCAGTTTACTGGAAAGCATTCATGTTAGTTGCGCCATTTGAACTTGACAATGTGCTCCTCCAGAAAATGATTTGAAAAAAATTCCCTATTTCTCTAATCAAGCCCTAGCTTACATTCCATGAGTGCAAAAATACATCTTTCAGACAGAAATCTGAATGAACATTAAATATAGTACTTATATTCTTTGAAACGAAATACTGAGGAGAACATGCTATAAATCCAAAGTGAAAAGGCATATTTATTCTGGAACAACTGCATCTGGCTGGTATTAGGATACTTACTAACACCCCTTGCTTAGTTTTGTTGTGTACTTTTGGCAATAATTGCTTCAGACTTCACTAATATGCACTTCTTGTAATTTTCGTATGATGCTAATTAGCATGCCTCTTTTACAAATGCTTGTTTTCCATTTGTTTGGATCAGATTGCATTTGGCAGCAGTGGGAAAATTATTTTTATAATAGATAGGAAAATAATACAGTTAGATGCATGTTTTAATTACTTTTTAGCAGTTGCTTTGGCTTTCAGGTTGGGAGTAGTACTATGTGATTTATATCCTATTATTTTTCTGAATATTCTGATTTTACTGATGAAATAAGAATTGCAGGGCCTAATGGAAACCCTAGATAATAAACATTTTCTCTTTCAGCTTTGTAAGGACCTCTTCGT
The DNA here is from genome assembly GCA_013398405.1 of Pheucticus melanocephalus. Taxonomy (NCBI): domain Eukaryota; kingdom Metazoa; phylum Chordata; class Aves; order Passeriformes; family Cardinalidae; genus Pheucticus; species Pheucticus melanocephalus. The sequence continues at coordinate 187,477 of VZSJ01005480.1, read as the reverse complement.
TAAAATTTCATAGCTTGATTTAACTTTTCTGTGATTAAATTTTATCACCTCTTGCTTAACTAAAGTTTAACTGCAGTATGTATGCTCTTGCTCATATTCCAGTATGAGAAAGGCAGCTGAATGATTTGGTATCCATATTTGACTACAGAAAACATAGTTATTCATCAGTTGTATTATACTGGGGAGGAAAAAAGAGAAAACCATTCTAGAAAGACTGAATATTCTGAAGCCCATTACACAAAGATTATAGTTTCTTTAAAATATTCCAGTTATTTATCTGTGTTTGCCCACATAAATTGGTTGTTACAATTGTAACCAGAAGGCAAAGTTTTGCAACTTGCTGGCACTACAGTGGCCTTTGCTTTTATAGCACAGATGGATGAAATCATAGTCACGCTGCAATCAGAGATAAAATAATCATTTTGTAAATACTTTTAAGTTTAGGGAAGGCTAAGCTTTGGTTTCAGTGCTAAGTCTGCTGAGATAAACTCTGAGAGCTTTTGTGTTAGGCTTTCTACCAACCCAAAAGGACAGCAGCATAAGGTTTGTGTTCTCCTCTTGCACATTTCATTTTCCCTGGAACCATGATACTGGGTGGTTTATTTTAAACAAAAGTCTATGAGGCAAGGGGAAGATCAGCAGGTCCTTCGTGACACTGACAGTTTCATCAAAACCTCAGGAGTGATGTATTACTGTGCTACCCAGGGCTTGCATCAGTAACCCAGGTGGTTTGCGAGTGTGGTGCTGCCTTCCAAGGACAGAGAACAAAACCATGTCTCAGGCAGAGAATATTGGGGCAAAATGGAGTCAGTGAAAACTGCAGAGATGGATAAATTACAGTATCTTGTCTATGGGTGTTGTCAGTGCAGGAAAGTGCTTGGAAGTAGTGCATTCCTTATGGTTATTTCTGCATATTGAGTTAAATACTCCTGTGAAGTGCAAGACTTGTTGGTAACTCTGAGCTGCTGCTTTTTTTCATCTTCTTCTGCCCCAGTTTAGTAAATTTAATGCTGAGGGACAGCAGCAGGAGCTGTGCAATTGTTGTCATGACTCCCTCTCACAGCCACATAGGTAACTTTTAACATTCAATCAACACTTACTAAAGTACATTAAACTTCAGTTTATACTCAGATGAGAGTATACATTCAGACAACTCTGGCTGTACCACTTGATTTCCAACTACTGTATATTCCCATGAGTATTTATTTTAATACAAGCCACTGCTGTTAATCCCAACACAATAAAATTTTCAGGAGTACTAATTCTTTATGGTTTATTATATGGACTTTTTACTTAGATACGTTATGATCAGGAAATAATATTGAGGCTTTTTTTAAAGGTCTGGCTTTGGGAAGGATTTAAAACAGCCTTTGGGCACGTAGCTCTCAAAGCTGGACTCCATAGTCTTAAATTTCCAAAGACATTGGTAAAAACTTGTCTTGTTCAACTTCAGGTGAATACAATACCTCATTGATACTGCAGGTGATGTGGTGATGCTCCACACAGGAGGGGACACAGGGGGAATGAGACAGAGTGGAGCAACTGAGGAGTTCCTAGTATGTCAGAAATGCAGATGTAGAAAATTTCAGCCTGTGGAATTAAAGCTTGAACTGTCTAAAAGCAGAAGAAAATGCCAATGCTGGTTCTTTCTGTTATTGCACCATAGGTCTCAGGAAGTTAGTTGTCATTTCACCCTCATGGGGACACAGTCTAAGAGACAGCACCAGTTTCTTCATGTGCTGAGATCTCTTTGTAGTGGGAGTGAGGTTCACAGGATCTAGCCCAGTCAACACAACTCAAAAATTGAAATTAATACATTTTCATCAGAGCAACCCAGTCTAAACAAATGAACAGCAATACATCTACATTGTCCAAGTAGCTTGCTATGTGAATGCAGTTTTTTAAAAGGATTTTAAAAGGATTTTGAGCAATGTATAACTCTTGCAGCAGCTTTTAATTACATCAGTTGGAGTGGCCAGATGCAGATTGCTGCTCTCAGTGAATTCAGCTGGGCTGTGAGAATTACTTCAGATGTGAAGAGTGAAGCCGTCTAATTCAGGGATAAATTCTCATTTTCAGAAGCTGTAGGAAAATTTTGGAACGCTCACATCTGCCCTTTGAAAGTGGCTGTGCAGATAAACGTGTCATTCAGAGCGCGTTTCCGTGGAAGGGCAGATGGGATTACAGCCACAAATATCTGGGGAAACACGTGAAGACCCCAACAAAGAACAATTACATACAATTATATACTGCCCCAGTTGGCTGTTATATATAATATACACATTTCATGAGTATACATTTACAGCCCCTGCTTAAGAGGAAGTAAGTGTGCCCTTCTGCCATTTTGCAGTGCCGGAGTGCCCAGTGCTGCTCGAGAAGCAGCTGCAGGAATCCATGGGAACACAGGGCTGTGAGCTGTCAGAGCAGCTGTCTGTCTGTCCCCCAGGACTGATCGAGTTAATCAGTTGATAGGCAGTATCTGGCTGTGCTGAGAGCAGCCACTCCTGGATCCAGCCCTGCCGCGTTCCTAGACCCAGAGGAGCCAGGGGGAATTGAGACTTCCCTGGTTTCTGGAGCTGGCAGAAACTTCTGCTGAGCACAAAGGCTCCAGAGGCTGGGGATGGCAGCATGTTGTCCTTTGTGAAGAGTCTGTCCATTATTTATGACACAATGGGGCAGAAGGGGTGGCTAGTTGGGCTGAAATGCTAAATTAAATATGATTTAGGAAAGGCTGTGGTGTGAGAGGAAACCAAGGAGCCTCATGGTTGGGACAGGAGAGGTCGCTTTGGATAGGGGATCACTGCTCCCTCATCACAGAAAGGGTGGGTTTCAGGGATGCTGAAATCTCTCCTATACAGGGTGCAGAGTCAGAGCGCCTCTGATGATGCTTCTTAACAGAGTGGCCTGTTGGACCCCATTAAGTTAAATACTGAAGCTACTTTAGATAGCTAACCCTGCCTAAAGCACGTATTCAGACTGGCAGCTCTGTGCATGTTCTGGAGTCCATATGATCCATGGAGGCTTCTAAATAAGATAAAGTATTTTGTTCTGTTTTGCTGTTGATTTTGGTGGGTTTTGGTCACTAGGTTTTTGATCTCAGTATTGGAACACTTATGTGTGTTCCAGTGGCTTTCCTTCTCCTTGTCATTTTTTCTCTCCTAATTTCCTGCTAGTGCCGTATTGAACAAGAATAATGTGGTTTTCTTTTATAATTCTCATTAGCTAGATAGAGTTGATCATCAGAGATTCAAAACATTATAATTCTGTGACATAGGAAGAAAGCATGTGCGCACCAACAGAGATGTGCCTCAGGCTGCATGGAAATGAAGGCTCTGATGTGCCCTAAAATATGCTTGGAGAAGGAAATGCCAGTGTATTATCCCTTCCTAAGTGCTAAATATTTACCTTTAATTAAATACCACTACTCAGCCAGCTGGGTTGAGTAGTATGAACACAGGAGACAGAAGTTCATCAGAATTCCAGAACAAAGAGTGAATTTATTGTATTTGCCTTGACTTTTTTTTTTTTGGAGCTCGCACTGAACCAGATTTCCAAATGAGCATAGCAGAGTGAAGGTAAAATAAAGCTTTTTGAAATAAGCAGTTGCCTCTTACACCACCTGGTGCTGTTACACTGACCAGAATGTCAGTTGAAACACTTAAAAGAAACCCCAAAACCATAAAAAAAAAAAAGAATAAAACGTTAAAAAAAAGTTTATGGGTTGCACTTTCTGCCTATTACTGGTACTTCATGCTTCAGTAAATTGCCAGATATTGCAGCAGTTTCTCAAGAATTGTTTGTTCTCACTGCCGCTAGGCTGATCAATGTTTGCTATGAACAACAGAGCTTTATTAAGGCAATTTCATCAATTTCTTCAGAATTTACCAAAGAACTAGCACTTCTGAAAGTGTATTTACAATAAAGATGTTTTCAATTTACAATCAGAATGTTATTTCAAAATAAAAGTAATGAGTTATCATAGTTCAGGTGGGCCTAACTTTCTACAAGTCTGTTAAATTTGGCCTGTAGCCTTTAAAAAGTGGTATATTAACAAACCTACTGTACATTTTATGTTATTTTTTGTCGTGGCTACTACTAGTTTCCTTGCCAGTCAGTCCTGACCTCTACTTTTGCTACCACCACCATATTCCATTGATGGAAAGGTTTTCTGGCTTGTTGTAGGTTTCATTTTTGGTGTTGTCTAAGGGGTCACCCATTTTTTCCAGAACTTCCACTTCGAGAGGAGTTCTGCACTGCAGAGATGTAATTCTTTTTTTTTCCCTGATTCTCTTCCATAGTCTGCCATCTTCAACTTCCAGAGTCTGCTGACAGTGATCCTGCTGCTCATATGTACCTGTGCCTACATCAGATCCTTGACTCCCAGCTTACTGGACAAAAATAAATCTGGGTATGTGGCCTGATCATTTCTAACATCCACAAGCTATGTGGGTTCAACTGCAGCCTTTCAGCATCTCCTGATGAAGTGTGTGATAATGCAGATCCTGCTTTGAGAATTTTCTCTCTTTATAGATAAAAATCTTAATTTTGTACCTCACAACAGAGTGCAATAAGGTATTGGCAAGCACTTAGTTGAAATTTTATTGAAAGAATTTATTAGCTTGCTAACCTTGCTAATACTGCATTATTAATCTTCTAGATTTGTAGCTTCGTTGTTAGATGCTTATTAGAGATACAGAAATGAGAGACAGAAATAAAACATTCTCCTACATGTGGCTGTTGTTGCAATGATTTATTTTTGATTCCTAGGGTGGGTAAGAAACCAGCAGAAACTGGCTTTTTGCTTGTTTGCAAGAGAGGTGTTTTGCAGATAGAAGTTTGAAACACAGCTTTAGCAATAATCTGTAATTGAAAGAAAACTAAAAATATTTTTTTAAAATAAGCAACGCAGTCGTCTTGTGTGGTCTGTTCAAATCATGTTTTTGTGTTCTGTAAGGAGAGGAAATTTCTAGAAGAGTTTTTGGAAACTTCTACAAACCTGACTTTTTGGTTTTTAGTCATATGGATGCTAGCTGTAATCAGCAGAACTGTGATTTAAGTGTGGTGGGTTTCAAGCAATCATTGGGCACTTGTGGCACAGAAGTGTCTGGGGCTTCAGTACGGAACATTACAGAACTTCAGTAATGCTGTCACCTCAGGTTAGTGCAAAGAGATGATATTTGTAGAAGCAGGAGGTAATTCTAGGTGGAAAAACAGACAGGCTTTTGGATAATGAGTTTTGACTTTCCACTTTTGCCATTAGGTCATTTCCTGTTAAATAAAATGTTCTTCTTCCCTAAGTGTCTTCCATCACTTTGGCATTTAAATTCAGAAGTGTCCAGTTTTAAATAGTGTTGTGACCAAGAGCACCAAACACCTGAATGTTTGTCTTCTGAAAACTTTTGTTGTAATTAACCTCTGGGGTTGCAATTTTATTATCCATGGTTTTTTTAATTTTAGCAGTGTAAGATACCCAAATTACGCCAGCTTTTTTTTTTCTTAATTTGGAGTTCTAACATGAAAACACTAGTGTCCTTTTATATGAGGCCACAAAATTGTCACTGACATGAGAGGTTTCTTTGGATGGAAGTAAAGATGGAAGAAAGGATGACTTCATGAAGGACAGGGAGTGGGGGGGACCAGGGGAGTTTGGGTGTCTGCTGGTGGAAGATAACACAATAGTCAGTGAAGTATACACAGTAAGAAGTAAGAATGTTTGTTTTACTGATTAAAGTTTTAGTGCTGTTCTTGGCAAGGAGTGTTTCCTTTAATCTGGAGCTACTCTGTTTATTCTTCAGGCAAATCTGTCTGGAGTACAATAGAACTCTCTTCATAAAACGTTTCCAAGGGGTGCTGACACTGTGGAGGAGTTGGGCATTTGATGTGTAGGTTTGTATTTATGTAGGCGTAGGACATGCCATTTTGTTTTATATATATATATATATTTGTAGACTACTTTGTACTGGAGAATAAAACCTTGGCCTGGAAACAATGAAGGTTGTTTCCTGTATGGTAGATGTTTACACGGAGCTCATATGGTGCTAAACCCCTTTCCCTCTTTCTAATATAGTCCATGCTCCAGTGAAAATGTCTGGACCTGTGGGATAAAACAAATTCTAGTGAAGTTTCAGTTTGCCACAGAGATGCTCTTACCTCATCATTCCTGCTCCAAATAAAAGGCATAAAGAAGTAGCAATAAAATACTGAAGTGATGGAGAGGAGGAATGTTGATAGTTATTCACTGTATTCCTAAGTGAATGGTAACTTTGCTGAGGATTTAGGTCTGTTGATAATAAGTGAAGAAACAGATTTCTGTTGGTTGAGAGATGCTGTTGCGCAGTGATGTCACCCATCCTCATAACCCTGTATTTCCTCCCCCTCATTTCTGCCAGAATGTGTCTTTTCCTACTAAGCCAAATAGAACCTTAAACCTTCATTTTCCCTTAATGTTTCCCTGTGCTCTGTCCTGAGCAGCAGTGTTAAAGGCTGGGAAAGCAAGTGTAGATTTACTGTTTCATGTTAACTAGAGGAGAATGTGCACCACAATGTAATTCTCTCCTCCCTGCTAACCAGAAGGATGTGTTAGCTCATGTGCAGCAGAGATCCCCTTTGATTTTCCATCAGCATTGCAGCGGGGATGTCTCACACTCCCTCCTGCAATGGCACTGGGCTCCTCCTGGTGAACACATGGCATTTTGCAGCACACCCAGCCTGAGTAGTCGTTGTCTAAGTGTCCACCACCTCCTCCTCAGCCTAAAAGGTTCCATTTATTTGGTTTTTTTGGTGACCACATCCACTTTTCACAATGAGTGCTTTTAGCATTTAGCACTGAGAGCCAGGAATCTGCAGCAGGGTGTGCACTTTTGGGCTGTGGGTGCCAGAAAGAGCAGGGATCCCAGCCAGACCCACACCTTCACCTGCATCCAAACAAGGATGGAGCCGAACACAAAGGGTGGAGAAGGAGCAGTGCAGTTACACCAAGGAGTTGCTGCAGGAGGAATTGTTTTGGAGCAGACTTATTCAAGGCAGCATCACTTCTGTAATAAGCAGGTTTTGATTTGAAGAGGTTCTTCTTGTGGACCTGGGATGGGCACTAATGGAAAAACCAGAGGAGCAGGAGGTTTGCACAGGCTTTTCCTGGAGTGGGAGCTCCCCAGTTCTTCCAGAGGGTTCTGTCAGAAGGTCCAGAATGCTCAGCAGCAGGTTGTGTGGACAAACAGAGGTAATGACCTGTTCCAGTAGCACAAAAGCCTCTTCAGATGTTCTGGTGTCATCATGGGAAGGCTGGTCAGTCCTCCTGTCAGTGGCTTCAGGTTCATAAATTGTTAATTGCAGTTGTTAAGGACAGCTGGTGAAACCCATCCTCTGTTTGGTACCTGGCACATCAGGAAAATTTCTGTTTTCACCAAGGGGGCTTTGTAGGGAAGTGTGCAGTAGTGGCTTCACATTAGTCAAGAAATCCCTGAGAAGATGAAAAAATACCCTTGCTGAGATGGTGAGGCAAATTCAACAGACTTCCAGGGTGCCTGAAAGGGTTATTAATATTCTTTTTCCCATACAAGATTCTTCAAAAGCATATGGACAGAATGGTAGTGTTTTATTTCTCTGAGCTCCTGAGCAAGCTTTTGAGAGATGGCAATATGAGAAGCAGGGCTGTGGAAGTTTTCCTGTTGATTTTGCAGCATGCAATCTGTAAATTGTAATTTTACAGAGAGGGAACCACAATTTTGAGAACCTGAGGTGCTATCAGTGGAGCACTTCAGATTTACACATGAATGCCTTTCTACCTGCACACGTCTTCAAAAAGCGCATAAATGTCTTCAGGTTACTTTATTGTATGACCTCTTAGCATGGAAAAGTGTGGTGGTGTGTATACAGGGATCATTACTTCTGCTTGTGGAGCTGCATCAAAGCAGGAAAAAAAGAGCTGTGGCTGTACAGAAATATAGTCAATATGTATGTGTGTATATATATTTTGCTTGAGGTAAAACTAAAATCTAAAGCACAGATGAAAAGGCCTGCTTTCTAAAAATTGAAATGGAATGCTGTTCATGGTGAACTGGTCAGCAAGGGCTACATAAGTCAAAAAGCATTTCACTTTGAGTTTGAACACCTCAGTCACTTGCTGCCACCCTTGGTCTTGACTTGCCCAGCACTGAATCTTTGTCTCAGAAATTGAGGAGGCTGCTAAATGGACAGAGAGATGCTGAAGTAAACCAAGACCATAAAAGAGGATGTGAAATGGAAATAAGAGAGAAATAAAAGATATGTTGACTGCTCAAGCATGCAGGAGCAAGTGGCCCAAGCCTACCTGTCTGCATTTAAATGTGTTAGAAGTAAGCAACTCTCAGAGCCAAAAAGGGGCGAAGACAAACAATCAAACTGCTGTGGTTGTGAGTTCAGAACATTATTTGTGGGGTTGTGTTTACTGCCTGCTTAGTAGCAGCTTTCCAAGTGCTTCCCCACAGTGTTCTGTGCCATACTGTGAAGGAAACCTTCCTGCAGGCAAGCTTTGAAGGGCTGTGTCTGCTTACACAGGACACCTCAGTGTTGTTCCTGTTGTCTTCCTCAGACCCTAAAACAGTCCCTGCTCCTCTGGAGTTGTCAGGAGATTATTTCAGTTACACTGAGAAATTGTGGGTTTGGGACATCCCTTTGGGTTTTCCCTGCGTTGAATTCTGCTTTTCTCCATTGCTGTTTCACTTGTGAGAGGTAAAGTCCTGGGCAAGCAGCACAGGAGAGGTATGAGCAAGGTAAATGTTGGTAAAGGAATAAAAAAGAACCAAAAGAATTGGGAAGATTTTTTTTCTTCACAAAACTTTCTATCTGGGATACTGTATTGTAGATCAATATGGGGTTGTGGTGAAATCTTTAGATCTGGAACACGGAATGAGTTAAATGCATCTTTTCATGCCAAAAGACCCCTGCTAGACTTACAGCTTTGCCACTTCTGTAATTCATACTCTGTACCCTTATGTGCAGGTATCTGCTGTTTTCTGGTGTTCAGGAGGGAACCAAGTTGACAAATTACTGTCAATTCAGATTATTTTAACATGAAGAAAATCAGTTGACTCGGATGTATTAAACCAAGACCCTAATGATTTTATTTTTATCTTTACAGACTGTTGGGGATATTCTGGAAATGCGCCAGGATTGGTAATTGTTTTTTGGCTTTTTTTTTCCTTCAAAATCCTTAAGATCAGTCCTATTTCTACTATAATTTATTAGGATTATGTTGCCGTGTAGCAATGAAAACCATACACATCCTTTGTCTTCAAAAAAGCAGGTTTTAACGTCCATGAGATAAGGGGGCAGGATATTGACTTCTTACATTAGTATCATGGAAATCCTGCATCTTCTCATGTCAGTTCATGTATCTAATGTTACATTTTCAAAAGTCTTTTGCAGTTTTTGCCATTTGAAACAATCAAGGGTGCATTTCTAACATGCAAAGAAATCAATGGTTTCTGACATCTGCACACAGGCTGATCAGCTCTATCTTATTCTTGACGTTTTCCCATAACAGTGGTTTTATATTTATTTTAATCCTTATCCTGAATTTATTTTGAGAAGGAAATTGGAATATGCAATAGAAGTTTAGTCTTAACATTAAGGTATATCCACGATTTAGGAAAAAAATACTACTAACCCGTCATCAGTGTTCAAATTGCATTGTTAATTCAGAGCAGAAACTTCGAACTTGTAATTCTAGAGCTTTCTACTTGTCTCTGAACCTAAAGAAATCCTTTATGATTCCCTTGCTACATCCCAGGCAGAACATTTTACAGTATGTCAGAAAAGCATTGACACAGAAAACAGGGTTTTGGCGAAGAGCAATTGTTAAAATGATTGCAGATATTGTCCTATTTAGATAATAGACATTGCAGAACCAATTTTAGTGCTGTAATTGAAAGATACTGGGAAGGTGGCAGCTGTCAGAAATTAATTTTGAGCTATACCAGTGAAAGCAAATGTAGCAATTCAGCTGCACTTGTGTTTGTTTAAAGCAGAAGAGAGCACCTCACCTTACCTTGCCATCCTCTTTGTGGTTAATTAAGTGCAAGGATATTTTTGTCAATTGGCTATGTTTCTTCTGCAACTTGCATCTAGAGTAGACCACTTCGACTTTCTTTTAGACTAAAAAATGGGCTCTGGAGAGAATTCCTATCATTTTCTGTGTGTTAGTCACAAAGGCAGGTAGAAAGTGTAGGTTTTAAAAATGAAAATGTCTGCTGGCTTCCTTTACATTTCACATCCCTCGTATGTTTAAACAACTTTTTCACATGTACATAAGATCTTAATCACCGGCAAGTGGTTACATATTTACAGAGTTGTGCAAAATAATGTTTAATCCTGCCACATGGTGATTTCTCTTTTAAGAAAATCAAGACCAGAAAAGCATAACCCATATGAAAATTGTAATACCCTGAACCGTAGGAGTTAGACTTCCTCAAAATTTATTTTAAACAGATGTGAAACTGTAGACATTAATTCGTTCAGTTATTTGAAGTTTAATTAAATATATGCCAGATCATGACAGAATCTTGTAATGTCACTGGGCAGTCAATCTTGTGTATGGGAGGTGTCGCTGCTAGTATTTTATTTTTCTTTTACTGTGGAAAGTTTGTTCCCTGTGTGTTTAAAGGTCCTGCTTGGTAAAAGAAACGACTTTTTTCATAAAAATTGCACCGTGCTAGACTTGGGAACCTTGGTGGTTTTTTTCCTGTTATGTTCCTCTGAAAACTGTCTCTGATAAGGTGGTTTGTAAAGACAAAAGACCTCACAAAGCAAAGGGAAATTGACCTTTGCTTAAAGCAAACAGCCCCAGCTCTGTCTTTATACTCCTGGGTGTGTAAAAACAGGGATCTTCTCACTTGAAGGACACATTTCAGTGTTAACACTCCCTGGCAGTTCTGTAGGCTGGAGGTCTCTCCATGCAGAATCCAGTGGAACCACAAAGAATAACGTTTTAAGTGTGAAAACATCTTGCTAATTAATGTAGAAAATGCTCATGTAAGTAGGTACCAGTCTGATTAACATTACTGATGTTCCCCTGGTTATGTTACAGTTCCCCACCTGAGAATCTTTTTTTTCTTGAAAAACAAGAAAAACAGACCTCTGTAAAGTTCTGTCCTGGACCAAATGGGTGGCAATAGATCCCTCACAATTGCTTTTGCCACCAGATAAAAGTCTATTAATGGAGTAAACTTAAGTTTCTTCCACAGTTTGCCCTGCTAAACTGTGACACCAGTTTGAAAGAGTTAGAAAATAGAGGTGTCTGTGCACTTCTGTGATCTGCTGACCATTTTTATCATGGAAATCTGTGGACCAGACGCTCTCCACATGCTATAACAATGTTATGTCTTCTTAAAAAAGCAAAAACAGGCATTTGGCTCTGTCTGGGCAGCTGTGAGCTCACAGCTCTGGCTGCTGCATGATGCCCTGCACAGAAGATCACACTGCAGGTGGAATCCTGACAGCACCAGCTGCACCTCAGCTGGCACAGAACAGCCACAGAGGGACAGAACCAGCAAAAATGGAGTGTGCTGGGCGACTTTCCACTGCCTGTCCCCTGACTTTGGTGCTGGGAGGTAGCAGCAACATAAAACTGCACCTCAGAAAAGGTGGTTTGTAGTGAGATCAAAGTCCTTACATGGGCCTGTCACAGAGATCCAGAATCAGCCAGTGCCACCCCTGCCATGGCAGGGACACCTCCCACTGTCCCAGTGTCCAGCCTGGCCTTGGGCACTGCTAGGGATGCAGGGGCAGCCCCAGCTGCTCTGGGCACCCTGTGCCAGGGCCTGCCCACCCTGCCTGGGAGCAATTCCTCATTGCCAAGATCCCAGCCAGCCCTGCCTTCCTTCAGCCTGAGGCCCTTCCCCATAATCCTAGCACTCCATGCCATGTTTACAAGTCCCTCTCTTTAAGCAAAGAGCCCCAACTCTGTTTTTATGTATCAAAACAACCTGTCCTACATCCAAATTTCCCCACTGCCCATGCATTTCTTTGTAATACACAGCTGTACTTCTGCCTGCCTTTTCTCCAGCTAGAAATGTTGAATACCAAGTTTGCATGTTCTGTGGCAGATTTACACTGGACTAGGAGCAGGTGGGTCCGTTTAAGCTGTTCAACCACACCTGAATTTCTGTTTGTTCTGGGTTCTCTCCCCTCCTGGCAGGTGAGAGGAAGAGCCCCTATGTGGCCGTGTGCTGTGTGGTGATGGCCTTCAGCATCCTGTTCATGCAGTAGCAGCTGCAGAGTGTCCCAGGTACCCAACAGCAGATCCTGTGTCAAGAAAGGATGGGAAGCCTCAGCAAGTTTCCTCTCACACAATGGATAACCTCTCTCCTGGTGGGCCTGGTGGACCAGCATTAGTTATCACAACCCCGATGAGATGTGCTTGTTAAGCCAGGTCAGCACTGACACTCCTGCTGTAACTCAAGGAGGAGTGTCTGGTGTGTGTCTGAGCTTCAGGGGAGCTCTTTTTGTTTGTTTCTTTTTAACCACCATGCAGTTGAAAAGGCTTGCTGTTTCTAATTCTTCAAAATTTCTTGTCCAGTAGACCTGTTGAATGAAACACTGAAATGGTAAATCAGCCACAGCAATAAGACTACCCTTTGAAGAATAAAGAGTGTTTTGACTCTAGGGGGTGTTTATCAAAGTATTTTTAGTTCTTGCTGCCTAAACAATTCCTTTTGATTTGTAAGTGATGTCTCCACTCTCATCCTAAAAATATGACCTCTGACCTAAGTTACACTTAGCTATTTGTTTCTAAATTTGTAATTTCTCAAATACACTCTCAATATTTCTGTTGTTAAGATGTGAAATAAAGGCAGGGACCATAATTGTAGTGATGTCTGATGAGCTGCTGAGAAGGCAGAGATGGGGGGATCTGAGACGCCTGGATTGTTCTCTGTAAAAAAACACATGTATTCATTTTTATAGGTTCCAGAATGTTGAGAAAAGGATTGAAAAGGCTCTGCTGCGGCTGTTGCATGCATGGAAAGATTTCTGAATTATCAGAATGAACAGTCAGCTGCAGATAAGGAAGTTGCATGTCATAGTATAAAGGTTGAAGCAACTAAATTATGCTCACCAGTAGTAAAGATTAGATTACTTTTAATGATACCTCCCATTAGCACTTATTTCTTAATTTTGCACACTTCTAGTAATCTAGTGACTTCTTCATTAATGCCTGACAGGTGTGTGCTATATCAGGCACCTGTGTGACTTCATACTGGTTGAATTTGGAAGAGTTGTCTGTTCGCAGTATTAGTTGTTCTGGAAAGGCTTGTGATCAGAAGGAACAAAGCTAAAATGTAAAACACACTTAAAGGTATGTTAACTGTTGTCATTCTTGTTTGAAAACCTTATTTTCATCAATTCAAATTATCCTGCAACTAGGAAAAAAAGTGATTTTGAGTTATCAAACTTTGTGTTGTCTCACGTGTACCTGTGAATCTAAATCACCATCAGAAGTAACCATCGAAAACTTTTCTATTCTGGGCTCAGGAAAGATAGATTTCTCCAATTTGGGTCAAATAAATCTGCCTGGCAGTGCAGAGCTGTAGGACTATAACCATGCTGTGCACACACAGAAGCCTGGGACTGGGCAGGGGATGTGGGGAATGCAAAATCTGTTGCTGTAACTTTAATCTGGATGCTGCTCCAAACAGGGCATCAAAGCAACTCGGGTCTGGATTTCAAAGGAGCTGTTCCTCATCAGGGGGAAGGGAGATTCCTAAAAAGTCTTGGGTTTTGACTGTTCAAAATATGCAGAGAATCATCTGGTAACTTTTTATATTATATAAAAAGTTATATTCCAGTTACTACTTCTTTTAATAAATAATGGCTTTTTTATGATATTCACCCATTTCCTAGTCATCCAAGATGTTCTATTTACCAGAAGAATTCTTAATTAATCCCTGGGGTTTAGCTGCAGGTAGGAATACCAGTGAAAGAACCCAATGAAATTTTTTGTTCTGAGTGTCTGAAATTATTAACTTGGAGGAGCTGTGTTGTAAAAACCTTCTCTGATAAAGTTTTATCATCCAGGAAGCTCAGACAGGCCTCTTCCTGGCTGTTAATTGTTGGTCAAACTTTATTTGTTGTATGGTAGCTCATCCTTTTGGCCTAAATGCAGGTGATGGATGCTTCTTAGTTGGGTTGGTTTTTTTTAATATTTTCCCCATAAATGACATTTTCAGGCTGTTAATTAGGTGCTAGCTGCATGGCTGCTCAACAAAACTGTCTGGAAACAAGGTCTTTAAACTGATAAACTGCGGTTGTGCTGAAACTGCTGCTTCAGGCAGGTGTTTGCCTCAGGACTAGGTCTTTGGTTTTAGCTTTGAAGAGATTGATGCCTCATGTCTTTTAGTAAGTTATAGAGTAAATATTGGTTTCCCTGGTTAGAATCTTAAAACCATTTTGCTTTCTTGGCTTTCTTTTTGTCATGCAAAAGGGTTTGCACCCACAGCAGGTCTGTACACCTTTCCCTGTGCAAAAGGAACAGTGATTAAATGTGACTGAAGCTCTAGTTGTGCCTGCTACTGAGGAAAAGTATTTCCACATTGGGACTTCATCCTTTTTTCCTAAACAGCATCCTGGGTGTTGTTGGTGCCCAAACATCTGAAACACAACGTGCTGCTCCAGGAACACACAGAGTATTTTATACCCTTGCATGTACTTGGTATGGATTAATATTTTATTAATTTCCATCGACATCTGCACTTTAAATGGCCTCAGATTCAAAGCAGGGATTTAGGAAGGCTGAATGGAACAGCAGTAATTGCCATGTTGGGAAATGAGTAAAGCATGAGTAAGAGGTGGGATCACAGTGAAGGTCTGATGTTCTGGAGGGACTGATAAGCAGCTGGGCAGACATGGCTGGTGGAGGAGGAAAGACAAAGTGGAGTCCAAGGATGACAGGAAGATTTCCTGTTCTTGGAACAATGTCCCTGTTCTGTGAATGCCCTTTCTACCTCCATAACCACAGCAGTGAGCAGTGGAAATACAGTGTCACCAGGAGGTGGAGCTGCACTGTGATGGAGGGAATAAATGCTCTGTTAGTGCTCTGAGGCTTTTATAATTTCACTTTGTTTCCAAGTCTGTCCCACTGGCATCTGGGGCAGAGCCCACTTTCTAATGCCTAGGAAGGCTCATCATGATTGATTCCTTCCCCTCTCCTTTTGATAATCGTCTTCTAGAGAAAGGAAAGAAAACCAACATCTTCCTAATGATTTAAAATGCTGAACGTGGTGAAACCCACCAGAAGCCAGGAAAGTGTGATGTAAATCTGCTTCTCATACTCAGGCAGCAACTTTACATTATCTAGTCCAAGCATTCCCAGCAAAGAAAAGTTTTCCAGCCAGGTTTCTTTTCCCTTCCTTTTCTCTTGTTTTTTACTCATTCCAGACACATTTGGGGAGTGCTCCCAGCATCCATCCCAAGGCTTCACATGTCTTTGATGGCACTTAGCTACCTGGAGAAGCATTTTTCTCTCAGCTTCTGTACTGCAGTGTAATCAGCATGCCAGGTATGGGATATCCACACTGAAAAACAGGTTTAGAGCATGAGGCCTGAATTGTTTACCTGGCTGTTTTATAAATAGCACCTCTTTTCATGATACCCCTAGGCCATAAGGCAAAAGGTGTGGAGGAATACTCATTCTGCAGGATCTAATAGCTGGGGAAAATCCTCCCCAGGTGCAACATGACCAGTGTCCCACAGCTAACCTGTACTCTGTGGTAAATTTTTTTACTCCTTTTCAAAATTGAAGGGCTTATGTGGCCAAAGGCACTGAAAAACCTGTGTTTTTCAGTCAGTCGGGATATCACCCATGTCCAGAGGTTTTGCCTAAATTCCAGGAGCTGTTCCCTGTCTCCTGTAGCACAGGGACTCGAGCATGACTTGTCTCCTCACAGGGTACCCTTCCCTTTGGCTGTGTGACAGATGGAACCCAGGCTCCTCTGATGGAACATCTAAACACACTGCACTAACACCCTCTGCATCACCCATTTACATAGAGGAGCCTATCACACTCACACCACATACCAACACTTACCTTTGACAAACTCAGTGGTTAAAATACTGTATTTTCCCCCAAGGGAAGTCCAGGAAGTTTTAAAAGGGTAAAATTGTATATGGCTTCGTTTATTCCAGGAAAAAAAATTTAAAAAGATGGAGGCTTGTTTTAAAACACAAAAGACTTGTTTTAAAGAGAAGAAGTCAAGTCAGGTCAAAATCTAGAAATACCCTTTTCAG
Source organism: Pheucticus melanocephalus (assembly GCA_013398405.1). NCBI lineage: Eukaryota > Metazoa > Chordata > Aves > Passeriformes > Cardinalidae > Pheucticus > Pheucticus melanocephalus. The sequence continues at coordinate 171,217 of VZSJ01005480.1, read as the reverse complement.
TTCTAAAATCTCCACAGCTGGTCATTCCCACATGCAAAAACTTAAATAACCTTTTAGAGCTGTAGTAGGGCTAACAAAAACCCCAACCAAATGATAGATGTATTTGGACATTTGGATGTATAAATGTCACACCCAGTGGAATTAAGAGGAAATAAATAGTAATTTGACAACATTGGCAAGCTGTGTTTTCGACTGTGTAGCACCAACAGCATATTTTACAAGTGTATCACAGTCATGAATAAGCCAGTCCAGACACACATTCACAGACCATTTTGATTTCCTATTAAGCTCCGTGCTCATTTTCTTTCCCCCACCCATTCCAGCTAATAAGGAGCCAAGGGAACGCACTGATCCTTGTCTCTTTGGAACAAATGACCTCCAAATTCTCACGATAGATTCAGCTTGGATCGTTGGATTGGTAAAACTCCAGGAGACAAGGAAAAAAAAAAAAAAAACCAACCTTCCCAGTGATAAGGCATTCTTGACATTTGAATTGTTTGTCATTTACTAAGGACATAAAACCCTGATACCAAAGATGGCACTTGAAATTATCATCATCACTTGGAGACCTGCCTGGGGCTGGGGCTCCGTGCTCCAGAGGGGTTTCTGAGCACACTCAAAGACTCAGTGAGTTCTCCCCCCACCTCTGCCCTGCAGAAAACATGCTTCTGTCTGCCCAGGGACACGTTCTGGCATCAGTCTGATCACTTAATGATACCTCTCCTGCACAGACCAGAGGCATGGAAAAGATTTTCATCTCTGAGTTCACCCTGGCTTCTGGAAGTAATAAAAACTGTTTCCTCCTCTTCTTCTCACCAGGAAGAGCAAATCCTTTGAAATCCAGCTGCTTTCAGGTCATGGCTTCGTTGGTTGGTTTGACCACCTCCACATTCATATAATCACAGACTGGTTTGGGCTGGAAGGGACCTTAGAGCCCATCCAGGGCCATGGCAGGGACTCTTCCCACTGTCCCAATGTCCAGCCTGGCCTTGGGCACTTCCAGGGATGCAGGGGCAGCCCCAGCTGCTCTAGGCACCCTGTGCCAGGGCCTGCCCACCCTGCCAGGGAACAATTGCCAAGATCCCAGCCAGCCCTGCCCTCTGGCACTGGGAGCCATTCCCTGGCTGCTGTCCCTGCAGCCCTTGGCAATTGTCTCTCTCCATCCTTCCCTTCAGGCCCTGGAAGTTACATATTGATCATTCACCTCCCAGTCTCCTCAGGGAAAGCAGCAGGTTGCCATCCTTATTCCACCCAAATTCTTCCCTGGGACAGTTTCACCCCTAGCACTGGATGCACTCCTGTCCTAGAGGCAGAGGACACGTGAGGAAATTCCTGTTTCAGCACTCTGCCTGTGCCAGGCAGCAGCACAGGGCATCACTTGCCAGGACTGGAGAGGCTGCCCTGGCCCCAGGGAGGGTGAAACCTACTCAGAGCCAGCACAGACACACAGCAGCAAGCTCCAGAGCTTAGCAGCAGTCGTACCTGGACTTTCCTTTTATCCCACCAAATCCAGCTCCAGAAGCTGTATTAGAGCATCTCTGATCCTTGGAAGTGTCTGAGCAATTTCTATTGCAGTCCCTCTTGCGTTTAAACAGATTGCAGGGTTTTACTTCTCAAAAAGGAAGATATTTTCTAATTTACCTTAAAACTACAAAAGAGAACTGTAAATATTTTATGTATACTATTTACCAAATTTTTTTTGTTCATTCATAGTCAAACCATGTCTTTTAAACATGAAGAGCAAATAGCAGGAAAAAACATACTTTGTCAAAATATAATGATAAGTTCTGCTAAGTCTGTCACATCCCTTTTTTAGATTAGTTCTCAGTGCCAGTAATTTATGCACTCACCAATGGATCTACAGAAACACAGGGCATTTTGAAGATAGAATTATTCAGTTTAAAAGCACTCCTGGTTAGAGCATACCATACTGTTGATGGGGAAATAGACAGAGAAACAATTAGAGACCAAATCAAAGCAAGTGGAGTTTTCAACAGATGGATTTGCTGTTGAGCAATTCCACAGCCCCATTAGGAATCCTGAGGCATCTTTACCTGAAGCTTTTAGGAATCAGAGAAAAACCTGCACTGAGTTAGGTATGATCTTACCTCATTTCAGGAGGTTGCCTGAGTTCTTTTGCAGCCCTGAATTCATGCAGAATTCAACCAGACCATGTCTGTTTCCAGGGAACCTGCTGTGCCTCCAGCCAGAGCATCCTCCTCACCTGTGCCCTGGTGCCTGCAGGTATTTGGGCAGCTCAGCTGCTCATTAATGGAGCTGTGGACGTGTCCTAGATGAGGATACAGCCCTTTTCTCATTCCACCATGCCAGAACACCCAGGAGCTTTTTGGGAGCAGCACTCAGCACATGAAAAAGAGCTCAGGGCTGGAGAGGAAAACCTTATCCAGTTTGTGTTCTGAGAGAACCAAGACTATTGATGAACTATTAACTATAGTGAAGGATGTTCCCTAAATTGTATGTAGAGGCAGAAAGAGTGGGACCCACTCAGACTTTAAATCAGCCAAGTGATTTAAACTGCAATCCAGATCTCAGTCACATAAATAACTATAATTCCAACATCTCTAAGATGTTTCATCAATTTATCACAAATTATAACTGAAATTCTCAGGGCTGTGCTATTTGGCTGTACTGCTGATACAGATTTTGGCCATTTCCACCTTCCAAACTATTGCATGCCCACCTGGAACAAAGTCACTTGGGATGGCTAAATAAGCTTTACTTCCAAAAACCCCTGTTCCAACAGATTGCCGTTTTATTCTCTTGAAAGCTTTATTCTTAGAAATAAGACCCTTATCAAAACTTTCTGCCTCAGAAAAGATATGATTAGTCCCCATTTCAACATAAAATGTTCTTGGTTTAGAGGGAAAATAAAGATCTCTATGTAATTGCAAAGAATAATGCCTCAAAATGTCTACAAAATTTACAATTCACTAATGTGTATGATGCTACCAGATGATACTCATAGGGAGTGACAATAGATGTGTGTCCAACTGGATATTATCCCTGTTCCAAAAGTGCAGACTAATCTCAGCTGTCCTTGTGATTTACAGCATCACTAATGGAAGCAGTTTAGCAACATTTTCTGGCAAGCCAGAGCATGTGCACCAGGGAGAGGGAGAAATATCCCACACTGGAGGCAGGGGATGTGTTTGCTGAAGGGGAGAAGGATCCTGTCAATGTAAAACACACAAACAGAATTAAAACATTCTGAGTTTTCCTCTGTGCTTCTTTATATACATTGGTGAGTGCATAAATTAGACTTACTGGCACTGAGAACTAATCTAAAAAGTGTTGATAATATCAAGACCCAAACAGGGCAAAAATGGTTTTAACTCATGTCTTAGTTGTTTTCAACTGATCCAAAATTGTCCCAACATCATTCATGTGAGGCAAAGATGCCTCCAGAACCCATTTAGCCCCATTTCTGCTATTTTGTGACAACAGTGCTCTATTTTGTGATAGTAATTCCCCATTATGTTTAAGCTTGGAAGCCTCTCTTCCCTCACATTTCTTTTTCCCTTACAATTCCCTTTTCCTCAGACACTGCATTATCACCCATTTGCTCCTGCAGGATAGCTCACATGACTCTATTTCTGCTAACAGAAATAGCACCTCACCTGGAATTGTCACACCTGCCAGGTGATTTGCCCAGTATTTTCCTCCCTTTCTGAGAAAAAAAAAACCAAAACCCAGTCAGCTGTTGAAATGTACAAAGCAGATAGATACTCAACCTCTTTGGTTCTCTGGAGAAAGAACACTCATTCTATTTTCAAAGGATTAGTTTTTCTTGATCTTCTGGCTCCTGCTTGGTGGCTCCTTTCCACAAGCAGCCTGGGAGAAAGAGTCCAGGGAAGCTGTGGGGCCACCAGGGAAATCAAATGGCATCATTGCAAGTGACACAAAGCAGTAAATGAGAGTCTTCCCTTCCTCAGGCTGTTTACATTTCTAAAGGCTTTGGTGACTGAAATGCTAGGATTAATTAAATGTATCACCAGTCAATTCTGCAGAAGTTAAGTAGACCTGTTTCGTAATGGTAAAAAAAGTGAAGAGACTAGAAACAGGAGGATATTTCTCTTTTCTGCCACATCTGGTTGAAAAAGAGTATGTTTTTCTAGGCAAGCATGAAAATGGAGATGAAAGAGAAGTTCTCCACTTAAAAAAAAGAAAAGCTGGCTGATTATGATTATGGAAGTGGTAGGGAATGAATCAAACCAGGAAAAGCTGCTGCCAGCCTGCACAAATGTTATGGCTGATAGTCAAAATTCAATCACACAGGAGAAGAAACACCAGGCTGTTTGTCTCTAATCAGATTCTGACAGGGCCACACTCATCTGGCTGGAGTGAGCAGCTCCTCCTTCACTGGAGGTTCTGTGATCCACAGAACCATGGAATCATGAGGGCTGGAAAAGACCTCCAGGCTCATCAAGCTCAAAGATGAGCACAGCACCGCCAAGGGCAGCACTAAACTATGTCCCCAGGTGCCACCTCTTCACATCTTCCTTGCCCATGCACAGGACAAAAAACATCAGGTTTTTTTGTCAGTTAAGACAGCAAAAGTTAAGAGGCACAGCCAGGATATTATTCCCAGGAAAAACATCTCATTTCTGCTGCTCTCTCTGGTTTTACACCACTTAGAGAGAGGGAATGTAGCTCACCCTGGTTCTCCAGCCCCAGGCTCTTTTCAAAGAGCAAATTGGCTGCCACACTGTGCGTAACCAGGACAAAAATGTTAGATTTCCTCTCCATACAAAAGCCACCTTTCCCTTTTTTTGCCAAAAGCTTTCATCACCTGCAGCTGGAATAAGGAAGGATGTGCAAATGGTGGTGCAGCCTCACCAGTCTGTTCCCATGGGGAGCTCAGAAGGCAAGTCCCCAGCTGTCCCTCAGGGAAAGACACAAATTGTCATTTTAGAGATGCCTCAATCCTCACATTTTTAAATTAAAACATTCCTTGACATTTTACAGGCCAGGTAGGATGGGGCTTGGAGCACCCTGGGGCAGTGGAAGGGGTCCCTGCCCATGGCAAGGGTGGCACTGAGTGATCTCCAAGGTCCTTTCCAACCCAAACCATTCCGGGGTTCTATGATTGATATCACATTTACTTATAAATAGGCATTTTTCTGGATGTCTGGGCATTAGGACAAACAATTTCAGAGAAAAGAGTTCATACAGATTTCCAAAGTACATAGTTCTTAAACCACTAGTGCTTCACTGGGTACAATTATACCCAAATTTTGGATTAAGTGTTTTAGCAGATTATGAACCACAAAACCTAGAATTTTCATCAAACTACCATGGACCTCAGCAAAAGCAGGACTCTGCCCTCCTTTAGGGTTTCTCACCCTGCAAAACTGGCATAAACCCTCCATAAATGTTGTATCTAGGAAATATTTTAAACCTGAAACATTTCCAGCAGAATTGCTAATGCTGCATTCTACAGAGAAACATTCCCATCCCTGGAAGTGCCCAAGGCCAGGTTGGAACAACCTGGGATAGTGGAAATGTTAAAAAATTTTTAGGAAATGCTAGTTAGACCAGCTAGAAAATACAGATCAATATAAATCTCCAGCAGAAGAGGTTTCCATGGAAGGGGAGCAATTAATCCCACTGCCACCTAATAAACCTAGGGCAAGACATGGAATTTGGGTAACACAAGCCACACAAGGTGTCTCAAACCAGGGCAGGTGCTGATAAAACACTATTTAAGGTTAAGGTGACAAGAACTACCTTTCTTCTTTTTTCTGTGGAAAAAGTTGTGTTCTAAAGTATATTTTTTCCCTGAGGTAGAACAACAGTTTGGGGAAAAGATAGTAATAATAAAAGTTCAAAAATACCTTTTTATAATAGAATTGTTAGTTTATTGGAATAATCTGAAAAAATATCTGAGCAGCTGAAGAGACAGACAAAGCCAGAGACCTGGCAATTTTGGGTAGAAAGTTGATAATCATGGGGAACTCTTCCAGAGTCAATGTTTCATGGGGGAAACAGAATTTTAGTGGAAAAGCCACTTCTGTTTCGGTGAGGTAGCAGTCAGGAAAAGTAATCCCACTGAAATTAAACCTTAGTTTCACACTGATTACACAAGGCAGAGTGTCTTGATGAGGAATGTGGCGAGGAACAAGGTCCAAGTCCTCAGCAGAAGGAGAGGAACAGCAGGAAGGCACACCTGTGCTATATCTTGGTGCATGATGAAGCATAAAAGAATTTCCAGAAAATTTGTGGGGAACTCTCAGACACCTTTCACACATTTGAGAGTAATTTTTCATAAATGCTATTGCCCAAAGTCTGTGTGACTGCAGGAAAATCAGACTTTTTGCCCCAGCTGCAAAATACAGACCTGTGCCTGGGGAAACAACAGGAATGAAAGTGACAGGTAAAATTCCAACTTTTCTTGGGACAGCAAATCCATACAGGAGCACAAACAAAGCTGCTCTGATTTATGCTGCTGACATCAAAGGCTCCCCGCCTAAGAGTGCCTAGCAGCCCCTTTCCTCCCTGCAGCACGGGGCTGGCAGGAAATTCCAGATATCCAGGGAGCTGAGCTCCTGGAATGAAAGATGCCATTCAGAACCAGCCTGAGCTAGGCAACAGCACTGAAAATTGAGCATCTGAGCCATACCTGCATCGTAAAAAACGTTCAGTTTAGGTTTTTTTCAGTTTTACCGTGGTGGGATTTTGGCACAGCCAAAGTTCAGCCCTGACTTGCTGACATATTAAATCTAAACATACCAATAATCGTGGTGTGAAACCACAGTTTTGATTTCAATTTCAATTCTGTTGTGTCTAGCAGAGGCATTTCTGGTGCAGGGAAAAAAAGGTAGGCTTGGGATCACGCTGCACTTGAAGAAAAAAGAAAATTCCAGAATACTTTGGGTTTTTTTTTTTTTTTTTTTTTTTTTTTTTTTTTTTTTCTAAGCCAGGCTTCCCATGATAAGATTCCTGTTGTAAAGATTTATGGACATCCACACAGCAAGACTGGAAAAAAACCCCTTGTGTAACAAACCTTCAGATAATCCCAAACTGCAGAATTTAAGATTCTTCTATTGCCAGCATTTTCATGGCCATTTTTGTAGCAGTGGGTTGTTTTCTCAATTATTTTCCTACAGTAAACCCCATTCCAAACAATAGGAAAAGCATTCCAGAGTGTAAATCACTATAGCAAGCTTCAGGATACGGAGCTTTAGAGTGAAACCACCACAGAACTACTGGTTGGGGAAAAGTCTGAGGAGATGTTTTCTTATGAGTTAAAGTGAAAAAATGTGTGAAGCCACCATTAGAACACATTATCAGAGGTTTATGTGTACAAAAAAAAATTTTTTAAGCTTTCCCAGAAGTATGTACATTCATGCCAATGGTAATGTCAGATGACAAAGGTGACAGTCTCATATACCACCACTGAAAGTCCATTTACAGTGCAGATGAACCTTTATTCACACACTCAACTTCACTATTTAGTTGTTCATCAGGAAAACCATGTGTACCTACTCTTTTTCACTCTAGTCAAGTTCATCAGCCCCCTGAAAACCTCCAAAGATGGCTTTTGTTCTTTTTTTTGTTCTTATTCCAGGCCCTCATTAAAACTACAACCTATCTCTACTTTCTTGCTACCTCTATCTGCCCTTATTAAAGAGTTTGTCTCAAAAAATAAAGTGGCAGAAATGTACAAAGCAATGAATAAGATGTAAAAAAAGGTATCTGCAGCCTGAACCTACTTTATAATGTGCTTGGGCTGTCTGTTATGAAGCATATTTCCTGGTGAAGAAAACAGATAACCCCTCTATCTAAAAGACAGTTTAGGAGCAGGGACAAGGAGTTCAATCACGATTTCTGCAGCCTGCTTTCAATGCAACCTCTTAGCATGTGCACAGTGATCCTCTGAGTCAGTGAATAAACTGTTTTTTAATATATTTTTAGCTGGTATGAGATGGAGAAAAAATACTTTGGAGAATTTCATGTCTAGAATATTTAAATTTCTGGCCTAAATTACTACAGTCTGCAGTCAAATGTTTATGGCATGAGTTAAGCCTTTGGCTCATGAGATAGTTCTTGGCTTTCTCAGCAGTGACACAGCTTTCTCAGTCATGTATTGATCATTTATTAATTAATGACAAGGTGTTAGTGGAAACAATTAGCTCCAAACTCCTCATTGAGTGTTTTCCAAGAAATAGATACATATTTTTTTTAGCATCTGATCAGAGAAGGGTGTCTTAGCAACTTGCATTATTGTTGTGGCCATTGTGTCAACTGGACGTCTCTCATGAGAGGGTTTGAGAAAAGACCATGCCAGGCCTAAGTCAGAGTCTAATTCAAGTCCAGATCTAAACTTTTTCTAGGCAAGACCTAATACATTCCCTTAAATCAAACTGTTAAGGGGAAAAAAAGATATTTTATGAGGATTTGTTCTCTTAACTCCGACACCCATGACATCACACTAGCATAGGCAATTGCATGGCTTCCCTCACTTAAAAAACGTGACTTAGCCTTAGATTTAAAAAAAATGTTTGAAATTAAGTAATGCTGTGGCAGGATTTACCTTATTGCTGCAAGCAAATTGAAACAGCACTTAAAACATGCCAATATTCCAAACATAACATAATCGCGAGCAAAAAATCACCATCTTTGAAGGTGAAACTCATTTTCTCGTGTACAGGAAAAATCCTAATGGAGTTTTAGCTGGGATTATTTTTTTTTGGCCTTTAGGAAGCTCTTTCACAGGACCCGTCATAAGAGGCTGTGAGAAGACCCCCATAGGCACAAGGGGAAGGGCACAGCAGGGCCATGGGTCAGGCACGGAGACGCGCGAGCATCCACAGGCACTAGCAATAGAGTGACAAGGTCAGCTCCCCTGGTGCCACCAGAGTCAGGCAGGAGATAAAACACACTGAGTTACCTCAGTTTTACCTCAGTTAAAACCACTGGTGTGCCTGCAGAAGAGTTCAGGAGGACCAAGTGCACGAGCAGAAAAAGGTGTGCTGGGAGGCATGACCTGAACTGCTCGCCAGAAAGTTCAGAGATAGAGGAGGCTGAGCCCTTCCAGAGCTTCCTTTGCCACAGGAATTACATCCACATCACCAGTCCTTCCCTCACTCCTGAGCTCCTAAAAGGTACCAAACCCTACAGGTGAACTTTGGCATGCACGTAGTAAAAGAAATGAAATTTTGGCTGTCAATTCATGGTACACTTGGACAATCCCAGGCAGCTCTGACTTGATTCTCACCCAGCAGTAAAAGGTATTTATATCTTCCCTTTCTCAGCCTAAATAACTTGCTTGTTTGGGCCAGTTATTTTTCCTGTTCTTGGCTCCAGCCTTCCCATTAGTGAGTATTATAATGTTCAGGAAAAGAAACCCAGCTGGTGAAGGCTCTGTACAAATTAAATGGGAAGCTTGCAGCATGCCTGTTTTTCATCTGAACACTCTGTGCATTTAACTCAGGGTTACAAAAGCTTCTGTGTCTTCAAGATTGCATTTATAGGTACATCTCAGAAAAGACAGAAAAAAAATCTTAATGCATCTTCCTCTATTTTATCTCAATGTAGCCTAAAGAAATATAAGCTTAAAACTATCACCTTCTCTTCAGGATCAGCCGTACTTTATAGCAGAGGTCAAGCCTCCTGCATTTAGGAAATTTCTTTCCCCAGAACAAGTCCGACAGGTCCACTTTGGGTCTTCAAGCAGTTTATGGCCATGAAAGAATCACAGAATCCCAGACTGGTTTGGGCTGGAAGGGACCCTAAATCCCATCCAGTGCCACCCCCTGCCATGGCAGGGACACCTCCCACTGCCAGGGAACAATTCCCAATTCCCAATATCTCATCCAGCCCTGCCCTCTGACAGTTTAAACTTGCCTTTACCCAAAAAAGATGACCATTTTGCCCATTTTAACCAACTTTGCTCGAGAAAGTTCCTCCATGTGGGCCAAAACATGCAAGAAATATTTCACCTGTGAGGTTCTTAATATTCTGTGAATATGTAATACCCAAGTAGTAATTTCTAAAAATTATTCCCTGAACAGAAACTTCATTTCATCTTTTATCAAGGTTTTATATTACATATAAAAGTAGTTTTTTGAGGGTTTTTTTTAATTCTTTCTTTGTCTTCTTTTTCTTCCTTAGCATAATAATGCTTGACAAGAAATCTAGAGACAAAACTGAAATTACATTATAACTGCTTTATCTCCATTTTGTATTGTACTGGGATAAAGCAGAGCACTTCAAAGTGTCTTCAAATCATGTTTCAGGAGGGTAAAAATAAAGGATTGTGATGGAATTGGAAAGTTCCCACAGAAATTTTATGGGAAGTAGTGCCACTCACACAGACATTGTGTGCTTGGAAAATCCCTGCCTCCTCATCAAATTGTACTGTACAATTTCTTGTCACTAAAATGCAGTAGAAAAATGAAGAGGTATGATGGGCAGGAGACCAGCTTTGATCCCAGCTTTTCTGAAGATTAATTGCTTTTTGTAAAACCCCCTTGATTTTAGAGTTGCACTCATGGATTGTGGAGATTCTTTCCAGTGCCACAATCCAAAATCCAAATTCTGCTCTGTGCCACTCCCAGTGGGTGAAGCTGTTATTAGTAGATGGTCACCATGAGTCAAGATAAACAAATTAAATTTCTTCTTCATCCAGGGTTATCCTCCACAACACCCCTTTTCTTCACCATTTCACCTGATCTTGAGCAGAAATTCATTTGAACATTCAAAAATTAAGTCACTTTTATTCCTAAAGTGTAAAATCCTGGACTGGGAGAAGGAGAGGCATTTTCATGGAAAGAACTGGGGTTTCACCCAAAGTGTGTGATCCTTTTCAGAAGGTATGCATTGTTTGGAATTTTTTATGGCATTCCTTCCCATCAGCTCACTGTCCTTGGTTGAAGATGCGTCTGCTATGAGTTAATTGCGATCACTGATTTCACACATGAGGAATTTTGTTCTGATTCAGTCAGCATGAAAATGCTTTGTGGCACAGGTTTTACTGACAGTGGGAGTGGAAATTTTATTTTCTGTCAATCCTCTGTTGGTGAATTTTGGACTGGGCAATGCAAAGATAAATGGGATAGTAGCATGATTGGAAAAAAGCAACTAAAACTGAGCAAAAATGAGTCACTTTTCATCTGACTCTTCTCTTATAAGGGTTGAGGTTTTCATATTTTATATATTGTATTGTTTTATTCATATAAATAGGCTCAGCTTGGCCACAGAGCATTTCACTGCTTCCATTAAACCTTCATGTCTTGACAGGCATTACCTCCACAGGTATCATCCATACATTGGTGTCCCCCACAGGCTTCTAGACAAATCCCAGCTAATTTAATTCAGGAAGAATTTTTAATTTCTCACAGGTCCAGATGGTCATTGAAAGGGGACACACCTCATTTCAGGTCTCAGTGCAGCTCCTGAGCTCCTCAGCACCAATGCATTTCCCAGTACTGGGAACATCTAACACGTGTTATGTGACAAGAAGTTACCTTGGCAACTCACTCCTGTTTCCCAACACCATCCCTCCTGGAGCCCTGGGGTTCTGGGAAGAGTTGGGAGTGGGAAAGGCTGGCTGGGCAAGGGAGGCTGTCAAGAAAGGAGGTGGAAAAACTGGGAAAGTTTGAGGTAGATGAGCTAATCACCTGGCAGAGGCAGAAAAAAATTCCAGGATAAATATCAGGTCCTTTGTTCCAAAGAAAACTTCTTACTCAGCGTCAGACAGTCTTTCCCAACATCAGATAAGGTCTTGGCAGGGGGAAGATCCAAGCACCTAAAGGACATCAATTCTGAACAGTTTAGAGATTCAGTCTTTGTGCAGAGCAAGGCTGATGATGTCTGCAAAAAACCCAAAAATGTTTTTTAAAAAAACCCCACTAAATACAATTCTCTAATACTCAGAAATCTCCCTGACTTAAAAAAAAAAAGAAAAAAAAAACTAAAAGAAAAAGGTGCAAATCCATTTAGGAAGAGCACAGAGTATTACTAGATTCTCTATTAATCCAATTTATTTGAGAAGTTGTAGCACAGAGAAGAGGAATCAGTACTTTCCTTCTTGCAGGAAGAATTGATACTTGTTAGAGTAATTGTTCTCATTAGAGACTCACTCATTAAGCAGAACAGAGGAAAGCTGTGTGTGTGTGTTTCCCATTCCCAGCTGTTGGTGGTAAAGAGACCCAGCCCTGGAAGGAGGGAGAACTGCAGATGTTAACTGCTACACTGACATTTTTAGCCATGTAATTTCTGCAGGATATAGGAAATCCTAATTTATTTTTATTCCAGGCTTATCACAGAAAATTGATTCTTTCCCCAGTTTATCCAGAATGGGATACGGAAAAAGGCACGCATTTGCTAGGAAAATAAAGAAATAAATTAACGTGCTTTTTGTTTTGTTCTTGGAGGAGCTAAAACAAGGATTTCCCTGTTGCAGGCAGCAGTGTCATGTGCAATAATCTGGCCATTGTAAACCCATATCTGCTCCTAATTCCCTTGCAAGGCGTGTTCCCTTGCAAGGCTGGAGAACAATAACGCCAGGATTTCGGCTCCTGTGTTTCAGCACCTCATCACAGCTGTTAGGGGATGGGCAGAGGGATTTCAGGGCTGCCACCCTGCCAGGGAGGCTCTGCTGGCCCTGGGGGTGGATTTTGGGAGGGCTGGGGTGGTGGCTGCAAACCCAGCCTGACCCAGGGTCAGCATCCCAGGAAGGGCTGGCATCCCTCCAGCCAGTGGCTGGCCACTCTCACACGGATCAGGTTTTGGGACTGTCGTGCCTGTGGCCAAGCCCTGCTAATTTGGAGGGGCTGGATGCTCCGTGGGGCCGAGGGCGTGAGGGTTACAAGGGATGCTCTGTGCTGGGGATCAGCCCCTGGCAGTTGCCACCATGGCTCCTTTCCCTGCTGCATCCAACAGGTGCCCCCAGGCTGCCAGCAGCCCCCATGATGCCTTAGAATTTCATCTTTTATATTTTTCAAATCCTGTACTACTTTACGGTATAAATCTAAACTCCATATAGAGTGTGAGTTACTGTCTTCATAGACAAAACAATTCCTCTGCGCCTGTGGTCCAAGGCTACCCTGTAGGCCTCAGGCCCTGAAAGTATAAACAAAAGTGAATTGGGAGGAGCAAACTGGGGTAAATGACTTCATTACCTAAAGCTGTAATTGGAGGATTAACCCCTGATATGTAAATGGACCAAACTCATAACTGTGTGAAAAACTCGTGTCCATTGTCCATTTTTGAGTGTAACCCTGTGGAGGCTTTGTCCGCCCTTAGTGTACCTGAAGGCTCCTGATTAAATATATCCATTTTTATTCTCTTAGTTCTGTCTGGCCTCTGTTTTCAGGTGAACCCAAAAAAGGCCTCACCCAGGAGAATTCCAGGCTGGCTGCAGGCCAGAGGGTCTCCAGTCCTTGCTCCTGGCTGGGTCAGTGTGTCCTGTGTCACACCAGGGGTGCCACTCTCCTCCCCTGTCACAATTCTTCTCCCTTCTTTTATTCCCAGCTTTTCTGATCACCCCCATCTTCCAGCACCCTCTCTGCATTTGGGGCTCTACTGCCCCAAAAGTGACCCCCCCACCCCCTCAACACAGAAATGAGAGTGAGGGGATTTTTCCTCAAAAAAAAGTAAAATCCACAAATCTGCAGGGTTTTGCCAAAAAACCTTTGGGCATTGGGATGGTCATGTCAAGCCCCTGAAGAGGCATGAAGATAATCTTCTGTTGCTTTTGTTTCCCATACACCTGTGGGGTGCATTGTGAATTAGGATGGATCCTCCTGAGCTTATTTTCCTCTATAAGGGCAGTAATTCCCATCAAATAAGTTGTAGCTTTGTGATATCTCCTCCTCAACTACTGGGGTGTATGGTTTGGTTTGGTGACCTTAAATGTCTTTTCCAACCTTAATTCTGTGATGGTAGAATGCTGATCTTTAGTCTATATGTTCTATTTAAGTTCCTGTATGGCTTCAGCTGAACAAATGATTTTTAAAATTTATGTAAAATTGTGATGTGAGTAAAGGAAGACTCTGGCATAAAAATTAATCATTTCTTATCATACTTTACACAGGAAAGAACCCAACTGTTGAGTTCTTTGCATTATGAAGTCTCCAGAATAAAAAGATAGCAATGCTGAAATGCATATGTCTTTTTTTTAGAGATAGAAAAAATTTATAAATATCCCTGGAGATAGGAATTTCAGGACTGTAAGGTAGATGAAGAAAGTTGCAAAAATGGGCAATTACACTTGGTGATGGTACATGCCATGAAGATGTGTATGTCCTTTGCACAAACACTTTTCATTTTGAAAGGTCTTGGTTGTGACATAAAGTCTCCGTCATGAAAAGTGGGGGACTCACCTGAGATTTAGCAGTTCTACAAGAAATAAGGTTTGCTCTGCCTTGTTTCAAGAATAAAATTACCTTGTTTGCTCAGCAGAATTTCTGGGTGAAGTAGAGGTATTGCCCTACTTGCAGTCACAAGGATTTTTTATTGCCACAGGATGGATGTAGCCAATCCCTGCCTTGAGGCAGAGACCTTTCTACAGTGATGTTCAAAACCAAGAACACAGGGAAAGCATGGACAGTTTCCTTAAAACTTGTTACCCTCTAAATAAATACCCTCTTTATAGGCTCTAGAAAGAAAGTGTACTAATTGTCTAATTGCCATCTGTCATTAAAGCTAAATGCTAAAACTTGTCTCTCTTTGTTCTGGATGTCATTGGGGATTTTTTTTCGTGGGTTTTTTGGTTGTTTTTTATTGTTTGGTTGGTTTTGGTTGGTTTTGTATTTGTTTGGTTGGGTTTAGTTTTTGGGTGATTTTTTGGGTGTTTTGGGGGTTTTTTTGCTGTTTTTTGGGTGGTTTTTGTTTGGTTGGTTATCTTTTGTAGGTTTTATTTTGTTTGTTTGGGGTTTTTTGTTGTTTTTGTTCTCATTTGTTTGGTTTGGTTTTTTTTGTAAAAAAACTTTGAGTCCCACCTGGGTCAGGCTGGATTTTACCAAGCATAGTAAAAGCAGTAGGACACCATCCTACCGAGTTACAGAAAACATTGTCAAGGAGCAGGAAAATAACACCTGGAGGAGCTAATAATGACAATCTAATGGAATTGAAGAATCATGGAATGGGTTGGGCTGGAAGGGGCCTTAAAGCTCAGCTCTGTCAAACCCTCCTGCCATGGCAGGGACACCTCCCACTGTCCCAGTGTCCAGCCTGGCCTTGGGCACTGCCAGGGATGCAGGGGCAGCCCCAGCTGCTCTGGGCACCCTGTGCCAGGGCCTGCCCACCCTGCCAAGGAACAATTGCTCATTGCCAAGATCCCAGCCAGCCCTGCCCTCTGGCACTGGGAGCCATTCCCCAGCTGCTGTCCCTGCAGCCCTTGGCAATTGTCTGTGTCCATCTTTGCTGCAGCCCCTTGAGGCCCTGCAAGGCCACCCTGAGCTCAGGCCAAAGCTTCTCCTGCCCAGGTGAGCAATGGCAGCTCTGCCAGCCTTTGCTGCCAGCAGAGCTGCTCCATCCCTCTGCCCATCCTGGAGCCTCCTCTGGCCTGGCTGCAGCAGCTCCAGCTCCTTGCTGGGCTGGCCCAGGGCTGGGGCAGCTCTGCAGGTGGGCTCTGACTGAGGGGCAGAGGGGCAGAATCCCCCCTGCCCTGCTGCCCACGCTGGGCTGGGCCCAGCACGAGGCTCTGGGCTCTGGGCCCAGCACGGGGCTCTGGGCCCTGGGCCCAGCACAAGGCTTTGGGCTCTGGGCCCAGCACGGGGCTCTGGGCTCTGGGCCCAGCACGGGGCTCTGGGCTCTGGGCCCAGCACGGGGCTCTGGGCTCTAGGCCCAGCACGGGGCTCTGGGCTCTAGGACCAGCACGGGGCTTTGGGCTCTGGGCTCTGGGCCCAGCACGGGGCTCTGGGCTTGGCCCAGCACAGGCTTTGGGGTCCCAGCACACACTGCTAGCTTATTCTGAGGGGTTTTTTTCAGCATAAAGATTTGCAAACCATCCTGTCTATCTCCAGGTCTGTCCCCTCATTAGGCTGACATTTGAGAGGCTCTCCTTTAGATCACTCAGAACCTCACCTCAAGTCCTGACCATGCTCACACAGACAAAATAATGTGTCAGTAACTGCGAGAATTGAGCAACAGAAACCTTCTGCAAAAGCTGAAATTCACACCAAATGTTCTGACAGATAAGATTTTTCATGTAAACAATTTCTCATGAAGTTTAAACTGTTATTCCGTGCTGCTGATTGTTAATGGATTCAGTTCTTTTTTTCCCTTTAGGATCAGTCGCTGGGGAGGAGGTAAGAAAGAAAAAAAACATCAAGCAAAAAAGGCAGGTTCATTGTCAAAAGAAATAAAAGGAATCACAGTGGGCCAAGGAAAGATATGTGGTTGTGCCTGTAGGAATCACAGCCTCTAATCCAGGACCTAAACTCACCCTGGTACCTTCTCAGCATCAAAAGTCCCTTGTGGGGGGCTGAGTGCCTTGGGGTACTTCTGTTGCTACAGACTTCTTTGAGAGTGTGGCTCTGTTTTCCTTCTGCTGCTCCATCCCTCTTCCTCCCACCCTTTTGCCTCCTTTTCCCTGGATGATCTGCCTTGAGTTGCTCCTGTCCCATGCAGGATGCCACATGGGTGTGCCAAAGGCCTCCCTCTTGGGTGTGGGATGAAATTTTTCACACAAACCGCTTCATCTAGTGGGTCACAAGCTGTTTCCTAGTCTTGCTGGGCCTCTGCAGCTCCTTCAGCTTTTATGGCTGCTGTCTTCTCTGCCCTGGATGTTTTTTTGCTCCCCTAATCAGCACTGTGGAGTGCTGCCCTGCCAGCTCCTGCGCTCTGTCATGGCACTCAGGCAGCTCCTTGTCAGCAGAGAGCCCTAAAGGCATTAACTCATTAATCCTCACACCCCTCTAATGATATGGACAGCTATTATTATCCCCTTTTTGTGGGGCTGTGGGGGAGAGAGGAAACTCTCTGAGATTAAACATCCCAAGCCAAGGTCACACGGGAAGCGCGGCGAGGCTGGTCTCTTCTTCTCCTGTGTCCAGGCCCTCCTGGAGGAGCTGCAAAGCCTCCTCACAGCTGGGAAAAGCTTTGATAGTCAGGGCTTGCACCCACACAGCAGGAAGTAGGAGCACTGAAATTATTTGAGATAAATTGGGGCACTCGTGGAGGGCACCCTATGGCGCACAGAAACACCTTTGGGTCAAAAGGCAAAATCACAAGGTCTCAGCACACCAGACCTGGGCAGATGGTTTATTTTGCCTCATTTCTCATAGTGCCAGTGGTGCTCACCATCAGGGGAAAAGCCAGAGTGTGTTAGGATGGCTGGCATGAGTCCTTGGAATGTCCTTGGGAGGGAAGGGAGCAGCCCAGGGTGTGCCTTGGGTGTCACCCCCACCCCACAGCCTTCCCCTTCTCCTGCACAGCCACTTGCTATGCCAAATCACTCCAAATAAAACCACCCCAGGGGAAACCACACCTGAAACCACATCACAGAACAAAGCAGAGCAGAAATGTGAGAAAGTGTAATTCTGAGGACAGCAGGATAATGGCCAAACCCTCTTCATTCACAGAAATCAAATTGCTCCATTTGCTCCTACCTCTGTTTTAGCCATCTGTGAAGCCATCACAATGGTGACATGCGTTTTTTGCAGCCCTGATTTTCTACAACACAATGTTCAAGATTAGAATTCATTCCTCCTCAAAGTGAAAATGAAATATTGAAACCTCTTCTCTATGTTGTTGCCAAACCAAATCTGTGTTTTATAGCCATGTCTAAAAATGGGTAACTTAAGTTTTCAGACTAATTGGAAATATGAAATTAAGGCACCTTTGAACAACTGTATTTGAAAAAAACAGGCAGAGATTTAATCTTTCATGAAAGACTTCAGCAGAGACTTTTGTCCCCTCCACCCAGATAGTTTGATGCTCTCCAGATGTTTTGCTGTGTGATGGGTGTGTACCTTCTGTCTCTGATGAAGAAACCAGCCCAGACATCCCTGAGTTCCTTTCTTTTTTATAGCTTAAGAGGATTTAAACCTGTTTTGTCCTAGATTGTCTACTCACATTATCATTAGGGATGGCAAATCACAATGGGAGGGAAAGGCTGGCTTAGGTCAGGACTGAAAGTTTTGTTGCCTAGGCAAACTGAGCCAAAACACTCATGAATTCAATTGGTTTTAGCCTGTGAGGATATAGTAAATCCATAGCTTTTAATTTCTGGATTTGCAAAAAAAAAAAAAAAATATTCAGAGATCAACTTTTCTCACATGATTAGTCTATTTTTATTCTGGATAAGAAGGCTAGAGGTAATGTGACAGCAATGACAAAGAACTTATTCTGTGGATTTATTACAATTCCATCATTATGTTAAACCCACTGCATGGCTGCATAAATCAAGAATTTGTATTTGACTGAAGAGGAACAATATTTATGTCACCAAACCCACCCTGTGTATTGAAAATGGTGGAATGATAAGAAAAAACCCCAAACTCTCCAATTCAGCTACAAATTAGTAGAGGTAATTGCAGTTTCTCTTTCAGACCAATGGTGGCTTCTGGTTTTGATCAAAACAGAGATGATAACACAAATAAAGAGGAAAATCTCTGAGTTTAAAATAGATTTTTCCTACATTCTAGTTTAGTTGGGCAGTACAAAGTATACTGGTGTGTACTGGCAAATCCAAGAGGATGCATAATGTTAAAGCTACCAAAATCATTAGTAATAATCTTATTATTACTGCTAATACCATCAGCTGTGGGGGTAAGAACCTGCAGAAATTAGCGCAAAACCAGACAAGCCTTCAAGTCTCATTTTTATAACTAAGAAACCATTCACATGGGAAAGGAGGAAGAGCAAAACAATGAATAAATTACTTGCTTGAGCCTGTAGAATTCCAGAGTGACTGGATTATCACACATATAAGCAAGATATGGAAATACACCAGAGCAGGGTAGACAAATTTATTCCTGGTGCCACTCAACACTCTTGAAATACAGAGTTTTATGATGGATAAGTGCAGGCTCTTTGGCTGTATTGTGGAACATGAAGATCCTGTATTAATTCCTGTGTTATCCCTTCCCTGGTGAAGGAGGGAGCTGGAGAAGGGATGGGTGACAGCACATTTGTCCAAGTCAGTGTCCTCCTAAGGCTGCTCTCTGTCATGTTTGAGAGCTCTTGGAAACTGAGAGAAGCCCCTCAGGAATGGAGAAATATTCTCCGCTCCGGAAGAGACCACAAGGATTTTTTGGGAAGCTACAAGATCAGAATTACTGAGGGTGGAAAAGACTTCCAAGGCCATGGAGTACCAGCCTGTGCCCCATCCCCACCTTGTCCCCAGCCCAGAGCTCTGAGTGCCACCTCCAGGTGTCACCTGCAGGGCTGGGCACTCCAAACCCACTCCACTCCAAACTGCCTGGGCAGTGCCAGGGCAGTTCCTGAGCCCCCTTTCCATGGGGAAATTCCTGCTGTGCCCACCCTGAGCCTGCCCTGGCCCAGCTGAGGCCATTCCCTCTGCTGCTATCCCTGTTCCCTGGAGCACAGCCCAACCCCCCTGTTGTGGTGTTGTGAGGGCCCTCAGGATGAGGTGAGAGATGAGAATTGACTCCAAGTTCTCAGAAGGCTGATTTATTATATTATGATATGATATGATATATGATATTATATATGATATGATATGATATGATAAGAAAATTATATACTAAAACTATACTAAAGAAAGAGAAAGGAGACATCAGAAGGCTGGAAAAGAATGAATAATAAAAACCCATGATAGACTCAGAGAGTCTGACACAGCTGGACTGGGATTGGCCATTAATTAAAAACAATTCACATGCTGGGTAAACAGTTCTCCAAATCACATTCCAAAGAAGCAAAACATGGAGAAGCTGAAGCTTCCCAGCTTCTCAGGAGAGGAAATCCTGGTGAGGAGATTTTTCAGAAAATATCATGGTGACACCTCCCTGGCTGTCCCCTCCTGGCAGGAGCTGTGCAGAGCCACAAGGGCCCCCCTGAGCCTCCTTTGCTCCATGCTGAGCCCCTTCCCAGCTCCCTCAGCATCTGCTGGGGCTCCATTCCCTTCCCCAGGGGCTGAGATAAGGAGAAGTCTCTTCCCTGTGGATGCAGCCCCACACTGGAATGGGCCCTCTGGAACATCCATGGTGCCTCCAGCCTTGGAGCCTGTCTGCCAAAATCCTGGGGAAAGCTGGGACAGCCTCAGGACTGGCCCAGAGGTCACTTTCTACCTTAAAATTTTGATTCTCTGGAGTTTTTCAGCCCTCTCCAGAGGACTGGCTTCCCCACAGAGCCACAGGTCCTGAAGCAGCCAGGTTTTCTGTGCAGGAGCAGGTGTAGGAGAATCTCACCTTAAATATATTTCAAGACCTTAGTCAGTGAGGAATAGCTCAGAAGAGATCACTGAGAGGATCCCAGCTCAACTTTTTTTAAAATTAACAGCCATGGCACAAAAGAAATGGAACAGCTGAACCACTCTTCCATCCCTAATTTCTGTCTGAAAGGTTTTGAGCACAGGTGAGGTATGGGCTGTCCTGGCTGAACTGCATTACAAATAAATAACTTGAAATAGGGAGATCATCCCCTTGTATCTATCATCACAATAATATTGGCCATTGAAGAGAACATGGAAAATTAATTTAAAAAGGGAAAAATGCTCAGTTTCACTTCGCAAGTGAGTGGAACAGGTAATAGAAAAGAATGATAGAATTATTGAGACCTCCAAGACCATCAGGTCCAACTTTCAACCAAAAATAAAGGGGGAAAATTGACTAAAACAAACTAAACAAACCAAGAAAACCCTCACCATTTCTTCCTATAGAATTTTTCAAATATGTGAGTACACATTCTGTCCTTTTCACAGGTTTTTCAATGAAAATATCCTCTGCTGGGCCCAGATATTGGCTAAGATGTGGAAAGCATAGAGGACGTGGAGCTTCATCCCAAGCTCCCTGTTTTTTTGGGCTCTGTGGCCACTGAAAGGTTCATTTCCACTGAAAGGTTCTGGCCGAATTCCTGCTGAAATCCCCTCCTGGTGGCTCTATCCTGATCATCCCCACGGCTCTGGGCAGGTGTCTGAGGTCTGTGTGTGGGAGAAGGGGGGACACAAAAACTCCTGAGCAGCAGCTGGGCTCTGCTCACTGCAGGGGAATCCCCAACCAGCTGCTCCCATCCCCTTCCCACTGGCAATGGCCAGAAAAAATAGGGCAGGGGCCAGGATATATTAAAGTGCTAACTGCAGGCTGTTATCTGTGCTCTGTAATTATGAGTGTGATAGAAACTTGGTGCTTTTCCCCCTTTGCAGTGCTACTCTCCCATGCCAGCATGAACACAGCAGATTTCTGTGTTTTAATCTAAAGCATGTCATTGCTTACTTGCGGTCTTGAAAGTCAGCTGCCAGGGTGGGAAACTAAGACAAGCAGATGTTTTGCTTTTTATGCTGAGGAAGTGAAATTAGAGATCATCTTCCTCAAGATTTTTATGGAAGAAAGTTCAGAAATATAAGGGAAGCTATACTTTTAACCCTGTGCAGTTTAAGCATCGAGTCCAGTTGGTCTAATCACTGGTTTAAAAAAAGTAATTTAAAAAAATCAGTTGGAGTAACATGGAGGGAGGGGTAGAAAACAGGAGTAAGACAATGGAGTAAATATCACCCTTTGTTCTTGGCAATGGCTTGAAAACTATCTCCTTAATGAGGGACAGGTAAATCTCTTCCACTTAAAAATTACCAGTTTAAAAGTCCAACAATGTTTATATTTAGAGCAAATATTCTGCCCTTCATAATCTGATACTTCAAGGCGCCCACTGCTGAAAGAGATGCAGAGCTCATTGCAAATTACCCTCATGTTGTGGCTGGCATCCTAAATACACAGAAATACAAAAATCCCAGTATTTTCTCTTTCAGACCCTTTTTTTCAAGGCATATCTGACAGTTTTCAAGAGGGCTGTTGCAATGTCAAGGCAGAGGTGTAGGAGGTTTTTAGGGAAGGCAGCCTGCAGTGAGAAGGCTTCATGCACTGCCAGCTCCTGGCAATCAGTGCTGTGTGAAGGAACATTCATGACACAGCCCTGCTCAGCTCCTCGGTGTTATCACAAATGGGAAATTAAACATTTTGTCTCACAACAGAATACACTGGCTGGCTTGCACCCATATCCTCTTAATTTCATTTGTGCTAGCTGCAAATCTGTTTCTCATTCAGCTGCAGCTTCCTTCTCAGTTGTGTCTCACTTTTTTTGTGTGTGTGTTGTACTGAAAGTGAATTTGTATTTAGGGGTGAGCACTGCCTCCAACCACAACTCCCAATTCCAGCCCCATTCAACTCTGTCACTGTTTAGATTTAAACTTCAGCCTAGATCTAACATTTTTTTCACTTGACTTCTGCCTTTGATACAGCACAAATGGAATCCCTGGAGCTGAAGGCCTTTAGACTGTTGCAGGGCTGAAATATGAATCCATATCAAGCCCGCAGCTTGAGCTCATTTCTTGGGGGTACTGGAGAGGTCCACACATGAAACCTTGCTCATGTTTCCTGTCACTCCTTGCTTATGTGTCTGGCATTAATTCACCCCATCACCTTTTCAGGTGGGATTTTGCATGTTCAGGCCTCCCAGCCCAAGTCTTGCCCAGAGATGCTCCAAAAAGAAAATCCAAGCCCTACATTAAAACCTACAATTAAAAAAAAATCAATGTCCTTTGAACCTCCCACTGAAATACAAAAGTCAGATATTGAACAATGCAGCCACTCTGGGCCTGCTCTTAAATCTTCACAGGAGAGGTCCTGAGCTCTTTTTTTATGCACAGCAGGAATGGGAGCATCTTTAACCAAACTGGAACCAGAATCAGGGCAAGCAGAGGGCAGATTTCCCCAGCTCCCAGAGTTCACTGCTCATGGCAGAAAACTTGAATTTTTCTTCTCCAAAACGGCACAACAATAAGTGTTAAAAACCCATGTATCAGGAAGATAATAACATACTGGATTCTTCTCTTTGTTTTACTTTTTAAATACTTCCTGCCTCTTTTTCTGAAAACACAGCGTATTTGCAACCCTAAAGTGTGTTACTTCTATTAAAAAAAACCAAACAAAAACAAACACAACAAAAACAAACAAACAACTTTTAAAAAGCTTGTTAGGCTGTTTCTCCCCCTGATGATGTAGTTATGCAACATCAGCCCAAGGAAAAATTGTCAAAGGGAATGACAGAAAAGAAATAATCTTTGGACTCCAGGATGGACTCCAAATGCAGGAAGTTTTAACAACAAATGACAGCATTTCTCATTTTTCTCATTAAAGAAAACTTCCCCTTGCATTATTGCAAAAACCAACCTTTACCTAGAAATATCTATTCACTGAGTATCACTCAAAACTCTAAAATGGTTTTATCTGAGCACTTTTTTAAAAAGACAAGGCAAGCATGGGTTTCTTGAAGTTTGCATGCAAATTTATTCATTTGTTTTTAAGATCACAGGGAAAATACTGGAATATTTTAAACTTTTTTTTATAGTACATGGGGAGAAAAGGGAATCTCTACACTCCTTCTATAGTGGGGGAGATAGCAAGCAAAGAACTAGAATATTTCCAGGTACCATCTCTTGCTAAATATGAATTGCAGTTGTTTTTCATTGTAGTTTTTTTCCAGGCAGCTCTTCTGTGGCAAAAGTGCCCATAAGTTTGAACATAAGATGTCATTACAGACAGAAATTTCCCATTTTCTTTTTTTTTTTACAGAAAATTCCCATTTTTATCTGCCCAAATCATGATCAATTGCTTTACCTAAGCACAGGCTGTTGTACAAGAAGGGAATCTGTGGAGCTAAAAACCATCACAGACAGGAAAACCTGGCTGGAACCTTGATTTTTTTGCATCTCCTCATGTTCTGATTCTTTTTTGTTTGACAAGTAATGCAACCTCAGTTATAGTCATTAGTCCAGTTTAATTTCTTCTTTAGAAAAGCAGTGTCTCCAAAGTATTGCAAAGTGAAATTCACCAAAAAAAAATGTTTTCCTTTCCCATTTTACTGAATTATTTGGGAGTGACAACGATGGACATACAACATTTTATTACTGACTTTGTAATGGGAGAACTTGGTTTGTCTCATTGTTTTTAATAAACTCCCAATAGAAGGAAAAGCTGGAAAGCAAGATTAAATGTTTATAAGCTACAGAATGAATTCTAGGATAGCTCAAAAACTGATTCTTCCAAAGTGTGTTCTTAAATCCTCAAAATGTTACTTAAACGGTCAACTACATGGAGGGCTCCTTGCAGAAACAATTATCATGCAAAAAGCTTTATTAAAACCCAGAAATCATCTATATGAGCTGCTAATCTAGCAATTAATGCTAATTCCATAACATTATTTTATATATATGTATAAAATTTTAGTTTATTATATTATTAATGTAATGTATTCAATATAGCATTAATATTAATATATTAATTTTGATTATATTAATATTAATTATATTGTTATTTAATTAAATAATAATAATTATATTATTATTTAATATATTATTTAATAATATAACTGTTAGGATGGGAAAATACCTCTAAGGTCTTTGAGTCCACCACTGTGAACCCAGCACTTCTGTGCTCACCAGAAAATGGTGACATTTAAGGATGAGCATCTAAAAATTTGCTGTAAATTTTTAGCTTTAAAATCCCTGGGAAAGAAATGTTTGCTGAGGGACGTGTCACAAATGTAAGTTGTTAGAGAGGTCACCTAGGGAATTTATCAGGGGAAAAAAATGTAAAACTTCTCAGAAGAGCTAAAAAAAACCCCTAGAAACAAACACAATGACAAGATTTTTGTCTGTTCTGGTTTTGTCACACGGTGTGATATTTGTGGCACTGACTGCCACAGGATGTCACAGAGACCACAAGCAGGAGCAGTTTTAGGAGGGATTAGAGGGATTGGTGGGGCTAAGCCCATCAGCAGTAATTAGGGTATCTGCTCAAAATAACACTTACACTGCAAATCCCTGCCTTGTCTGCAGCAGCCCTTCCACAGAGATATTCCCCAACATGAATGGGAATGGGAATGGGAATGAGAATGGGAATGGGAATGGGAATGGGAATGGGAATGGGAATGGGGTGACCTCCAGGCAGTTCCACCAGAGCAGGGATCCAGGGCTGGACCCTGAGATTATCTCAGCTGAGCAGGTTTGAAAAGCCAGGTGCCTGCTGGGGAATGCAGGAGCCTCCCCTGAAATGGAAAATGCAAACCCTCTCCCTCTGAATTATTGTAATTTTGAGATTAAGGGGCTCTCAGGCAAAGATATGGTAGCAGGAATAACTAGTTCTCTACTAGGAAGATTAAAAATACAAATGCAATAGTCCAAAAACAAACCACTGCCAGAGTCAGACCATGCCCTGCCCCCTGTGTGTCAGGGTGGGGGCACAGTCCCATCCCATGGTGGCTCAGCCCTCCTGCAGTGCCAGCTGTGGTTCTGCTGGAGCGGGGATCCTGCACAAGGGGGGAGTTTTCCTCTGCAGCTCCAGGGCTGCTGGAGATGGGCCTGGGCTCCCTCTGGGAATGCAGGGCAGCAGAAAGCTGCTTCTCTGGGAATGCAGTGGGCAAAGGCTACTGTGCTGTCCCAAAGCTCAGATTGGATCCAGGTAGGAATGCTTGGCTCCTCCCTTGGGCAGAGCATCTCCCCATGGGATGGTAGAATTTGATCAGCCATGCAGGGACACTCAGTGGCCATGGACAGAAGATAATTAATAATTAATAGCCCATGAACAGAAGATAATTAATAATTAATGGCTCATGAACAGCAGAGATCTCCTGGAGGGAGGATTGGCTGTGGGAGAGATCAAGAACACTGCCCAATGAACAGAAGAGAACTGCCCCAGCTCTAACTGATGACAAATAAAAAATAAAATAAAATAAAATAAAATAAAATAAAATAAAATAAAATAATAAAATAATACACACCCCCAGCTAAATCTTTCAACCTGACACAGCAGGTTCCCAAAGATGTATCTGTAAAGTGACATCCGCATGTTCCCATCCTAAAACTTAGTAACCTGCTTTTTTATTTTTATTTTTGACAGAGATCAGACCTGTCCAGGTGTCCCAGCTGACACCCACACACAACAGAGGCAGCACTTGGAGCCCTAACCCACCTCTTCCCTGACCTTTCCAGCATTAATATCCAGGTGAAAATTCCCTGTTTGGGAAAAGCTCCTGCTCTGCTGCTCTGTGATGTGGCTCCAGGTGAGCTGGAGCTCTGCCTGCACCAAACCCCTCCAGAATAATTTTGGATGAGCTTTAGTACCATTTCCTACAATAATTGCACTCTAGTGTACAGTTTTGGAAAAAAAAACCAAACAACCAAACTGCAGCAGCAAAACAACAACCATCAAAATAAGCCCCCAAAATCAAGCCAAACTAAAACAAACTAAACAAACCAAGAAAACCCTCACAATTTCTTCCTATAGTTTTTTGAAATATGTGAGTACACATTCTGTCCTTTTCACCGGTTTTTAAGTGAAAATGTTTTGCAGGAGGGAGACTGCTGGGCCCTTAACACCCCAGCCTCATCTGTGATGTATTCTCCTTGGCAAACCTAAAATAAGTTTAAACCCACAGGACAGGAATCCTACAAGTCAGAGTGACCAAAATGGTGCAGTCCTATGAGACATTGGATAATTTTACTGATATTTGTGGAATAAATAGGTCCCTTCACCCATCACTGGCTATTGTCCCTCTGCAAATAACTATCCTGAAGTTCTTCATGAAAAGGAAACACTTTGGCACCAAGAATTTTGATGGTTATGCTACCTTTAGGACAAAAAAAATTCAATTTTACTGTGAAATTTATCCCTTATGCCATTCCATCCACCACAGGCACAAACTGTACTCGCAAGGCTGTGCTCAGCTAATAAAAGGGTTTATAAAACCATTAAATAAATTACTGTTTTACTGTATATATTCATTATTGATTGAGGGAGAGAATAATCATGAGTGAATCATGAACCAAAATACACGTATTAAAAATATATAAATGTATAAAAAATAAATTCTTCCTCTTAAAAGTGTGTCCCTAAAATCACAAATGCAAATTCCTCTTGCGAAATTGGTGTCATGAGAGGCATCAGGTTCAGTCCTAAGGACTTAAGGAAAATATCCACACACAGATCAAGGGGAAGAATTGGATGTGGATTTGGGAGTGTTTTACCTCTCCCTGCACCCTGGTTATAACAATAACCACAGAACAATCAGGTGCAAAAATTGCTGTCAGAAGTTACAAAACAATGAGGATTACAGCTGTAATATCTCCAGAAGAATCAGTTAGATAGAGTGAATTTATAATAAGCACTTAAAACCCTGTGGAAATATTTATGGCTGGACCTACAAAATGGCTTTTTTAGAACTTTTGGATCCAAACTGGATCCTCAGATTCCATGGCAATCCCATGGATCCCACGGATCCTCCAGCCCCACAGACAATCATTCCTTTTTGTTAATTCCTTTTATTACTTTACTTACTTTTTTACTTACTTTATTACTTTACTTTCTTTATTACTTCCTTTTATTGCTCCTAACAATCCAAAGTTCTGGTCTGCAGCAGGAGCACCCCAAGCCTCTCAGGGCTCAGGAATTCTCCTCTGCCCAACTCCAATGAGCCCCCTCAGACTGGGATTTCTCTGGGCTCACCTACCTCCACAATAAATCAGCTTTTCCCAAAGGAAAACCCAGGTTTCCACACTGCTCCTGGATGAGCATTTTTCCCAAGTTATCACTGGTCTGGGATTAAATTCCTGCATTTAAAGAGGGCTGTGCCAGCTGAGGGTGAAAACAGAAATATTGCGCACTGCCTCTTCGTCAGTCTTCATCACCAGATGAAAAACACCTGAAACATAAACTCAGAATTATACAAACACCATGGATGTCACAGAACTGTGCCTTTTTCACCCAAATACAGCAGAGCAGAGGGCATAATTCCTTAAAGGAGGACAGGAACACAGCCCTCTCCCTTTCCAGGTTAAACATCAAATTCTGTTTGCACATAAAATGCTTGGAAACCTTCTCAGGACCTTTTCACTTCCAACCAAGCTACCAAACCAAATTAATTAAATTTTGGTTTGAATTCACTTGTGCAAAGCTACCAAACCCAATTAAAGCTGGGGAGCTGCTGGGTGCCACTCAGCTGAGATAGAAGAGGCACGGACAAATAGAGACAATATTATACAAAGTAAAATAAATATAAAGTTATTATAAAAAATATATAGATTATATAAAATTATTATAAATTTTTATTTAAAATATTATATAAATATAAAGTTATTATAAAATATAATATATAAATTAATATAAAATATATATTATATAAAGTGATATACAATATCACTTTATATCATATAATATAAAGTTATATACAATAAAAATAGCAATATAAAGTGGTTATACAACTCCTCATTACTCTGAGTGACTAAAAATTTCACTGTCAGGCTCCTGAGGCCCAGGGAACACCTTCAAATTGAATATATGCAATAGGATCCAAGATGTAGCATTTAAGAGCCTTCAGAAAAAGCTCTAAACCAGATAAATGTTACCCAGGACTAAGCCCAAGCAGCTCACGGTATCATAAGAGGAAGTTCTTAAAGTTTATTGGGGCTAACGTGGGAGGGAGTGAAAGTAACTGCTCTCTGCATGTGATTCAGGGGAAAATAAAACAAAATATTTCCAGGGTTGCAGTTATACCAGTGGGGTTTGTCACTCATTTCACCACAGCTCAGAAGAATTTAAAACTTATAAAATTCATTGTTAACACTAGGCTTTGAGCGCTGTTCTGTGTGAAAAGTGAATTAATTTCAAATTCTCTCTATAGGCAGAACCAGTTTTATGGAATAATGTAGCAAATAAAAATTATTGGTTTATTTCTCTTTATTTTGTAAAGAAAAAATTCAAAATCAAAGTATTTTAATTATTGTAGTTGACTTATTCATACTTTGCTAGCAGTGTTTTTCTACAGAAAGTTGCCTGAGGGCCAAGTCTTTTTTCTTTTTGCTTTTCAGGTAATGCACATTAAGACCAATGTTGAGTACCAAAGACACCGAGAAAAAGGCCTC